>CM041536.1:22947297-23377297 GCA_023238725.1 Scortum barcoo | reverse complement strand
ATGGAAACAATGTCAAAAGACACAGACAGATATGGATGGATGGATGGATGGATGGATGGATGGATGGATGGATGGATGGATGGATGGATGGATAGATGGATAGATGGATAGATAGATAGATGGATAGATAGATAGAGATGATAGATAGATTCACTCTCGCTATAATGGCCAGCAACTTTCTGGGACAGTAACACTAATTTAAACTCTTTCTTCACTATCCACAGTCGTCACTGTTGACCTGTTCTCAATTTTTGTCCCACTGACCACAGCACACCCTCTCTGACTATTGGCCAATCAGAAATAAGCTACTCAATGCTCTGTGTCTTTGATTGGCCTGTTAAGCCATTAAGACTCCGAGCTTCTTCAATCTACAGAAAAGACACTGATCACCTGTGAAAACACACAAAAACTGGGAAACAGTCAAATCTCTTCCTGCTCCACTTTCTCACAGATGAAAGGCCCAAACATAAAGAAAGGAACAGATGTGGTTTCAGATTTACTCAGCTTAGCGGAGAAGGCCTTACCCTGCTGTTCTTCCTTACTTTGTCTGCACATTTTTTAAATAAATATCAGTAAAGACCCTTAAGAAGTGGTGCCACAGTCGCCATCTCACAGTTTGATTTATGTGATGATATGTGCGACTCACAATGTGGCCCCGTGATGTTTCTGCTCATTTCTGCTGGATTGGCCTGCATCCCGTCACATCAGTCCGGATCTGAATTTTGTGTTTGCTTGTTAGTGTGGGTTAAATTGCTCATACTGTTTACATTTTAACACGCTTCAGTCCCTCGCCCTGTCTCCGTGTTCCCTGACAAACGGCAGAGAGAGGTAAAGGGGTCTACTTTCTGTCTCCCCTCTCCATTAGTCCATTAGTATTCAGGATGTGTTGCCTGCCTGCTTGCTGCCCGCCACTCATTCCCTAGACAGCGAATCAGCGGCGGCGTTGATTAATTTCAGCCTATTAGCACCCCTCGTTCCCCTCCTCCCGGCTCCGCCCAGGTTAAATCCTATGTGCACACCCGCGTGCAAGGCACGCTCGCAGGCGAAGGGGTGCTGCTGGGTGAGCGATGGCAGAGAGGTTGCCAGGGAGCCAGTTGTTGTCAGAACGATATTAATGAGTGCGCTGCTCTGGCCCTAAGAGTGTGTGTGTAGATGTGTGTGTGTGTGTGTGTGTGTACAGTGTGTGTGCAGTGTGTTTGTGTTTACGTGTGTCTAAGTGTATGTCTTTAATTATGGTGTTTGTATGCCAAGTGAAGGCAGGTCGTGTGTGTGTGTGTGTATGTGTGCTGTTGAGTGAGTGGTTTGTGTTGTGGTGTGTGTGTGTGTTCAAATGAGCTAACATATGTCCATCCATACATACGTGCTTGTAAAGGCTGTTTTTGTGTGTCTGTCAGTAGCTGTGTGTGATATCCAGCAATGCCATGGCCTGAGGGACAAGGGCTTATGTGTGTGTGAGTGTGTGAGTGAGTGTGAGTGTGTGTGCGCACTCTCTGCGCATGGAGGCCTGTCCTATGTAGTTTCCTTCCTTCCCTCACCACCAGGGAGCCGGAGGATCCAAGGACTGACGCACATCACCTGACAGCCGCCTCCCACTCCTGCTCCACCTGGCCCTGCACCGCGCATATGTGTGTGTGTGTGTGTGTGTGTGTGTGTGTGTGTGTATGTGGCGGAGATGGAGTGTCTGAATTTGTGCATGTGTCAGAGGATCTGTGTGTGTAATAGAGAGAGATGTGAGAATGTGTTAGGAAATCCATCAGTTGGAGCGTCAGTCCGTGTGTGTGAGCGTTCGTGTGTCTGTCGATGTGTGTTTGTGTTTGGAGTGTGTGTGTGTGTGTGTGTGTGTGTGTGTGTGTGTGTGTGTGTGTGCGTGCAGAAGCAGTAAGAGAGTCAGAGAGAGTGAAATTTGGTGTACTGATCCCTTGGGTGTGAGGTGTGTGTGTGTGTGTGTGTACCTTGGGGCAGAGTGGAGAAAATGGTGTCACATGAAGCTTGGAGACAACAGAGCTAACTGCGCTCTACTTAACCTCAGTATGGACTGAGGCTGTGTGGACTTAAAACACATTACCTGGGTTATATGATATAAACAGTTACTTTACTGGACCTGTGCTACATGTACAGAGCACGGTATTGTAATTCACTCTGTGCAGTAAACGCATCATAATTCAACAGGAATGTACTCCTTACTGGTGACTGATAGACTGCACTGGCCTCAGCTGCAGGCTCAGAGGCATGTTGCTCAGGAGAAACTTGTATTTTGGTGGAAGACTTCAACTAGTAGTGCTTTCACAGGGCGGAGGAGCACTGACAGCTGTGTAAATGATACAGAGCAGTTCAGACTGTAGCGTTGAGTCCAAATTATTAAGTGAATAGATGTGATTAGCCCTCAGACAACATATGAGGAGGATGTGGACGTGGTCGATAGCGTGCCCAGAAGTGAACAAGCTGCAGGACATTTGAGTTATCAAATGTCAAAGCTACATATATATATATAATATATATATATAAGTCTGTAAGTCTGGCCTTTTGGAGAATTATGAGTAACATTTGATTTAGTTTAGCTTGATCTGCACAGGCATGCATGGCTCACACTAACAGATGTTTTCATCTAGTTACTACAGTATATGTGTGAGGTAGATATGGCGCTGCTTACAAATGGGATTATCTCCTCAACTTGGTGTTGCAGTGTTATTATTTAACCTCTGTTGTCAGGGAAAAAAAGTTCATGATATAATAGGCATAATAAATTATAGTTGTTTTTTTTTTTTAAAGCAGTCATTTTTGAAAATATGCTTACATGCTTTTGTGCTGAGAGTTTGAACAACAGATATGTTCGAGTATGTATGGTAAATATAAAACCACCTCCAGCTTAACTGCATGTCTAGTTCTAATAAACTCATATTTTATATCTTATTTGTTACACACAGTGAGGTTGTCTGTAAACCAATGGAGACACCACAAAATCATTGCCCCCAGCCAAGAAATAGTCCCACATATCACCCTTTGAAACCACAAATAAACACTTATTCATTTTTTTATTTTAATGGATTAAACAAAAAAACCTGTAGTTTGTTGATTACTATAGATCTATAAAGGAGCTTTCAGGTGGCTTTTGTTACTTTTTTCACAGAGCTGGACTATCTTTACTCCTTTGTTTTCAGTCGTTAAGCTAAGATAACTGGTATAGGGCATCACAGCACCCAAAATAAGTCTCAAACGAAAAAAACGTGATAATTTGCCTTGTCCAACTACAATCAATCGAGGAAACAAGCTTTTCCAAACATCTTTGAGTTGCAAAGTCAAACTCATTTAGAAGCTGAACTTCTGTCTCCACTTGAATTTACCATCTGTCTCTCCACAGCTTTGATCCCATTTATTTTTAGAAGGTGAAGGGTCACATTTGATGATTCGCAAAATATCCATAATCACATATTTTAAATCTCCCATGACCACTTCAGTCCATACCTTATGAGAGGCTGATAGCATATTCATAGTCACACAGGTCTATAGGCGCGCACACTCACAGGCCTGTGTGCTTTATTAAAAAAACTGTCATGAATATCTTATAGGCTGCTAATGCTGTGTGATACATTAGGATCTGAACACATTAAAGTTTTAAAAGCACATTCGACTGGCAAAGAAAGACAGATTAGGAGAAGGGCAACGGAGGGGCGGGGGGGGGTGAGAAACGAAGAACAAAAGAAAGTGACTCAAAAACAGAACAGCTTTAGTTTATATTTGTACGTTTTACAGTTTATTTCTGTACGTGGATGAGATGTTCTGTTATCAAACCTCCTGCTCGGGCTGACAGGTCAGACGAGTCAGAACAAAGAAAAGAAGCAAAGGGACAATTGAAAGAAATGTGAGCTGACGGAGGAGTAAAGACATCAGGAACATTAAGACAGGGTGCTCTGCCCGGTTAGATGAGCTCTAGATCAGTGTGTGTGTGTTTTCAAGTAATTCAGTATGTCTAATCTTCAGGGTTGTGTGGCTGAAGAGGTTTGAGCTTGACCCTCCCATCTCTGTCATAATTCTGCTGATCCGCGAGTTTCGAGTCTGAGTAGTTTTAGTTAGTCCCGCTCCCGGTCCTTTAGTTAATCGTGCTGACCTGTGAGTTTGGCCTTGTCCCTACAGAGGCCGACATCCCACCTGAAACAGCCTCTGTGTGTGTGTGTGTGTGTCCAATGCGGGAATGGTGGTGCTGCGTCAGCGTTAGTGTTTCACACACGAGAGGTCGTGACCCCGCAGCCTGGAGTACACTTGTCTTCATCTGACTGATTACGTATTAACACCCTGGACGCACACACTCACAGTCACTGTGTTTGAATGGTCTTTTGACCCTCTGTGATGACGGAGTTGTTCTCCCAGTGGCATCAAGGACCTCACCCAGACGAACACCCTCGGCCTCTTATCGTTTCCACTCTCCTCTTCAGCTGCCTCTCCTCTCCCCCATCGTAACCACAGGATCCAACAGTATCTGTATTTTGAGGATGCTGAGATAAATGCATTTCGTTTTTGTTTGTGTCCTTGTCTTTCTGCAGGTAAGCGGCTCCAGGAGTGGGTGTGTGTCATTCTGTGCCTCTCCCTTTTCATCGTCAACTTCTCCTTCCTCCTCCTGCACTTCTCCACCGTTCACATCTTCAAGATCATCCTCTGCATCGGTGAGCTGGCGGTCAGAAAGGCTGCGATCGTATAGAAATGACCACGATAAGATAAAGCTTCACTCTGTAAAGGTGTTGCTGTTACCATGAGATTGTTATTTATGTAAACCAAAATGTTGGAAATCATTTAGCTAAGTAAGCCTGTGCAGCTCTAAAAATCTTTTGTAAAGTTGTATCTAGTAACAACATATGTTATTCCTTTTTTCTTGTGTCTCTTTCTGTGTTTGCGTGCCAGTTCTAGGAATAGTGACGGCAGACTTTGCTTCGGGGATGGTACACTGGGGGGCGGATACCTGGGGATCTGTGGACATCCCTGTTATTGGCAAGGTGGGGAACACATACATATGCACATGCACACACACACACACACACACACACAGACAGTCAGGCTGCGTTAAACAGTTTCTAGTAATTTGCCTTGAATCAGCTACTACTTCCTCTCCCCTGAAATCACTATTTTGCCACAACTGACTTGGCACATTGATAACAGCCTCAGAAAAGAGGTTCACATTTTTGGGCCAAAGTAACAATCGCTGTTGTTTTGCATTTTAATTTTTTAAGAGTCTTTTGTTTTGAGCGTTTTGCCTTTATTTAACTGTGTAGGGGAAATATCCCCCCCCCCCTCCTTTCTAGCATTTCGGATGTAGCTGTAAAACATTTTTATGTGCAAACTTCTATTTAGGTTATTTGGCTCATTGTTATTCTACACAGTAGTTACAGTTCATTCAGCTGCTTTAATGTGTGCTTTACATTTTGTCTTTCAGTGTGAGTCTTTCAGTTTTGTGCTGCTTTCTCCACAGTATTTATAATAGTAATAATAACACTAGTATTACAACAATAGTACTAATAGCAATAGACTGCATTCATGTCTTATTAATATCGTTAGTTGCTTTACAAATAGCAGACATCAAAACAGAACTACAAGGAAAAAAACAGATCAATCGCTCAAACAAAACACAACATAAAAATTTGAAAGTGAAGCATAAAGATGAATAAAAGATAAATAAAAGATTAGCATATTTTTTATTATAAAAATATGAAAGACAGTTAGCTTGCCTGCCAACTTCTAAAGAATATTTAAATGTTAATAAAAAAATAGTTTGACATTTTAGGAAAGAGTCTACACATAACCCCTCTGTAAAACTTCTTAAAAAATCTTGTGCATCAAAGTTTATTTTCACCACTGGCTTTTTTTTTTAACTGGTTTGAAACTAAATGGGATTTTTTTTTTTTTACTGTTGGAGGTTTTGACTTAATATAAGTTATATGTAATAACACAGTAAACATTTCTGTGGCCCGGTGGCTTGTGGACTACAGAGAAGGTATTGTACCTCGGGCTGTGTTTCCATGGCGGCGTGGTCGTGGCACCTTATTCCCCCGAGCCTCAGGACTGCCATAGTGACCTGGAAACTAAATGCCACTGTCTCACAGAGGGATCTCCCTGTAGACAGTAATGTCCACGGTCCCCAATACACACATGACATGACACACACACGCCCACGCAAACACACACACACACACCGACATGGCCTCACCTTGAACCTCCCACCACACAGTGCCAGAGGACATGTGTACATATAGAGATGGATGCACATGCACTTAATTCTCACATTAAAACATGTCTCGTAATGTCCTACATTACTGCACACACACACATTTTGCCACATTTCCCACAGCCAATTAGAGTAAAGGTTATCCTCATTTCAGCCAATTAAAATCAGTGTGATCAGGTGCGGCTTGCGGATTAGTTCATGTGAACTTTGTTGTGATTGATGGGATGAGCGTTCAGAATTTCATCTTACATTTAGTTCTTTTTATGAAATATTCATTGATAATTCATTAGTGGAAATATTAAGGCTCGTGTGTTTTACAGGGCTGAAGCATCCTAATTATAACAACACTTACCACTGATGCTGTACCCACGTATTATCAGTACATGATTAATTATCTTATAATATTATTCGCTATTTAATTCAGACTGGTCCTATCTGTCACATGATCCTCAAACTACAGAGACACATGTAGTGTTATAGTAAAACTATACGGCATCTATCGACAGAATCCAGTTTGTAAATGTGTTATGAGATGTCAGGAGTAAAGCCTTCACACTCTAATCCACATAATTATATAAAAGAACCATATTTCTATTTCTATCCCATTCTGGATTTAATGTCTAAACTAAGACATATGCACATATGGTAACGCATTTGTACTTGACCATTGCAGTCTTGAAAGTGCACATTACTTGACGTTTAAAAATAATTTAAAGTGACTAATGTCCGTAATTTGAGTTTTTGTAGTTCATTCCAAACAGATTGAGCTGCCCACGTTACAGCTCTTTGGCTAAGCTCTGTATTAACCCTTAGATCACCCTTAGATCACTACATTAAACTTACACCACTCAGCCTAGTCTTTACATTAATTATGACTAAATATGTACAGCCACCAGCTGCAAAACTAACTAAACCAACTAACAAGTTAGCTTGGCAATATATGACCTGATTTAATATCTAATGTGGTACCTTTCATAAAATATAAATAAATAAATAAATAAATAATAAATGTAAGAACAATGTTTAGTTTAATAATATTATCAACTGGAAGGATGTTAAATTACATTTGACAAAAAACACAACAAACTATTGTTATCGTTAATTATAAAACTTTATGCCAACAGATATCAGACTAAATTACCTTAAAGGTCACTTAAAGATTCAGATATCTCTTATCATTATCATATATGATCATATCTAGCAGTGTCTACCCTCAAATTACTATACGTTTATTTAATTAAAGTTTAAGGATTAAAAATGAAATAAAATACATTTCAAAACCATTTGTATATTTATTTCATTTGGTTCTACTGTAATTGTTCATGTTATGTTACAGTTTGTGGTGCTTCAGTGACTTCCTGTTTACACTGCTGCTGTTGCTACAGATGTTTCATACCAACCCATTTACACATGACTAATGTTTAGTCTTTACTGACTGTGACAATTTTTGAGTTTTAATGGTGCATTGATACAAGCTAGTAGAATCTAGGGAGAAAAAATGATTGATGAACAGCTGGTGCAGCCCAGTCCTGGCTGTAGCATGACACTGGTGATGAGAGTGAATACGGAGGAAAATATGATGAAAGATGCTGAAGAATTATCTTAAGAATAATAATAATTATCTTAATATATAAAAGATTGACTTGTCACTGGTTTGTTAAAGGCCAACACATTTGTCAGTGGTAAACCCTAAGCTCCATGATGTGTCCAACACAAACATGACCCTTTAATCCAGCTGGAACTACAGCTATTTAAAGGAGGAGACCATTTCAAAAGGCACCAAAGGTAACACTATTCAGATTTAGTCAGATGCATTACTTTAAGATTCACCAGGAGAGTTTAACTTGGTCACCTCTGACATTTTAATATTTCATTTAATAAACTATCATGAGCAAATATTTCCACAACAATCTTGTTGCTGAGGCTTTTTCATCATAGCTCTAAGTCCCATTACTGCAAAACAGTCTGACACTAAGTGGCTCTAGATAGCACTTTATTGATTGATCTGTTTACTGTGATGAATTCTAAAAGTTGATGTCATTCTTTCCTGATTTGCTGTTGATTGGGCCGTAATGTAATATTTTCTCTCAGCCTATTATCCTATCACTATGTTTGATCAGTGTGTGTGTGACTGAACCGAGGGCATTGTCTCAAGGAGGAATCATTTTGTTGCTACATTGTGTCATTTGGAAAACAACACATTTCTGTACATGCGTTGTACCATCAGCAGCATCTAAACAATGACTTTTGGATCCCCTTGTTACTTTTTGTGTTTGCTGATGGTACTATGTGGTTTGATGTGTATTTATGATGTGACATTTACGGGGGTTTGGGGTTGTTACTGGGACCAAAGGCACGGCGGCAGTCACATATTTGCATGGTGAGTCGGACACTGTTGGAGACTTCTAAT
Organism: Scortum barcoo; assembly: GCA_023238725.1. NCBI lineage: Eukaryota > Metazoa > Chordata > Actinopteri > Centrarchiformes > Terapontidae > Scortum > Scortum barcoo. The sequence goes on along the minus strand of CM041536.1, from coordinate 23,368,676 downwards.
AAAGACTTTAACAGGAAGAAAAGAATGGATCTTTGCATAGAACAGAGAGGTGACAATAGGCTGGTGGAAAATAAAGTGTGTATGTACGTGTGCGCATGCCTGTGTGTGGTGACAAGGCAAGCACCACAGTTGTGTGCGTCATTGTGTGTGTGTGTGTGTGTTTTGAGACTGAGAATAAAGCCGGCCTGTGCTCCCAGTTAAGTTAAGGTTAGTTTGAATATCAAAGATGAGCACAATGGAGAACACCTGAGGCTAATAGTGGTTGCCGTTATAAAGCTAGCGTAACATTTGAAGCCAGTGTTGCTCTTTGTTATTAGTTGCGCCTGTCATTTTCTTCTTTTATGTTGTTTGTGTATGTATGTACTGTGTGTGTACATGTGTATGTCCTCACTTTGTTCCCAGTTGTTGTTATTTGTTATTTGTTGTTCTCCTTCAGAGACGTTGCTCCGATTGTGTTGTAGACAGCGTGCAGAAGCATTACCACACGTTGTCCGTGCATGTGGACCCTCCATAACTTCATCATGAGGGGACGACTAACAGTCCTAAGAGTCTGCCCTCATCGTAACATAAATAATATATCCAGCAAATATATCCAGCAGTGTAGGCCACAGAGCAGTAACAGCTGCTGCTGGAAACTCTATTTTCTGTCTGTCAAAGTCACTGGCTCAGTATGGCCAATGTGATCTGCAGGATCTGAGGGAAATTTTCGCTGCCAAGGTCACTGAAGGGACAATTAACATTTCTCATTTTCATGAAGATTTTGGGTTTGCATATGAAAGTAACAATATCGCAAACTGCTCACGGAGACAAATGTTCAAATACAGCTCGATGTTGCGTTGCTTCTCTGGCAGCATTCATGTCACGCTGCCTCTCACCATTATTGTTCATACCTCCACTTCAGCAGAAAAGTCCTGAATACAGTATCTCACAAAAGTGAGTACAACCCCTCACATTTTTGTAAATATTGTATTATATCTTTTCATGGGACAACACTGAATATATGACACTTTGATACAATGTAAAGTAGTCAGTGTACAGCTTGTATAACAGTGTAAATTTGCTGTCCCCTCAAAATAACTCAACACACAGCCATTAAGTCTAAACCGCTGGCAACAAAAGTGAGTACACCCCTAAGTGAAAATGTCCAAAAGTGTCATATCTTCAGTGTTGTCCCATGATAAAAAGATATAATGATAAGGATATAATACAATATTTACAAAAATGTGAGGGGTTGTACTCACTTTTGTGAGATACTGTATAAACTATCAAATGTAATGCGACAGTGTCAGAGGGTACACATGACACTCTATTGCTTCATGGCGGCCTGCTCTCTATCACCAGCTGCTGATAAAAACACCTGTTTCAAAATACCATATTAATTGGGAAATTACGATATATCAGAGTTTATGTTAATTATATAATCTTCTCATGTCCTGTTGAATATATTTGCAAAAATCTGGGTGAAATATTAGTGGATGTTTTAATTACCTATCATTATATTTTATGGAAACATGCACAGATTCACATTTTTGTTTCACAACTTAACACTTTTAGGACAGTTTAATGTCCTCCTCTCTATCTGAGACAATGAAACTTATTGAGCAATTATGTTCATTATCAATTACTTCTTCAATTAATCATTAAACAGTGAAAAATGCCCATCTCAATTTCACAGAGCCCAAGGTGTCCTGTTCTGTTCAGTCTCAAAACACCAAAGATATTCGATTTACACTGATGTATGACAGAGGATCGTAGAAAATCCTCTCATGTGGAACCAGAGAACATTACTTCTCTTCATTAGAAATTGTATAAGGCTGATTTGCTTTGATTTGAATCCATAAAAGCCTTTTTTCACTCCTCAGTGCTGAAACTGCAACACTATCTTAAAAAGTGCTCTACATTCTCCCTGTAGTGTTTAAAACTATTCCTTAGTGAGGCTTTGGGCCGTGCTGTTTTCTTTGTCGTCATCATGTCGTTGAGCTTTAATTGACTCAACAAGGATTTAGCAGTCCTCTAATGACACCACTTTGAGGACAAAGTCACGCTCATTAGTTCCCAATGATGCTCGATTCACATTGAAATTTGCCAGATGTGCTTACAGTTGAGTGATATATTTTTGAAGATCCTTCCTCTTTAACTGTTTCTCTTTTGTAATCTTTTAAAAGCATCAGTACCTTCCTCCTTTCCTCTAACAAACACATCTCTTTTAAAGGCCGCTGTCTAATGAAGCTGATTGGAGCGTCGAAGCAGAGTTAATTCATTGACTAAAGTCAGTCGCTACTTAAAGACCAGAAGGGAAAATGGGGAGTGATAGTAAGAAGAAAGCATTGATAGAAATATTTGGCCAAAGAGAGAATCCAACAAAAAGTGAGATGAAAATACAGTATAAAGGTCGGGAGGACAAAAAAAAGAGAAGGGGGTGGAAGGGTGTGTCTGTCCAAGCAGTGGGACAGCTCTGGTTGCTGGGGTGATGGGCGATGTGAGCTGGTGATTAATGGACGTCGTGCGAGGCGGGCCGTTAAACGGTGTGGGATTAGAGGACACGCAGAGACCGGTGGCCCACCGTTAACTGGGAGCGCCGGTGCCGCCCCGCTCTGCACGACCTCCGCGGCTTAGCCGGCCTTTCATCTGGCTGAGGGCTGCGGCGAGAGGAGGGGTTGGTGGGAGAAGAGAGGTGGGGGAGACGCAGGCGAAAACGGAGATGGGCGCATAATTGTGAAGATATCAACAGATAGTTTCTGTGTTTGCAGTGGCACCTACCAACAATGTTCACTGATAGCTGTGTGTGATTGGTTCGAACAGCCAACGCGACAATAATGAGTTTTCATGCTGATGCTGCCACAGCTATGCACACACACACACACACGCATAGATGCACACTGTGGAAATACAGATGCAAACCTTCCTTTTTTGCTTCTTCCACAGAGGGAAATAAATTACCTTTATCCTGTGTGTGCTTGTATGTGCGTGCTTCTTTTTGTCCTCTTTTGTGCTTCTGAGATTCAGATTCAGTCTTTCATTTGAGACCCCCATGCTCTCACAGACAGGTGTCTGCCTCTGCACAGTGCAGGTGGGGTTTGTGGTGGCGTGTGTGTGTGTGTGTGTGTTTGAAGCTCACATTTTTGTGAATTTGTGCAGGGGCGTCCATGGGTCATTTATGCTTATGAGTGTGTTTCCACGAGCCAACTGCTGTTCTGTGGTTTATTAGGATGCTGGATATGAGCTTTGGGGTTGCGCGTGATGCTGGGCGCCACTGAGTCGTGTGTGTGTGTGTGTGTGCGTGTGTGTGGGCATTTGATCTGCATTTGCGTAAAGACTGTAAACAATGCTTTCCAGTGTCTGCTTTGTGTTCCAGTTTAAAGTGAATGTAAATTTTGTAGGAAAATTTGAACATTTTTGTGCCGTCTATTGTTCATCACATCAGTTCCATTTAGCAAAACTGGATGTGTGTGTATGTTTAACTGAGAGAACAGAAAGCCTCAAACTGAGGATAATAGATGTTTTATGTTTATTCACATTCATTCCACTGAACCCCATCTATAAGGTTTACGACATGGCCTTCCCCGATGTAAAATGACTCAGAATGAAAGTGTCCATCATTGCTGTTGTAGATTTGATTAGGTGCTGTTTCAGTAATTATAGATCACAGTTTTCTGTGCTTTAGCCTGTACACTGGTGCTAAACAATAACAATAAAAACTAGTCTTTTATTGAATGCAGGACTAACATGTCAGTGCTGTCTCCATGCAAAATGCCAGCATGCCGCTATGGCTCAAAAATAAGCTTGTGATTAGTTAATGACCGTCTCTCCTCCCAATTGAAATTCATCACACAGGCATGTTGCTTTAGGGGGTGGAGGGAATTAGAAATTATTATTTTGTGAGTTTTATAGCCATAATGTTTCTCTCTCTCTCTCTCTCTCTCTCTCTCTCTCTCTCTCTCTCTCTCTCTCTCTCTCTCTCTGTGTAAAAGAGGATCTGTGTTCAGTGAGGGAGGAGAAGCTGCTGTTTGGACATTTATTGGTGTAATGTGTGTCTATAAGTGTAAACGTGTATATGTCCATCTGTGTTTGAGTATATGTGTGTGTGTGAATGCATTAAAGTTTGTATCTGTGTGCTTATGTAGTTTTTGTTTTCTTTTTTATTTTAGGGTTAGAGGTTTCTGTTTATCGTTTATTTTCTTCATTTGTGTATCTATTTGTTCAATTTGCTTATTGTTATTATTATCAGCATTATTTTTCATTATTCAAAAGTAAAACTTATGTATATGAATTAAGTTAAAGAGTTGAAAAATCAATCAAAAATCTCTCTCTCTCGATTTACAGGCATTTATTCGTCCATTCAGGGAGCACCACATCGATCCAACGGCCATCACTCGCCACGACTTCATCGAAACCAATGGCGACAACTGTATGATCCCCATCCTACCACTGGCTCACATGGCCTACAAGTTCTTCACATGCACACCAGGTGGCATGCACATAATTGAATTTCCTCTACGCCCACCAACCATAAACATACACTATCATGCACAGGACATACAAACATGGCAATGCAAACATTTCAGAGGGAAGTAAGATGGAAGAGGAGTGAAACCTTCCGTGCTGACCATGACAATGTGCCAAAGCTCAGTTTTTGTCTGGCTGTAGAGTGAGTGAGTGGGGAAGTTACAAGATTGGTAGGCCAAGAGATGAAGTTTCCTTATTATGGAAGGATAGTGCCAATTTAAGAATTACAAGGAGAAGGAGCAGGCTACCTTTCCACCACGACCATACCGTGTCGAGTTTTGAATGGGTTCAATTAGAACTGCAGAAGAGAGAACAGTGGTGACGTTAGGCAAGTGCGTGGAAGGAACAGCTACCAGCGGCTCATCAGCTTTCCGCCCATGAACATTGCCAAGCGTGCTTACAGTCACATTGCATAAAGCTGTAATGTGCATGCAAGGACTTTAGAATGTCAACCTTACCAGGTCTAACAAAGTGCAGCAGTGAGTTAGCATTGCAGGGTGCCAAAGGTAGCACATACTCTGTCTGAAGTGTGTCCACTGATCATGGGAGACTGTGGGGCAGGTTTGCTGGTAATCATGTGCGCCGACCTTACGAGTGCAGGGCACAAGGGGAGGGACTGGAGGAGGAAGATCAGCGGGAGGAACACAGTAACCTGTGATTGAGGAGGTGACACCTCTACCTGTCATGTCTGCACCTCAACTTGAGCCAAAAGGTCACTGATGTGTTGGGGGGGGTGGGAAGGGGAGTTGACATCAGTTAGTTAGGTTGCAAAAAAAACTTTGTTGTCATGAATAAACCAATAAGCTTTTATCTTATTGACAGAGAGAATAATCTGCCAACAAATGAGCAGTAAAACACACAGACAGGCCACCGTTACATTACCAAGTGATATCATGTTATACAGCAAAGAAATGATCCCAGCTGAAAATTTCAGACAGCAAGACTGAATGCTGCACATGTTGATGGTGTTGTTTCCTCAAAATGGAAAATTTAACAGTACAATTTTCCTGCACAAAATGATATCTGTACATGTTCTAATTATAATCTCGGTATATTACAACTCACTGTCCCAGGATGGCCCTGTGTGATGAAGGCAGGGCTTTGTCTTTTAGCAATCCTAAATCTGTATTATAATTAGTATTTCTGGCTACCCTGGCTGCAGAATGAAGTATTTCGACAACTGAAAGGATTAAAGAGAAATTTGGCGTTATATTTACGTTCACCACAGAATGCATTGTGTTAACTTTGTTGATCCTCCAAAATTTGACTTTGTCCAGTACTTTAGTACCTGCAAAATTAACTTTTTACCTTGTGTTTAGTGCTAATTATTAAATGTTTATAATCAGGATCAATCACCTCTCTTGTCATTGTAAGCATTTTAATATCCTAGTGTTTTTAATATCTTAGTGTTAATATCTGCTGGCCTAAGTAAACCCTCACAGAGCCACCAGCTTATCTGTAGAGTTAAAGTCTTGCTATAGCACCACTGGTTATTGCTTCACCACAGAGGCATGCAAATGAAAATCAGGGAAATCAGAGTAAAAAGTTCATTTTTCCATGTAAACATAGTCAATAACATGAAGAAAGTTGATAAAAAAAGAATACAGACTGAGAATCCTGTTACAAACGGAAACTTGCAAAGGTCAGCTGCTTGTCCGCAGCAGGGACTGTGGCGAACGGGGGGGTGAGGGAGGGAAGATTAGAGGGGAGAGAGCAGTGGTGGGGTTCACTTGTAGGTGACATCCACACCTGTCATGTACCACACAGCAGGGAGTCAAGAGGTCACGAGACAGACATCGAGAGTTGCAGTGACATCTACACCTGTCATGTCCGCACCTTAAGAGGTCACCGCTAAGAGTCTGAGACAGAGGGTGAGAGCGCGCGGAGGAGAGAGGGAGGCGAGCAAGCGCGGGTGGGGGTGAGGGTGGCAGAGGGTCATGTAGCGGTAAGATGACATCTAACCTGTCACCTGTCATGTCAAGCTCCTCATGGTGTCAAGCGGTCACCAGACAAAGACAGAGACAGAGGTAGTTGGGAAAAGCTGAGAGCCGTGAGGTGACATCTCCAGCTGTCATGTCTGCACTTGAACTGGGGTCAAGAGATCGCTGTATTAAGCAAAGAGAGGGAGCCAGGGATGGAGGCAGAAGAAAGAGAGAGGACAGCTGTAAGTCATACCAACAGAAAGACTCAAGTGAATAACAAGAGTTAGCGCCAGGCTGTACACTTCTCTTTAGGCTGAAGACAGAAAAGGTGAACGTCCATTGGATGGGAGTTTTCACTAAGCAGGTGTCAGTGGTTCACTCACAATCTGAAGCCAAATTCTGTTGACGATGAGTTTTCAGATTGGTTTCATGCATGGTGTTATTTCAGGAATTCTTGCGCTCAGCTGCTCCTGTGTGTGAGCCCTGACATGTTTGTCACCTGTCAGCTCAAATCAACACTGACATTACAAACATGAACTAGCCTGTTCCTCAACACATTTGCTGAGGGGGACCTGTTCACACCAAAAAAATCAATAATCTGTTGGGATCAAAGTAAAAGAAAAACATATGATCGTATTTTTAAAACACACAGTAAATGAGTCAGCTGTAAATGAGTCAGCTCTCTGTGACGCAAAAATGTTCAGGTGTCCACCGAAAATTAAGCAAACTCTGCTAAGGGAGAAGCCAGCTACAGGAAGTTCTCCTCTTCACGCTTCTCAACACGAGATGCCACCTCAGACTTACCCTAATGGAGCTTAATACAGGGTGCCAGATTTAGTTGAACAATGCCAGAGAGCAGCCGCTTCATGCAGCAGCTTTCAAAAAGGTGCAACGGATCTTCTCTGTAGGTCCGGTGGTCTGTTTACCGATCGTGGCCCGCCCATGGTGCAGAAGAGTGAAATACATTGCAGAATAGCCCAGCAGGACATTTACCAACGCATGGCCAGTTTTTAAAGCATGTGGTGATCTCTCTGATTTCTGTGGAACAGGTGCTCAATATTGATCACATATTGAGGACAAGCAGGCAATGCACAGAAACTGCAACAATGATTTGTTTTGCTGAATGGGTCAAATTTGATAAAAATCCTGACAAGTAGGTTTTATTCTAAGTTGAACTTCTTGGCGTAATAAAAAATGTAAGAACCGCAGTACCTGTTAAGCTCCATGCTGGCGCCAGCATTACAGCGTTACAGCTTCATTATTCCTGTGTAAAACAGAAGAAATTAGAAACCAGAAATAAAAATTTTCTCTTGTAAAACTCAAACAAAGGCTTGCAAAGACTGCCTCTCTCTTTGGTTGAGGTAATGAAATAACCAGGTCATTATTTGAGAATTGATGGTATTTTACACACAAATTGAGAACAAAATATTAGATTTTTTTCCCCTGAATCTCATTTCTTTTATTTCCAGTAAAACAGCAGGATTTTAATAGTTACCTCACTCTAGACTCAAATGAACATTACACTGATTTGAAGATTGTCCAGACAGTCGCTCCTCTTTTCCCAGTGAGGCCATTCTGCCTTTCATCCCAGTGATTTACGACTGTGAACGACCTCTTATTGTGGAAAGTCCTGCACCCTATATCCTGATTCAGAAGGAAATGCATCGCATTACAGAAAGATGCTGTTTTGGTGTGACTTTTTCACAGAGCCAGTAAACTGCTGTCCCCTGTTCCCTCGCCTCCAACTACACCTTCATCTGAATATCACATGAAAAACACAGCTCTCATTCTGTCCAGTCCCAGGGCGTCCTTGTGGGAATGATGTGTAGTTCTTGTAGAGCACAAGACTGGTTGGTTACATATTAAAATGTGAGGTTAGGGAGGGGGTTCATAGTCACACCGGAACATCAGTAGCATTTTTACTTGCTCAATAAAGAACAGACAGAATTAGCAGAGTGGTGTTCTTGTGTGACAGCACACAGGTGTAGAGGGAGGAAGTGTCTCGCCCCTGACTGGCTGAAAGTTTTCCTCTTGATGCTTGCGGTGCTGAGGTGATAGCACTGAAAGAAAAAAAAAAAAGGTTGAAAACATTGATGTCAGATGACTGATCTCCGCTATCGCACCTTTTTAATTTAAGCAGACACCTTGTGATATTTGGACGACACCCTGACAGACACTTCTCAGTTCTGTTATGTTACATTACAGCCTGTTTTACCCTCTTTCTTATCATCCAGCTTCTCTTGTCTTTGTTGTCTCCTCCTCTCCCCCCCACTGCTACTCTTCCCCATCTCTCTCCGTCTCCCCTTCTTTCCCCCTCATTCCTCATCCTCCCGCTCGGTCTCTTCATCTCTCCAAGGCTCCTGCCAGCATCCTCTCTGTGGGAGTACTACACCTTCATGCTGGCCCTCTTCATTACACTAAACAGTTTGATCAATTATTCTATTAACTTCTTTCTTTCTTTCTTTCTTTCTTTCTTTCTTTCTTTCTTTCTTTCTTTCTTTCTTTCTTTCTTTCTTTCTTTCTTTTTCTTTCTTTCTTTCTTCTTTTCTTTCTTTCTTTCTTTCTTTCTTTCTTTCTTTCTTTCTTTCTTTCTTTCTTTCTTTCTTTCTGTCTTCTGTCTGTCTGTCTGTCTGTCTGTCTGTCTGTCTGTCTGTCTATCTGTCTGTCTGTCTAAATGGCCATCTGCTGTCACCTTTCAGAGGCCTTGGCGGCGTCTTACCCCTGGGACTGCTACGTCTTCTTCGCCCTGGCGGTTTTCGTGACACTGACCAATCAGATTCACAAGTGGAGCCACTCCACTCTTACTTCGGCCTCCCACGCTGGGTCATGCTGCTGCAGGACTGGCATCTGGTGTTGCCACGGAAACATCACCGCATCCACCACGTCTCGCCGCATGAGACGCATTACTACTGCATAACTACAGGTAATTTTGGGGGGCAGTTTTGGCACTTTATTAGATGGCAAAACAGAAAGCAGAGGTGACGTGAGTGGAGGGTGAGGGAATGCAACAACACCCCCCCCGGCTGGACTCGAGCCAGGGATCTGTGCTGACACAGTCTTTAAGTCCTGATGTCCTAAACCCCGAGGCCATCGGGATACCCCATGAGCAAGACTTTTTAGGGTGAGCACGAACTCGCTGTCAAATGCAAAGGACTCCTTTAATCAACAACCAATGAATCTGAAATAGACTAATCATAATATCATAACAAATAGCTTTTAATAATATTATTAAAAATACTAATTTTAATAACCAGGACATTTTGCCAGGAATGCTCATTTAAACACTAAAATGTATAATAAAAAAAGATTCAAATGTATTCAGTTAAATTACAATGTTATCAATAATAACTAGAGAATTATTAAGTGGATTACGTAATTAAAGTTGATGATTGAACTTCCATACAACAATTTATCTTTAAAGCTTCATGTGCTTCAGGAAGGGCTTTGCATACTTGAATATGTTGTGGAAGTGGTGGCTCAGTTTTAAATCACTTTGACACTGACACAGTAACTAAGTGTTGGTGCCATGCCAATCAATTACTGGTATGACTTATAGTCATGTAAGTCAGTTAGAGTCAGCACTCCAGTCAAATAGGGGATGGCTTCAACTCTCTACTCATTTCAAAATAAGAGCACATTGTTTTCACCTGGATTAGGGTAATTTATCCTTGAGAGCAACATGTTAGGATGGATTACTTAAGTCGTGTTTGGTTATCTTTACAATACATCCATATTTATAATACAAATATATCGTAAGTGCATAACAGGAATCTATTCATGTAACCATTTTTAAAAATTTGAACTTTTTTTTGCTGCTTTCCAGTTTCTAAGGATACCATTCATTATGCAGGTTATATATCAGGGAAAGGTTAATGTTTCTGTCAGGATGTATAGATCGTCTGTGTACATTGGAGAACAAATCAAAAATATTTTATCAGCATGAATCACTGAACCCAAAAACAGCGCTCTTTCTTTAAATTTGTATCCATCACAGCTTTGAGACACTGAAGGGTTGAACATGTGGAACGTGACTTTCAAACTCTCAGTTGTTTTTTCAGTGTGTATATTGTGGAGAGCCATTTTAGATCGTCATAATTGAAGCTGATGACTCCAGAATAATTTCACTTACAATTCTTGGCAGATTGGGACAAAATGGCGGCCGTGTCTGTCTGTCTGTGGGCTTCTTATAAATAAATAAAAGAAAATGTTCTGTTTGCGTGTGTGTGTGTCTTTAGAGACACGCGGCCTCCGTAATAGATCCACATTCAGTATTCTGTGTGCATCTGGGTGAGAGGGAGAGAGGGAGGGAGAGAAAAGAGGGAGGATACACAAGGGGGATTCAGATTGTACGTCACCCTGCGCCCCTGCGGACGACAGATGTGATTGTGTGTGTGTGTGAGCAAGTTGAGGGGGGTGGCACAGGGAAAGTGCGTGTTTGTACACGCGCGCACACATGTACATCTGCATACTCAAGCATCTGTGTGTGTACTAGTCTTTTTGACCTCCACTTGGGTTTCTAACCTGTGTGTGTGTGTGTGTGTGTGTGTGTGGGTGGGTGGCGGGTGGGTGGCGGTCGGGGGCAGGGGCCCACAAGGGACGGCGACGGCCCCCCACTCCCCGAGCCTGGCTGCCTGGGCTGGGCTTAGATTCCACTGGGGCTCGCCTAGCTGCCTTTGTGCTCGCCACTGGCTGACAATCCCCATGTATATTTAATGCTAACCTGCTGTCTGTTCTAACAAATAGGACTTCACAGGCAGAGGGGGGATGGAGGACAGGGGAGGGAGGGAGGGAGGGAGAGAGCGGGAGGGCGAGGAGAGGGTGGGTAGAAGGCAGGGATTTGGAAGGAGAGATGGAGGGAAAGAAAAAGTGAAATCAAACAAAACCTCTGGCTGCTTTACTGTCTTCCAGCAGAGAGAGGGTCACTGGAGGCACACACACACACACACACACACACACATCCCTGCAGCTATAGCATGCACCCTATGCAAACACATCATGGGTGGTGGTTTGTGAGCATCAGACAAGAGTAGCCTAAGTACACACAGCCCATGTGGATGTCTCTATTTGCTTCTTGCCAGTGTGTGCAGTGTGTGTGTGTGTGTGTGTGTATGTGCATGTGTGTATATCTGCCTGTATACGCTTGTGCATTTGACATCTTTTTTATTTCTGCATCTGTGTGTGTGCTTGTGCTATTGACTGTGTGGAGTAGTAAAACAGCATTCATGCAAGTACTTCACTTACATGCATGTAACACACAGATTGTGTGTATGTTTCTGTCTTTGGTAATAATAGTAAAAAGGCCTTTTATCTTAAATGCCAAGGGACTCCTTGGCTGCTTCTGAAACAGCGAAGCTCATACATGTATGTCATGTCATGTGCTCAGCATATGTGTGTGTGTGTGTGTGTGTGTGTGTGTGTGTGTGTGTATAGTATATGTGGACTGAGACTATTGTACAGTCATGCATGTATGCATGTGTACAATGTACTTTGGCCTGCAGCCATACATACATTAATGAATTTATCTTAAACATACAGTAAAATCATAGCTATATAGGTTCTGTAAAATGCAAAAGAACGAAGAATCTGGAAATGTGTGTGTGTGTGTGTGTCTGTGTGAGCAACTGTGTGTGTCCATGTTAGTGTAGGCTAAGGACATCTCCTGGGAGTCCCCTCATCCCTCCACCCCCTCTAGTCTGTAGATGATGATGAGAGTGAGACAGGAGGTTAGATGTAGACAGAAGAACTGAGGGTGGGGGTGCAGAAAGGAGACAGTGAAGGGAGGAGGAAGTTAAGGAGAGAAGAGTGAAATCCAAAGTGAAGCAACGAGATGAAAAAAATAACAGAGACACAAGGAAAAAGAAGAAGAATGTTTGGGGGAAAAGACAGGAAAGGAAAATGTTGGATGGAAGGGTTGGAAAAAGGATGCTGGAAACAGGTCAGTATGAGCTGGTGTTCGCCCTGTGGGTGGGTATTTAAATACAGTAGACAAATCCCTCCAGGGCTCTCAGACTATGGACTGATCTGTCTAAAATGCTTAGGTTTGTACATCAGTGTCAACCTTTCAGGTTCTTCCATAACCGCCATCCAGCGTTTATCTGACAGTGCTGTCAGCAGCCCGACAGGAGAGACGCCCCGTGGTGCGCTAGGTTTTTTTTAACGGGACTGTCAGCAGGACACATACGTTACTCTTATGAACTGGGTGAGGGAGTAATGTCCACTTTCATAACATTCTTCTTCCTCTTTCTGTGGTCCATTTTTGTCTCTTTTTCCACGTGTCCTCACCTCCCAGGTTGGTGTAACTATCCATTGGACCAGCTGGGCTTTTGGAGGAGGATGGAGCAATTGATCCAACAACTGACGGGGCAGAAACCGCGATCGGATGACCTCGCGTGGGCCAAGAAGACGGACAGATAAACACACAAACATACGGCTGGATGGATGGAGAGATGGGCTTGCAGATGCAAACACAAAGAAATAGAGATGGATGGGGAAACACACACACACACACACTTTACTCGTATCTGTGCTTTCATTCAGAGAAACAGTGTTTGCAAAAGAGTCAAAGATGGTCCAAGTGATTTCTGTCTGTAGTTTAACAAGCTTTGAACGTAGGAGGTGAAAACATTACTAGATGATAACACTTTGCTGTGACAGCCAATTAGCTCGTAGTCCTGTCTAACCAATGAGGTGTGGTGGTGGTGTTGTGGTGTGTAGGTGTAGGAGGTTTCTGGAGGTTGGGCTCTCCAGGAGTGACACCACGCTGCCCGTTGCTGGCAGCATCTTACACCACACGCGCATACACACCCGCACACAAACACAAACAAGTGTGAAAGTCGATGTCCAGTCACTGTCCCATCGGATTTCTGTAATTTTTGAACTATTAGGGTTGTTTTTGAACTTTTTCCAAGACCCCTCTAAAAACATCACCACCCTCTTTAAATTGTCATGCCTGGTTTTGACACACAAGAAGGAGAAAATCTGATGATTGTGTGCTTCTGATTAACTGTTTAGATAGTTATACAGTAACGCCGCTGCTCTGTGCATGTGCTTGAGGTAAGATGATCTCCACAGTCAGAGCCCGCAAGATAAAACTTGGGAGGACAAACGTGTAAAATAAAATACTTACCATAGTTTCCAGTCTTACTTTTATAGGTCTAATATTAACGTGTCAGCAGCCAAGTTGCAGACGCATACTTACACAGTCTGTTAAAGTGCATACATGCAAGAAACACTGTTTAAAATCATGCTGTCCAATTTCGATTAGTTTTTAACAGCACTTTCAGTTCACCTTACGTGTGTTTTTCTTGTTGTAGAGCTTTTCTCATTGATCATTTAGTACAGAAAGATGCTCGGAGCAATCCATTTTTTTTTCCTTAGTAGCTTTATGAATTCACTGCTATATGTACGAAAGCTTCTAAATGAAAGTATTTATCGTGTAGAAACTTATCAGTAAAATCTTTTGAATCATCTGGATGCTATTAAAACAATTAGAAACTATATTTCACTTGAATCCAGATGAGTTTAGAGTCTTTAGCACGTGATAAGTTAGCTGTAGTACAGAAGCATTTAATCTTTCCGCACTTTCTTGCAAATTAACAAGCACCCTAACTCATTCGTTGTCTCTTCGTATGGTAAGTTTTTAGTGAGCGAGTGACCGCCCGATTGAAAGGAACAGTGTGGTCAGATTTCCATCTTTGCTCACGTACAGAGGAGGGACACAGCTGAACCTGTAACTGGTGGTTTAGGAAAGTTAAAGAACGTGTAAAGCAGGTGAAATATGGAGACCCTGAACAAGTTTTTACAAGAATTCATTTTGGAAATATGCTTAGTCGCTTCCTCGCCAAGAGTGAGATGGAAGGACTGGTACCACTCTGGACAATAAATGTGAGGCTATAGCCAGCAGCCGAGTAGTATTGAGAAATGTCTAACCTGTCAGTCCAAAAGTAACCAAATCCACAAAAAAACAAAGATTTTGTCCTCTTTGAACATTGCACATAGTTGGCTGGTGATATCAGTCCTCTCACCTAATTCTCAGCAAAAATGTCAATAAGCATATTAACCAAAACTTAGGACCATGTCTTTAATGCAGTGTATATCATCAAAATATAAAGGCAAAGATGAAATGTCTGGCATGAAGTGTGGATGTCGGCTTCACGTTTATATGTAAACCTGAGTGTATTTTCTTCATTTTAACATAGAGTGGCACAGACAAAGGCAGAACCCTCTTGGCACCAGCGGCGTCTCCTTACTGTACTTGCGCCATGCCAGCAGACAGAGATCCGTCCAACAGAAGTTCATTGTTTTTTAGGATGCTCATGGCTGCTCCAAAAGCCATAAAGTGCATCCTTCATGTGTAGTTAGTGTTAGTCTTTCTCCACCACGCCGGACGGCTCAGGGCAGGAAAGATTAGCTGGTTATCGCCTGCTAAAAAAAAGTCCTGCTTCATGCCACTCTGCATTGTTAGGAATTAAGGAAGTAACCCCTTTTCGTTATTTTTTTTCGTTATGGTTTTCGACACCCATTTCACACCACAAAAAAACGAAACATTTGCAGTCTTTCAGTAACGGTCGCAACCATTTGAACCACTTTAGAAATCTTGATTCATGACTCGCGTCCCAAACCCTCTCGTAGAGAAGACAAAGAAATCTTGTCTGCAGTTCTGCAAGATGCTAATTGGTGCCGCTGTCTACCCCACTGTGCTGCTTATTTGACTGCAACTGTAAATACAAAACACACAACAAGAAGATGTGTGTCACAAACCTCTAAACCCAAATCAGAGAGATTCACTGAAGAAGCGCATGGCAACATTTTTACATCGTTTTTTGGCGGCTGATGTGGGAGGAAAAACAAAAAGGTTATATTTATTGCACTGGAGAGAAAACCTAATTTTTCTTTTAGCAGGTAGTCACCGAGTTGCTTGTAGAGTGCAAATAATGTCTCCAGCGTCTCTGATTTTTGTTTACGTTTCATACGGTGACACGTGCACTTTAGTTGGCTGTTACTAACTCCATACTAGAGAGCCTAGCTGCTTGACTTGTAGTTTATTTTCTAGGCTGGAAATCCCTTCATTCACAGAAGGTCAATAATAACAGCACTTTATTGTTTTACAGTCTGAAAATGTGTCCTGCAAGCACCCGTTCACACATGATCACACACGTACAGATTGGATCACACATCTCACGTGCATGCACGCACACACATAACCAAACCTCTTGAATGCAGTCACATACAAACAGACCGACACACACACTCTCTCTCTCTCACATTGTGTTCTGTTGTTTTCTCTGGCTTTATAATTTTCTATTTTTTTATCGACGGATCAAGCCTTGTGTAGTTCAATTTTGACGTTCCATTTTGCAGCTCAACGCTCGCTGCTCGTCTTGCCTTAATGTTTTTATCTGCTCTTTGATTTAAATAAAGGTTTATTAACTCCAAATGCTCCTTCGGTGTTGTCGTCTTTGATGGGGAAAACGTATCTGGAGGTGTGTGCATGTTCTGATAATTAAGTGGCAGCTTTAGTGTCACAAAATTTTGATGCAGTTTCAAAGGCTTCCATTAGCTGTAGTGCAGAAGTTGAGGAGGCCTGTTGATCTAAGGATATGTGCCGACAAAAGGAGAACACAAAATTGGGACACATGAGCAGAGGATGTGTACTTTCCATCAATCTTAAAGCCTGATTGTGTGTCAGGGTTAATGCTGTGCCTGACTCAAAAGTTGAAGGTGTGTGAAACACAACGCATTGTTGTTAAAAGCCACAGCTGAACCACCAGCGCCCTCTAGTGCATGGTTGAAGTTTCTTCTCCGGTTATATCCTTTCACATATCAGACATCCTCAGTCAGAAAGAGAGAGAGAGAGAGAGAGAGAGATGACTGAAGCGGTGTGGAGTTCTCAGCAAAGGTCAAAAGGTCACCTCGTTCTGCTCTACATACCCGGTGTCTGACCTCCCGGATCGGTTCAGTGACTCACCATCCAGAGCGACCTCCCCAGAAAGCACAGCCCCTGTTGGGGTGCAGCTGCTGCAGCGGCCCCTCTGGATCCTGCTGAGAGCCAGAGGCAGGACCAGTGCCGGGGAGGGGGGGAAGGTAAGGTAATTAGAAAGCAGAGGAGACAAGGACAGTGGATGAGAAAGTAGGGAGGGGAGGAGGAGGGGGTGGCAGAGGCAGGTGAAAGAAAAGAGAAGATTATTACATATCAGAGTAATATTTCTCTGCAAGAAGTTAGTGTGTTTATTCCCCCAGTGTGTGAACCACTCGAGCTGAAAAGTGTGTAAATACACAGTTACCAGCATTACTATCTTGTGAAACTGTGACAGTGGGAATGCAGTGTTGCTGGTAGTTATTGATTTAAAGGGTTTCTACACTGAGACACTTGGTAACTTGGTTCAATTTAAAACTTTATCTTCAGCCTGCAGCACATAAAAAGAGGCTCTGCCGAACTTGAATAATCTGTTATGAGATATGTAAATTAGTTGTTGTAGTTATTCAAAGAATGAAGTTAGAACTGAACTGGAGAAAACACATTCAGTAACCCTGAGAGTTGAAAGGTTATTAGTTTGTGGGAAGTATAGTAAGTAACTGTAGGTCAGCAGATCGCACATGCAAACATAGACCATGTCCATCATCCCTGAGCGTGAACATGTGCACACACACACCCTCACACACCAGGGGATGTGACATGTTGAAGAACTCTCACTGATCTCACACGTATTCATATAGCTCACAGTAAGAGCTCCTTTGTCATTCCCACATTACTGCCACCACTTCCACTGTTACACCCAGCGCTAACAAGACACACATACAGCTAGCCCTCCTCTCATACACACACACACACACACACACACTCCCTCTCTCTCTGCGTGGTGGTGACATATTGGATCTCACTATGCTGATGTGCTTGGCTGATCAGTGTCTCATGCTGGTAGCTATTAAAGTTTCTATCAGACATACTGAGACACGGGGCTTGATGGAAACACTTGCAGCGGAGACATGAATGTGCAGCTTTTATGCAGCTTTTAACTTGATACTTCATTATAATATAAAAGTTTTTACCAAGCAATGGCTTTTTGTGCACATCCGTGTCATAAAAATGTCCATCGCACAGTTCATTTTGTATCACACTTGCTGCTGGAATAATACTTTTCATAAAGTCATGTAAGCTCTCAATCCCTCTGCAGTACACGAGATGGGAGATTTCATAAAACTGTGAAAGCTCTTTATGATGCTCCAGTTGCATATCTTCAAATGAATAACTACTGTATAGAACAGGTTGGTTCCTTATGCTCTGAAAGGATGGGGGAGGATGTGCAGTATACATGATTTATTGTAATTAAGCAAGCAGGTATTGAAGTCAGACAGAATTCATAGTTGGTACTTTTCTTCATGCAGAGGATGTAGTTGTTCTGACAGAGACTGAAGAGGATCTTCAGAATATGTTAAATATTATATTAGTATATTGCCGGTGTTGTAAATGGTGATGGTAATGGTGTAAAGGACTGTGGGGTTGAATTTTGCCTCTTCAAAGGTTTTTTGCTAAATAGTTGGAAATGTATAAGTGTGATGTTGAGTTAACTTCGTAAGACGTAAGGTCCGAAATGATTCTGTATGCCATCAAATTACAGCGGAGAAAACTGTAAACCTAAAACCTGAAACTTAAAGGACGCAGATGGCAATGACAATCTGGTGGACACTCTGTTGATCATTTGAAGTAAAACAGTGTGTTTAAAAAAATATTCAAAAGTTTATGAAATGCATTTCTGTACACTGGCCCAGAAAATCAGCTTTTTTCCGCACTCAGGGCAAAATAGTCCTCAACAAAATAAGATTACTTGCATGTTATTATTGATATATGACTTGATATGAATGTAAATTATTATTATTTAACATAAATGCACACAAAACACATTAATTAGGAGAGTTTGGGAGAACCTCTTCATTGTTATCTTAGCGACTGCAGGTGCTCTTATTTTGAAAATCAGAATGCATATACCTACCAGACATATGATTTCCCTTTTTAGCACGGTTTAGCACTAAAGTTACTGCATGTGCAGTGGAGTGAAGCCTGTGCAGGAGCAGTGATTAAAGCTCCTGTCAGATACTCTGCTCTGATTGGTTGTTTTGATTCAGGTGTGGTGAATTCTTATCAAATGGCCATCAGAAGCATCAGGTGGAGCCAGAGGAGTCTGCACAATCGTCCAGGACAAAAATCTGAACATTTAGAAAAAAAATTTTGCGTAAAAAGGGGATTTTGAATATCTATTAATTAGTGTGTAAATCAGAAAATATTGTCATTAGACAAAAACTCAATATTTGCTATGTTTTTAAGAATAAAATGTTAAGTAAATCAGGTAATGAATGATTTATGAACAAACTCCTCTTTGAAAATCTTCAGGATATAGATAGGAATGGAACTGGAAAGTTTGGTGTATGTAAGGGTTACTGAAGTGTTTTTAGTTTACAGTATGAGAATAGTATGAGGGTATTTTAAGCCAATGAGATTTCATGCTTAGCATTAAATCCCTCCTTTGACTTTCATGAGTTGTGGCTGATACAATGGAAATAACCATATTTGGACCCAATAACACTGTGCAGCAATAATACCAGACATCAGCATGCTGCTTTACAGTGTTCACTGTTTGTGAATTTAGAAGAAGCAGGAAGATGCAGGTGCAAGTCAGAAAATAAACACTTAAATATGTATTTTTGATGTTTTATCTATTGCTATGTATAAGCTATTCTGAAAAATGACATGTTGTGTAAGAAAAGTAGCCCAAAACCTCAAAAATGACCAGTGCATGAAACATTTTTGCCTGCTATGTCTAGCCTAAAAAGATTTATTTTTTTGTGGGAATACCTCCAAATGTTGAGCAACAGAAAGAAATAGTTAAGATTATTTATTGATTCAATAGAGATAAAAATGTCCCAGTTGGGTCTAATTGGGTTCATCGGGGTTTGACAAAAAAAAAAAAAAAAAAAGTAGTGAAGTCAACAACGTGTGGAAGTGACACACTGCCTTGCCTCCTCTCTAATGACATGAGTAAGTGTAGCTTCAGGTGACTTTTGTCAGACTGAGTGTTAAAATCCCACAATGATTTTTCGTCAAAGGTTGCTGTGTGTTCACACCCTTTGCAGTGGCTTGCTGTGTGTGTGTGCTCACCTGAATGCATATGAGGATGTGTTTGTCTCTTGCAGTTTTTACATGGTGTGGATGCATGAAAGTTAATGCATCTGTGTGTATGTAGCTTGAGTGTGTGACCCCTCACCTGTACAAGTGAGAAAGCCAATTATTAGACCTAACAGACAAGCAGAGAGGCATTAGAGACTTAATCATTTTCACCACACAACTTTAACATTAAGTTTTGTCTGCAGATCTCTTGAACTTAAGTGTTCTCCCAGAGATTATAACGTGTCATCGGGTGATGTATCATCTGGTATTTGGTGAAACTGGAGGTGAAAGTTTATTTGGGGGCGGCCGGATAGCTCAACTAGATGACCCCATGCAGCGGGTTCCATGTCAACCCAGGGCTCCTTTGCTGCATATCATCCCTTCTCCCTGTGACTGAGTGGCGACCAGTCCAGGGCAGTCCAAGCGTGCCCCATACCTTTCGCCCAATGGCCCAAGCTGACTGGCGATAGGCTCCAGCACCCCGCGACCCTGTGAGCCTGGATAAGTGGTACAGAAAAAGGATGGATGGATGAAAGTTTATTTGGGAAATGTCCCGCAATGTTTGACGCTGGCAAGGAAGAACCAAAAAGAGGAAGTTGTTGTGATGCCACCTGCTGGTTGTATTAAAAACACAAACTCTACAGCATGTTGCAACTTAATATGGAATATCTACATGATGTTTACTATAATTGACATCCAAATTGCAGTCTGTCAAAATCAAGCATCATAATGTTTGTAATGTTCACAGTCTGCATGTGAAGTGTGAAGGAACACTGCCTAACCTTTCTGCTGTTGAAACGTTGAAACATTTTTATGTGATGATAATGGGTAGAAGGCTTTTGGAGTACTTCCTTAGATTATCCTGCAGCTGGAAGGTCACAAAGTCACTCTGCAGGAGCCAACATGTGTCCATCCTTCAGTGAGACATGTGCCTGCTGATTCAGCCTGCTAGAATCCAAAATTATACATGTAAAACATTGTATGTATATATGTATGTTTGTTTTAGTTGAGTTACACAAAGAATGCAAACATCACTGAAAGTCAGGGCATAATGACAAAGCAGGCACAAAAACACTGAAGCAATATGAACAGAATGCAAAGCTCATTACATATTTACATATAAGTCATTAACGCGTCATTGATAAACAGTTATAGCCTTTTCATCTAATGTATCCATTTTAACAACTTATTACTCAGAGTAACTGATTACTTGGCTCAATATTACATCCAGTCAGTGCTGTGGTAACAGAGGTGACCACAAAGCTTAGTTAACGCACCACAAATGATATCAGTGAAATGCATAAATGAGATGTTACACTTTTTTTGTTACGTTTTTGTACAGAATAAACAAATGAGATATAAATGAGATATACTGTAACATTTGAATTAATGACTGTTGGACAGAGCCGGGCTAGACATCCCCCCCTTCCTTTCAGTCCTACAGCTCAGCTAACCATCTGCTTGTGGTTACTTCATGTTTAGTGCACTGACATCAAGTAGTGTCAGTCTTAATGTAGGAAAACACTAAAACGAAAAATAAATGTGTAAATTGTGTACTTTATATTATAATATGGACACGCTGACCACCTCATACATTTATAGAGATATTAAGAGATAGAGAGATATTAAGTCTTTGACAAACTTTTAATAAATCGATTTTACCCTGGATGCTTTGCCGCCCTCTTCTAACATTATAGGAGACAGAAAGAAAAGAAAGAAAGAAAGAAAGAAAGAAAGAAAGAAAGAAAGAAAGAAAGAAAGAAAGAAAGAAAGAAAGAAAGAAAGAAAGAAAGAAAGAAAGAAAAGAAATGGATCACTATCAGTATGCTTTATTATTAAGTTATAACATTGCTTAGAGGTAGCAGGCATGTGCAGAATACTGCTAATTAAGCAACTGTGAGTATGAGTGTTATTTATTACTGTTTATTTTATTGACAGCAGAAAAAAAACTAATATGTAAATTCAAGCAAACAACATGACAGTTTAAAAACTCCATTCATACTTTAGGTTTCTTTGTTAGTATCTAAACAGTTAAATTAGTCTCATATCACCCTAACACTCAGCAATGCAGAAGGTGAGCGTGAAGGAGTGGGGGTGATGGGCGAGGGTGAGGGAAGTGAGTGTGGGGAGCAGGGTGGGAAAGGGGGCGTTGCTGGTATCATGGGACTTGTGATGAATAGCTGACACAGGACTTCAGGGACCCGAGCACTGTCAAACTGTCATACCACTCCCACTCACACACACTGGGAATGCTAATTAGACATGTGCATTGTGTGTGTGTGTGTGTGTGTGAGAAAGACCCATGTATTCACGAGTTAGAACTGTTCTTGTTGCCATTGTGCCAACATGACCAAGAAGAATCAGAGTCAGTAGTTAGAAAGTAACTAAGTATCCTTTTGTCTATAAAAACTAAAAAGATTTGGGAAAATATGTTCTGTGTCTGTTCATACAAGAAACTGTTTGGTTTCTTGAAAAAATGTCTACAATACATGAAGAACAGGAGGCTTCTGACTTAAACTTGCAGTGTGTGTCACCTTGCAACCCAAATGCTTTAAATAAAATCTAAAATAATACATATAAATTCCACCAAAATGAACAAAATTAAACATATGATATCTTTTTTATCAGCCAAATTGCTGTAACACATTCTGTGCTCACCTTTCCAGTTTCTGGGAAATGGAACAGTCATGGACTTAAAACTAAACTGTACCAGCCACCTGAAGATAATATGAAAATCAGCTCATAAAATAACTAACAGGGAGGACATTACTCCTGTTTTCAGATCACTGCAGTTTCTACCTGCGAAGGATTGAATTTAAAATAATTGAATTTCATTGCGTTTTAAATGTTATTTTACTTGATGTACAAGGCACTTTTCAGTTTTGTATGTGAAAGGAGCTGTATGAATGCGTTTGTGTTGCCTACCCAGCCGGATAACATTGCCAGTTATCAGCTGTAATGCTGATTTTTGCATGTATACATAGTATACATAGTATCTTGTGTGGGATATTCTTTATTACTTTATTTGCCCAAGCTGCCAAGCTGAAGTTGTAACAGCAAAGTAGATTAAATTCATTTCTGATCTTAATAGATGCCTGCTGTTTTGCATCCAAAAATACATTTTCTTACCAGACAATTGTAAATCCACTTTCATTTAGCACTTTCTGCATCTACCAACTCCTGAGGGAAATATCTGACAATCTTTAACTGCTAAATGTGTCATTATTTTCACCAGCCAGTCATTAACTGTGTCTGTCTGTTTGGTGGCAGGTAGTGTATAGTGGGTTATAGAGCTGCCAAAAATAACACCACGAGAGCAGTGAGAGTGAACCAAAACAGAAAAGATGCTAATCAATGTGCTGAAACTCTCTATAAAGCTGTGTGAATCAGTTGGTATATAAAAGTAGCAATTCTAGCCATTTCAAGTACAATTATATAACCTAATACCTCAGAACTTCACCAAAACGTCACTAAACAGAAGACACCATTTATTTTTCCTCTGATCCAAACTACAATACAGGTGATTACACTGATGATCACACTTTCACACTAATAGTCAGATAAAGCATGTTGGCCTGTCAGAAACTGATTGAGTGTGTTGGCTGCCTATTTACTCTGTTTCTGTGGAACAAATGTTGCAGAAACAGGCATTTCTTATATTCATGCTTATTTCCACCAGTTTGCATCCGACAGGCTTTTAGTCAGCCTTTAGGCTTTAAACTGCTCGTGTTTGAACAGTGGTTTCCAGGACTCTGGGACCTGCTGGCTTTCATTTTCGGCTATCAAATCAGGGACTGACCCTCACCTGGGATGCATAATGAATGCAATCATCATCATTACTGCTACCTGGACTGATGTGGAGTAAAACCAAATAAAGCTTATTCTGGTGAATAAAAACAAGCCATGTAGTCAAAGGCCTTATCTGTCTTCTGTGGTGGTTACAAACACAATGCCAACTAAGACATGTGAGCATTGGTTTATACTGTTGCAGGATAGCGAAGGGCACCCATATGTCCTGTACCACACGATGGTGAATCTTTTGGCATGATCCGTTTTCATATCACATGATCAGATAAATTACAGATTAATTACAGATAAATCAAGTCCCTTTTGGAAGCTGGTGAGCTGTGAAAATGGACCCTTATGTATTTCCATACTATAAAAAAAAATTATTAAACATCTACATGCAAAACATACATTCACATTTTCAGTGACAGTTTGGTCATGGGTTCGAGGTTGTCATTAAAGGTTCATTATTGAGCTGTAAGACACCACACATGGCACACTTCTATTAAAAAGGACGACATGTGCACCTTGGCACACCTCATTGTGTCTCCACATTTGTTAAATTCCATGTAAGGAAACTAGTTAAGAAATGGAAATGTGCAGCAATACAACAGATGACTATTCATTTTCTCATGATAAAAAAAGCATCTGTTACAAAGCAGCTGAGGATTCTTCTCCTTTGTTCAGATTCCTTCCTGAGGTCTGAGGTTTGAAGGATGTGAAGATAAACTTCTCCAGCTGCAGGTTTGTGTGAACACTTTACTGAAGGTCCAGCAGATGGCAGCATTGGACCTCAATCTGCAGGATGTGGACTTCAAACAGTGGGCAGCCAGAACATGGCTCAGACACTGGAACATGGAAATGAGTGCTGTTTGATTTATTTTGTCCTCTCAGATGCCCACTGTCCACTTTGAAGAAAAAACATAGTGTGTGGCTCAATCGGATCCCAGTTTGACTTGTTTTAACTAAATCTGGTGGGCACCATTATGGGCCCTGTCCACCATCCATCTATCCCTTCTCGTCTTTGCCCATCTGCTGTGGCTTGTCTTTATCCATTCATCATTCATCTGGCCAGATATTCAGCTTCCTCTCTATCCATCCTCCATCCGTCTCTCCCCCAAATTTCGTGTCTGTGTCATCCACTTGTCTTTCTTTCTATTTAATGTATTTTCTCCTTTAAAAACACATTACTCTTACGGGGGATTGGGCATTCTCAATCAGGAAAAAAAGTGTATGCATGTATACAGTGTTTTTTCATCATGAGTCAAACACACATTTTTTCTTTGTTGATTTCCTTCCTGCAAAAAGTAATTGGGTTATGTAATGTGAAAATAAAAGATTGCTTGAATGTAAACACACAGAAAAAGTAGGGAAGAGGTAAAGAAACAAAAATGCGCGGGATGATACAGATACAGAGGAGGAGAGAAAATGAACGCAGAAGGGTGAAATGAGGAATAATAAATGAAAAGGGAACAAAAGGGGGAAGGTAGAGAAGAGAGAGAGAAGAGAGAGAAAAGAGAGAGAGAGCTGTCTGTGGGTTGAAAAGACGTGGGCTGTTATTTTATTTCCTCTGTGGGTACACAACAACAGCGCTGTCTGTCTGAGGTGCTGACACAGCAGAAGTACGATGAGACAATTTATACACACACACCCTGAAAAACACAGACAGTATCCACACGTGCATACACAACAGACAAAAACATGCTTTCACACACAAACTTGTATGACTACATCCATCTGTGTGTGTCTCCGCAGGTAGAGACATTAAGCCGTAGTGCGGTGCATTTGTGTGTTTTATTATCAGAATACACACTGTCACATACATATGCTCATCACTGCTGGGGTGTGTTAAAACCGATCTAAAAATCTGTGCTTAAAATCTTCCACTGACAGTGACGGTGTGTGTGTGTGTGTGTGTGTGCTTGCTTGCGTGCTTGGTGCGCGTGTTGTGTGTCCCTGGAGCCTTGCAGTGATCTGGGTTTAATTTGACCAGTCAGGTGGTCGAAGCCAGGGCCTCAGCAAATATATGTGTGTGTGTGTGTGTGTGTGTGGGCTGACCTAGTAGTGTTGAGGCGAGGCAGAGATCAATGCCGAGGCAAACAGAAAGGTTGAGACAAAACTCACCATCCTCTCCACCTTTCACTCCTCCTTCTCTTTTTCCGCCTCCTCTCCTTATCACTCTCCTTCCTTCTTTCATCTTCTCCCCAATCCCTTCCTTCCCTGTGCTTATATTAAGTGTGTGTGTCTGTGTGTGTGCGTGAATGTGTGTGTGTGTGTGTTGAAGAGGATCAGTAGAGAGACGAAAGCTTGATTGATCGCAAGCTAATAACCACAGTTGAGTCTTAGCCGCACACTGACCCACCGACTGAACAACAGACTTTCAGTCAAAACAGAGTCATTTTTTCATTCACACACACAGGCATGCACACAGATGCACACAAGTGGAACATACATGAAAAACCCCAAATACAAACCTGAATATGTGTCAGCCTCTAAACTACTGTGGGTTGACTAAGTAAATATAAATTCATTACTGTACGTATGTGTATGTGTGTGTGTGTGTGTGCGTAAAATAAACACAGAGAGGAAGAGTGTGTGTACGTGTATGTTGTGACCCACCAGACAATAGTTATATCCCTCCAGTAGCTTTTTAATTGGCTGACCACTCATTACTAATAAGA
Source organism: Scortum barcoo (assembly GCA_023238725.1). NCBI lineage: Eukaryota > Metazoa > Chordata > Actinopteri > Centrarchiformes > Terapontidae > Scortum > Scortum barcoo. Next base: position 23,342,619 of record CM041536.1, on the reverse strand, counting down.
TCAGTATGGATCTTTCTTGTTCTCTGTGGGTTTATGTATTAGTCTGTTACGCATTGTGTGTGTGTGTGTGTGTGAGAGTGTGTGTGTGAGAGAGAAAGATAGAGAGAGAGGAGAGGTGATTTCTCTCCATTTGTGTACACAGTAAGTGTGTTTGTGTGTTCAGTTTTGAAGAAAAATTATGCTGGCAGTACTGTGTCTGTGTGTGTGTGGGTGTGTGTGGTACAAGGTCACTCCTCAGGGTTTCTGTGCTGACACACACACCTGTGGTGAGCTCTCTGATCATGTGACTGGCTGTCATGGTAACTGTCACCAAGCACAGTGATTGATCAAAGAAGTACGTGACAGGAGGGGGCAGAACAAACATACACTGTTTCTGTCATATCTCTTAATCTCTCTCTCTCTCTCTCTCACACACACACACACACAGAGGATGACAGGGTGATATGACAAAAGGTAAGAAAAACATTTTAATTGTCCTGTTGGTTACTAGTCATGCTAGCGGTGTGGTCCTAAAGGTGGTGATGCTCGTCTAGATGTCAGCTGGTCATTTGGCCTCTCCATCACTTTGGTCCAGTCTGAAAAATCTAAACAACTACGGGAAGGATTGCCATAAAATTCGGTACAGATATTCATGGTTCCTCCGGGCTGAATTCTAATGATTGATGATCCACTGACTTTTCATGCAGTGCCACCTGCAGGTCGAACTATTTATTTAACTGTGGAATATCTCAGCATCTACTGGAAAGATTGGCATTAAATTTGGCACAGACATTTGTGGTTCCCAGTCGATTAATTTGAACTAATTTGAACTAATGACATCCCATCAACCTCAGCTGTACTTTTGTGTTTTCTCCCAACATCAGCAAATGTTAACATGGTAAGATAGTAAACACATAAACATACCAGTTTACCAGAGAGGCTTGTTTATAAAGGTAGTTAAAAAAATCAAAAAGATAACTTCCTGCATAGTAGTTTAGTTTTTTATGCCCTAGCGAGTCCTGGACTGGTGCCAGACCTCTGAACCATCACCCACATCTCACATTTGTTCTCTGTATCCACTAACCACCAATCCTAAAATTCTGTGTCCGCTAGCAGTGAATGGATGCTAATGATTACGGTTTTGAGGAAATTGATGGTAGAGCTTAGTAGGTGGTATTAAGGATGGGGATATTCATGAAAAGTAGCAACACATAACTGGCAACAAGTGGGAAAAGATCAGTGCAGTTACACAACTTGTTGGAAGTCAACTTACCGAAATAACCTTTATATAACCAACATATTTTTTTGATCAGTGTGAAAAACATTCAGTTGCAACTGCTACTGCAGCTTCTGTTTAGACTGAAACTGAATGACACAATGTAACGTAAATGACACAATGTCGGGTTGAATGAATGACGTGAAGTGAAATGGTAATTCAGTTTGAATGTCAGGTATAAAACAATAAAAATATCAGACATTTGAAGTCAGTTTCTGCCATGTTAAGAATGATGAAGCATCAAAACACTACAAGTTGGATCAGTTCAGAATTCAAAAGCAAACTGACTTAATCAGATTGTACCATCCGTTTTTTTTAACACCGTAATCACTAGCTTCCATTCGCTGCTGGCGAATAGGGAATTTTGTGCCATATACAATGTCTGTGCAGCCCACGGAGCTAAGGCAGCACAATGCAGTTACATAACTTGTTGCAAGTCAACTTACAGGCCTCTAGTAGAAAATTTTTGCTGTTTATGTAAAAGCCCTGAAAATGGGAGAGTCTGAATGAATGAGAAGCAGACATAACCTTTCCTCCAATCATGTGTGTATTGACTAATAGCAAGATAACCATATTGGATCATAATAACCCCTCGCTGCAATCTAAATATTGCATTTTTTTAAAAATATCATATTTCATAGGCAACACTCCTCACCTTACACAAATGGTTTAATCCAAGTGTTCAGCAGCCAATGGGAACTTACGACACTTACGACATGTCTGAGACCACGTGTTGTTGACATATTGTCAGTGTGTTAATTGCATGTATTTAACGTGTTATCAACATGTTGTTGACACGTTGTTTACCTGTTAAAAATCAACACGTCAACAACACATTGTTTCCTCGTTGTTAACATGTTGTTGACATCTTGTCAACATGTTAAGTGTATTTAACATGTTGAAAATCACATGTATTTGGACTTCATGGTTTGCCATATTCTTCCAGTCATATGTGTATTGACTGAACAGAGGAGGGAAGTGTCTCTTTCCCTAATTTCCCCCTGCTGGAGCCCTCAAGTAACTAGTACTAATATCAGCTTGAATGAGATTTTAAACCTAAAAATAAGAAAATCCTAACATACAGAACTATAACTGCTACAATTGACAGTAGCTATTATAACCACCACCAATATCAGCCAACCAAATCTTGGCATAACTTGCTGATAATGCACATTTTTTCCATCTGTCACTATTCTGGCACCTGAGTACGTAGAGAGGCACACATTGCCAGATGGCTAAACGCTCTTAACTTGACTGGAGTAGCACTAGGTAGCTTCAATGATAAAGGAGCAGAAGGTGAGTTGTCGACGTGCACTTGTACGTCCGTTTATTGAAGATATGGCGTTTCCAATATGTCAAGTTGTAGTCGTAGTAGTGTGAAAAAACAAAGCTTCTCCAAGGCTTACACGGATGGAGACGAATGAAATGAAAGGTCTTACACCATGCTGTGGTCTAGCTCACTTGACAGGAAAAACTGCTAGTCTCTGAACTGATTATGTGACTGATAACAATGTGACTCTAAACAACCAATGAGAAAACAAAACCTAAAATAAGAGGAATAGGCTGCATCCTACTTTATGGCCTATAGAAGGCGTTGGAATGCTCAAATAGAATACGTTACAGTCACATTTATGTTTTTTTTCTTTTTTACAAACATTGTTGTGCTACATTGTGTGAGAAGGTAGATAGTGAGGGTATATTACTGCAAGTCACTTGTTAGAGCTCAACAAATACCAGCACAGCCTGAGCTTCCATCCACAAGGGCATCGCCACAGCCATCCTGAACAGCGATTGCCTGTGGCTGAGAAGATACCATACACACCAGACCAGCACTGAGAGGCTCAGGAAGAACTTCTCCACTCAGGACACAAGGATTCTGAAGACGCTGCTTAAGATTTCCCCTGGACTGTTTTGTACCTACTTACAAATAAGAACAAAGAATGGAAATACACAACTAAAAATCATGTTAATCACAATAGCAGTTTGAATAATAGTGTATTTCTATTCTTTGTTCTTATCCGATTTGACACTTAAACTTGCACTTGAACTTGAACTTCACTGGGGCAGCAGCAGCTTTAGTCCCCTCATGAGACGGACAACATAATAATAATGCTGTAACCCTTTCTGTGCAGACATGCTGTTAGGATTTTTATTACTCGGGTAAGCAAAACATCTGACAGTTACTGATACTTGTTCTAGTTTATATTCACGTATGTGATCTTTAAATGTCAGGTAACAAAAATTGAATTTATGGTTAGTGGCTCCACAGAAAGTTGCCTCTTGTCAGCAGTAAAAAATGTCACAGGACATTACTGTCATAATCGCTGTGTACAAATAGAATTTTGTAATCTGAAGGCAATAACAAAGCCCGGTGAACACCATGATTAGATTGTTTGTTGCCATGGCAATGCTCGCCATATCTTTGAACAAGTCAGCAGAGGAAAGAACACATCGTCACACACCATAGTTGAGTTTGGATAAAAATTGACTTTTACTTTTACCTACTTACTTTTATTGACATCATCACATAACACCAGGTAGACTTCAACAGAATTCACTTGGCCAGAGAAACATATGGTATTATATTTCAAAATAAAAGACTTACCAAACTCTCCATGTACTCATTTCCACAGCAGATTGAGTAAAAAGGGTGCTCCTGAAAGCCATATGACTCCTCATCTTACCACATTCTACCTTTCAGTTGTATAATTCAAAACTAAATCCACAATAACAAAAATCTGGACTGCAGTAAATTTTTATCAGTGATGGAGGAGATACCATGTCTGTTTAGTTTGGAGAACTGTTGCAGAAAGAGTCTAAAGCCCTGTTGTTGATCCCAGGCCAGAGGGCATGCAGGCGGGCCAGTGGATAATAATGTCCTGTGTGTTGCTCTGCAAAATTCACTGAGGTGTGAAGCACCTAGTCAACTTCCACTGTCAATATATCTAACATTTTTCTACTGAACAGAAAAATATCTTAACATATTTAATGTGAGAACATATTGGATCTGAACAGGAAAAGAAACGGAAATAACATATATTATACTTAACTATGTCTATTGCTGCATGCTTTGTGGAAACATCTATCTGTATCTAATGACAGTTTACAAAGAACGTGTCCATTGCATGATAATAGTGTGATACTATAGTAAGAGCAAACCCAAACATATTTTGTGGCACTTAAAAATATCAGACAATGGGAACTTGTGTGTGATTGTCAGAGATTCGTTTCATATTAACCACATCATTATGCAGATGACACTGAGTTTTATGAGTGGGAGTTCTAATAATAAGTTTAGTTAAGTTTAGTTAAATTAACTACTGGCTGTCCATATTTTTACCCAGAAAGTAATTAGTGCACATTGAAATGAAATTATTACAAAAAAATGTGATCACATTTCAAGTGAATCACACATAGTGGTCAGATGGACATACACTATATTTGTAAATGTGATATAGCAACTCAGTTCAAAGATCCAAGGTGGCTAAATTTCCTGTTCTGGTACTGCAGACATCTGTGTTTCTTTCCTCCTAACATTTGGAGCCACAGTTTGCATTTCATTACAATTGTATGACTGCACATAATAGAAAAGAGGAATAACCAAATGAAAATGATAAAACTAGATGTGTTGTGTAAAGGTGTAACCGTTCATAGAATTTTTGGAATTAACAAACCTTAATCAATATAAAACATGTTTTAGGCTTTTTTCTTTCTTTTTTCAGAATTTTTCAAGTGAAGTATTCCAACTAATGGAAATATTGCTCCAGTGATTTATGAATTATAGGTGCTTCTAAACACACAAAACAACCATCAGTACACACACAGACATACCCTTCACATACCTGAGTCTGAGTCTTTGACCATAAATTGGGTTAGTGTATTCATATAGATGAATGGTGTTGATCAAATGTGTTGTGGGATGCGTGTGGGTACGTGTGTTATCAGTGGGTGTGTATTCCTGTGTGGCAGCTGATAAGCCCCAGTGCCAGCAACCTGACCTAAGCTGCACTACACCACAGTCACACACATTGCAAATTTCCCCTCTGTGGGACTAATAAAGGGTTATCTTATTTTATCTTATACTGCACTGTCCACAGACACATACACCGGCAGAGGTAAAAAAAAAAAACATTTGAAAATTGGAAAATGTTTGCAAAAAACAGCATTTTTGTGTTTTAAAAGAGTTTCACGTATCTTGGCTGCTCTTTACCATCACTGCCATCAATCAATCCAAAATGTCCTGAAAATCTCAAAGTGACACATATTAGGCAGTGTATTTACAGGCTCTGGAGAAACAGTATTTACTAAACCATGGATATGACCCCTATCTCCTCCAGGATTTGTAGCTTAAGAGCAGATATAACCTCTTAGTTCATACTAGGTGGTGAGTGACGGGACAAACGTGGCAGATTGTTGATTTAAAATAACACTTCCAAGCCAAGGTAAAACAGAGTAATGTTTAATTATATAGATGAACTGGTGGACAAAACACAAAAGCCTTTGTCCTGTGTAAAATGACAGTTATCAAAGTTTATCCGAAGTTAGTCAAACCAAGTACTGCACGTCTTTTCAGTACAGCTGGAAGACACTGTGCAGATTAGGCTTGGATGGAATCTATTTTTATCTATATTTTAAATGTATTTTTCATACCATTTTGTGTGTCTAATATGCAATTCTCCTACCTAGACTAGTCTTACTGGGATTAAATACTAATGACCCATAGAATAATGAACAGATAGGCAATAAAGTGAGTCAGAAAGTTAATTTTGGACACTTCTCCCATCAATTCAATGTACCTTGCTGGAGGACCTGAAGCAACTACAAGATCAATGAAAAACACAGTGTCTGAGCAGCTTAACAGCGAACAAAGCCTGCAGATATTGTCACTAAATGCATGTCACTTTTCTAATAGCAAACATGAACAGGACGAAGACCGACTGCTGAGAAGATCTACCAAATTTGGTCAAACAATTTTATGTTATGGTTGTGTGTGTCACTGGAGAGAACTTTGTGCTGAGAGAGTTTTGAAAGACTCACAAACACCTCGAGCTGTTCTCTGATGAAGAAGGATTTTTAGTCCTAGTTCCAATACACTCACTTAAAGTCAATAAATACAGGCCCTGATCTAATCTGAGAGTCATCCCTGTAACCGTTGTAACACTGTGCCGGGGGGACTTTGCTCCAAGCAAAGAGATACAAACAGGAACTTGAAGAGAAGTTGCTTTTAATATTAGCACTTTGTCACGAACAGATCTCACTAAACACAAGTGGTAAGTGGTCTTCCCAATCTTATCAGTGGACTCCAGAATGGTCTTAACATATGCTGAGTTATCAGTTCTGTGTCACTCTAATTCTTTTTCTCTACCCAGAGAAACTGGTGAAGCTGCTGCCATGGGACCTGCAAGAGATATAGTGTAACCCTTTAAGGCGTTATGATGCAGCCTGTACACAGTTCCTTCCCAGATTTTGTTTTTCTGGTGTACCATGGGGAGTGTGTTTTTGTAGATTCTGAGAGAAGATGCTGAAATAATTGGGCAGTGTGTGTTTTCATGCACCGCTCCATCCACCGTAGATTCTACCTAGATTGCACACCTTTTACTCACACGCAGTCGCCGAATTGCCTGTGTCAGCCGACTGAAAATCACTCTTATCTGCATCTGTAGCCCTCTCGCCCTTCTGTGCGACTCCACAGATAACATGAGAATATACAAGCAAGGCTGAATGGAGACTCCCCCTTGGAACAAAAGCGCGGTTTGATGCGGTGGAACTGGGTGTCTCAGCCTGATGATGTTCGTGTCAGTTGTTTCTGTCTTCATTATTCCCTGTGGACTGACACATTACCCCTGCTGCTGTGTTCCTCCTCATGCATTTCCTTTTGCTACCTTATTCTCTTTCTACACCAGGTTTGCAGATGATACTGTGCCTGTTTGTGTCTGTGTGTCTGTGTGTGTGTGTGTGTGTGTGTGTGTGGAGCCTCCTGAGTCTTACGGATGATGAGAGGAGGGATGCAGTGTCACTTCAGTCAGGGCCTCTCATCTGTCTCCCCCCTCGTGCAGTAAAGTGCATTCATCCTTAACACACACACACACACATGCATAGACAAAGACACACACACACACACACACCTAAGCAAGACCTCTGAGATCTTTTTTTTTAATCGTTATGTTTCCTCCCTCTCTCTTACTCTTCTTTCTCTTCTTTTTTTTCTCTCTCTTGTGCTCACTGGCCTTTCCATTTCTCTCCCTCTCTCTCATCTTTTCAATGCCCTCCACGCACAACCTTTTCTTCCTTTCTGCATCACTCCTCTTCTCATATTTCCTTGTTGCTCCTCCTCTCCTTTCATACATCCTGATTTAGCCCCCTTGTCCATATTTTCTGGTTTTAGACATGTCGCCTTGTTCTCTGCTCTCCTGCTCCTGCGTTTCCCCCGAGGAGCCATTTGTGGGATGTGGCTCGCCTGTGTCCCTGCTACAACATCTCTGATAGCAAAACAAATTAACTTAAATGGAAGAAGGGAGAAGAGGTCCGTACTGAGCAGCCCGCAAACCTGCAGCCCTGAGGGTTTGAAACTTATGGTTTGTCATAGTCAGTGGCCGAGATGTGAACCTGAAAGTATGGTGAGTGATCATATCTTTGATAGTCCCCTTTAGATTTGGACCGCTTACTGGTTTCATATTGTTAACTACAACACACCCTGTCCATCAACAACCAGAGTTTTGAAAAAGTTCATGCAGCAACACTGAAAAACTGTTCTCTTACTGTGAATAATTCAGTAATGCTAACACTGCCCGTTTCTGCTAATAACAAAGAGGTATGCTCATGATTTCCCTTAGCTTTGTGCTGCCATAGCTACAATTGAGAATATCGAGTCTCAGGACAAATGCAATGAAACAGAAGTTACTTTAAATCATGTTATTTTACCATTTCAATTCAAAGTCTCAGGTTGCTTATCTAAACTACTGTGGATCGAAACAGCTAACAAAAGAAAAAGTCAGCCACTCATTATGCTCTACAGTGAAGAACAAATGCAACAACAGCATGGCACAAGACGTTTGTCCCTATTCATTTTCTATGGAACAGGAACAAACCGCTTTAAACACCATTGCATTATTTCCAGGTGACCTGGGATTGTGAGCAAATGAGAGACAACTTCTCCAAGAAGTGATGGAGTGAAACTGGCTGCATGGCTTTGTAGCTGACTGTATGATGTCCATGAGGGAGAAAATAATTTTTAATATCAAAGACTACAGAATTAAAATTTAAAGTGCTGTGAACACAAAAACACAATGTGATCCCTGCACTACACTGAATAATGAAATAATACTGCTACCCCACTGCCTGTATTGTTATTGGTGTGAAATTATCCTTGAAGTAGACCAAGCATTTTTAATCCATTTAATACATTTATTACAATTTACTGTGATACATTTAGCTAGTATCTCGATTTAGTGTTTTATTGATGCAGCTGAGGGAGTACAGCCAAGATAAATCACCCCCTCTGCCCAAAGACCTTCAGCAGCAGGGAGTGAGGATGGTCAGAGACAAAAGAGAAGGTGCAGAGAGAGGAGATGATGATACAGAGAACAAAGGATTAGACAGAGTGAAAATGTATTTAAGAAAAGTCAGAGGGCTGCTGGTATGGACAAAAGAAAAGATTACATAAACTCAAAGACAGGAGCCATGGCTCTTTGATTGATAATGTCTTTGATTAACCTTTACAACCACAAGCAAGCAGCTATTTTCAGTGAAAAAGTTCTGATAACCCACTGTACACCTCCTGCTCTTCACCAGATGGCACACAGACAAAGTTAGGTGGTGCACAGAGTGGAGCATTTAGCTGCTTAAAAAAAGCTAGATACTCTGGTAGAGACCAAATTGGAGCTAGAAGAGGAGCCACATTCTTATATTGTCTGCCTGCCAGACACATGACTACAGTCAAACGCTAATGTTGCTTCATACCTGCTGGACGTTGCCATGTCAGCATTATAAAGTTATAATATGTCAGTGTTGTGTTTGCAGCTTGTAATGCTGCCTGCAGCTGGCTCTGCTTCATACAACTTTAAGTAACATTTAGTCATCCAACATTGATTGTGCTGAATATATAACAGTTGTATAACTGTCTCACTTCTCTTTCCCTCACCACATCACTTCTTTCATAGCAGGGTCTCTCTGTTGATACAGTTTCCAGATGTCTCAGTGAGACTAACCTGAATAGATAAAGATTAAAATGTCAGTTTGTCTGACAGTCTGTCTATCTATCCATCCATCCCTGCCTGCTCTTCTTACTTGTCTTCCATCCATTCATCATCCATCTGGCCAGCTATTAAGCTAACCCCCCCTCCGCCCATCAGCCATCCATCTCCCTCATTCTTTACGTCTGTTTCTGCACACATTTCTCCCTCCATCCTCCTGTCTGTCTATGTGTTTTCCTCTGTGCGCTGTTGGCAGCATTGCTAAAAGGCTGTCAGCTTTGACCTTTACCTACACTCCTCACCCCCCCCCACCAAAACCCTTCACCACCAACACACACACACACACACACACACACAGTCTTGAGAGAAAGAGAGATGCCTTCACCTCCTCACTGTATACAGTGAAGTACAAAAGAACTAACAAAGAAGGAGGGAAAGAGCACATGAGGGAAAACTAAGAAAAATGGAAAAAAGGGTAGAGAAAGTGTGGAAAAAGATGTGCAAACAAAACCAAAAGAAGTCCTGTGAGAAAAAAAGTGGAGGGTTGAGCCAGACAACAAGCATTGATTTTTGTCTGCTTAAGACCAAAACACCAATAAATGACCTTTTGAGTTATCATGAGATGAAAATTCAAGTGAAGTCACCGTACGGCTTCAGTTCAGACTTTCACCACAGCTAAGGTGTTTCATTTCAAAGGTTTATGTTTGCTTGAAGGGGAAGCTGATGTTTAAGTAAATTCCAATAGAGTTCATTGTGAGATAAATAATAACCCTATGTAAATATGGATCCAGATGATGGATCAGAGTATCAAATCTGGCCTACTATATACTGTGCTGCTCCTAGTTTGTGACAAGAGAGTGAAAATTGGAAACGTGGCATAGGGGACGTCTATAAGGCCTGTGGCTGTATTACAAACGCAGGGTAGATGCAGGACTTTTATAGTGAGCACTGCTGTTTATTTTCTGGGAATAATCGGACTTGTAATGTGACCGGACAGGTGTAAGTGTGTGCTGCTTTACACAGCTGTCAGCCTTCCCGGTGCATCACATCTGTGATTTTTCAAAAGGAAGAGGGAAGGGTGACTGTGACCGGGACACTGCAGTGACTTGCTCTGTTAATGGACTGCCTTTCAATCTTTTTGGTAAAACACAGCCATCCCTAATGACAATCCAGCTACAAGGTTGTGATAAAATTGTGCGACATCAGTGTGTGTCTCTCTCTTGTTCTACTAATTAGTTAGTGTGTAAGAACAAGCTGCAGAAGAGAAAATAATTTTATTAGTCACCACCACACAGAACCACTTTTTTCTGTGATTTGAACCCACTCCATAGATCCTGTTTAGCTAGCTTGCAAATAAACTAATCAATGTACAAACTGTGGGATAATTGTGACAGTAAGAAAGGAAATAATTGGAAAATCAAATTTTGTTTGCCATTTTATTTCACTTAATTCATTTATTGCCAATTTGTTGCTGATTTCTCTTGCTCTAACCAGTTGGTAGTGAGTGATCCTGATGTGGTAGAGGGTGCAAGCAACTAGCAGCTTAGTGTTTTTCACAATGGGCAAGTACATATTTGATTTATTAAGACAATTCACTGTGAAGCTTTTTTATTTTTCATTTTTTTCTTTTTCTTTCAATTGCAACCAAAGATAAATAACCTTCTCAGCAGGGATCTTCAGCAGCAGAGAGTCATGGAAAAAGATCAACAATCTTATTGATGCTTGACGACATTTGTCTGTCACTAATTCTAATATATGTAGCTAACCAGCTTACTAATCAACACACTTTGCCTAATCTTTGTTTTTTATCTTTTTATGTTGATTTTGTTACCGTCACACAAAGCTAGGCTAGCTGTTTACAGTCTTTGTGCTAAGCTAAGTTACCCTCGTGGCTGTACGATTATACTTACTGTATGGTATATTAACAATACAGTGGTATACTGGGTGTTCTCCCCCAGGAAATCTTCTGCCTTTCTTGCCTTTCCTGCATCAATTTATCATTTATACCATTTGTCATTAGCTACTATTACAACTCCCAGTTTACTTGGTTTTGAGCTTTTTGAGGAAAACAGAACTAATATTGCACCAACTTTTACTTCCCGGCTCCTCCACAGTTATCAGCTGTGCATAGCTTCTTCTTTTCATTTTATTGCTGTTGTGGTTGCATGGTGCTACCAACTATTTTCCTGAAAGCATTGTTCAGTCAGTGGTTTGTCAAAATAAAAGTCCTCTGCTTTCATGATTTTATTGGGAGGAACAAATGTGCGTGTCCTAAATACTGGGGGGATGTGTCCCCTGAGTTTTCCATCAAAGGCAACTTACACACAAACTGCAAAATATCCAACTTCATTAAAGTGACTGTGTGGATAAATTTGATGTTATAAAAGCATCTTTCGAAATGGCAAAGTGGCTTTTGTTTTCATTGTGTAGAAATATCAAACAAGCCTGCTAAATATGCTTAAATATTCATTTGCAGTGTGTGGATGTGGATACATGCTTTCACGTCAGAGTCTCCAAAACACCAAAATGTCTCCAATAACACCAGAAAAAGTCGCTAGATTTGTCGCTAGTAGCTTTTGACAAAAAAAGCCGCCAAGAGGGTTTAGAAAGTTGCCAGATTTAGCGAGAAAGTCACTGGTGACAGGTTTGGTCAACAAAATGTGGCTTTTTACCATTTTATATCTCTTTTTGCATCAGTATATTTTTTGTCAGGAATCATTACTTTTTCAGCATAACATTTCCTGACCATGTGTATTTGTAAGTAATTTTCTTGCACAACAAACACTACAGAAATGCTGTTAACTTGTTGCATTAGGCCATGATGCAACACATGTGGGAAGAAAGCAAAGTTGCCTCTGACATTGGGGTGAGGTGTATTCCAAGGACAGAAAGGTAAATCATAGTCTTCTGGCTGCACTCTGATCAGTAGAGAAAGAGATGACGGTTTTCCTGTGTGACTGTTGAACTTTCAACATGGACAGCTCTTCTATGAAAACTGACGTTCACTTTGTAAGTTGTTAATAACTTTCTGTAAAACATTCAGGAATTAAACTTCAGTTTAACTTGACTGAAAATATAAATGTGAAATCAAGGCGCACTTTGAAGAATGCACCCAGGTAAAGTACTTCATTAATAGTTTACTTTGATTTGGTGCTCTTTTCTACAGAGACAGATAATAAAAGAATAGAACAAAACTATGTTACTGTGTTAGAGTGCACTTAAAATCTACTGCACATTTTGCTAATTGTGTTTGTTGGACCACTGACTGTGTTTCAGTCCATCAAGTTGCATTTTATTTGACTGCCATGTTCGTGTCACAAGTTCAAGGACCAGTGTGTAGGACTTAGGATTTATTTTCAGAAACAGAAAATAATAGTCATTGCTATGTTTACATTAGTGTACAACCATCTGAAACTTTGAAATGTTGCTTTTTAGCCCTACATGTCTACATAGAGAGCAGGTCCCTCGTCCACAGAGCCTGTCGTGTTTTACCACCACAGTGGCCCAGAACGGACAAACCAAACACCTGAAGGCCACCATATTTTCTTCTAGGTGCTTGGAAAGGGAGGGGTATTCAGTTAGTTACAAAACTAAGTAACTAGGTAATTGTCAGGATCTTGGTGCAGGGCAAAGTGAAGTGGGACCCAGAATGCAGACCAGTGGAGGCAGAGTAGATGTGGTGACTCTTGTTTCTTACACGGAGCGTAGGCAGGATAAAGCAGGCAGGAACTCGGGACTCAGGATACAGGAACACAGCATAACACACAAGGGATGACGACATTAACAACTCAACAAAGAACAAAGGAAAGGGACTGGTATATATACACTGTGGGGGACAGGAAGGTGGAAACAGGTGAGGAGACTAACAGGGGACAGGTGAAACTAATAAGGGAGGAGCAGAATAATCACAGAGGAGTGAAACACACAAGGGCAGGAAGTCAAGTGGCAGACATGTGAGGAGAGGAGGGAATACAAAATAAAACAGGAAGTGAGCAGAACTGGAGAAGATAAACTCAAAGACAGGAGACCAGAAACAACCAACACAGGACACAGAGAATGACAGACAAGGAGGACACAAGAAACACAAGACAGAAAACACCAGGGAAAACAAGGCATAATGCAAACCATAACAGTGATAGTTCAGTTAAGGTGTTCACATGGTTCACAATTAGCCAGTGTCCCCAGTTTGCTTGCTTTTACCCTCTGGACTGATATATTGAAAGTGTTTTGAAGTTTTTTTTGGTTGAGAAATTTATTGAACACTTTCTCTCAAGTATTAGTTACGTAAAAACCCCACTCCCAATAGCCACGCCATTCTCTCTCCACAAAATGAAGTAGGCAGACTGATTTACATTTGATTAATTTGATCAGGGTTACTTTCTCAGCCTTCAGAGCCACAGAAGAAAGTATCCAGTTGTTTCTAATGTGCTGTTCATGTCTGCTCCCCATCAGGTATTTCCTCTTTTCCCCCTGCGCTGATTTTTTAGGAACCATCTCAACATTTTACATTCAACCCCTGATCCATTTTCTCCTCCACTCACAGTCTAAGCCTCTATCCATCACTCCATCTTTCCCATTAAAACCATGTGGGTAAGTACAAGTTGAATTGGCCCTCCCCTCTCTTCACTGTGTTTTAAATAACTCTGCTTTTCACTGGCCTCTGTCTTCTGAGCTCTTAGCAACCGTCCCCATTCCAACCCCACATTTTCCCTCCCACCACCCCCCATCTCTGCTCCTCCCATCTCTCCATTCCCCCTCAGAGCTTTTAGAGCTGAGTATTTGTCACTGCAGCTCAGTGGTTACTACTGATACTGATTTTATCTCCGTCCTTATGTTTGTTTGCGTGGATTTTGCATGTTGTCAAATGTGTTTGTGTGAGCTCACGTCCAAATCTTACAGACATATGAGTGAGTTGGACAGGAATCACTAAATTGCCTGCAGATGTCAATGTGTTTGTCTGTGTTTATTGTGTGTTATCACAGTGATGGCTGTGTGACCTGTCTGGCTCATTTTCCTGCCTCCCACCCACTTTATGCTGGGACAGATCCAGCCTCCCTGCGACCCTGAAAAAAACAAACAAACAAAAAAAACACACAGTTTCTCTCCATCTCTGCTCACCTGCGTTCCAATTTTAGGTGCTTTCTCATTTTTCTTCTTCTCAGCGGCGGAGGGGGAAACCCCAAATTACCTGCAAGCAAAAATAACAACCGAGCAAAGTGCCTTCCATTCCCTGCGTTTGCTTTCTCGTCTAACCTGTGATAAAAGGTGCAACATGATGGTGTCGGTGGGGGTTTCTGCTGTTTTACATACTGTATGAGCTGCACCCTGTGAGATAAATTGCTAATACATGATGAAATAACTGTCTCACGGCCTTTATCTACAGATCCAGGCTGCAAGACAGATATTTATGCTCCATTTGTAACCTCTTATTTGAAAATTACGCAGAAACATTTGAAGCGGTGGTTTCTTATTTGGGAGCTTTGACTCGTCAAACACAGGTGTTACTAATTGCATCACTAATCGCTGCATTGCGATACCTGCTGGAACTGAGCCATCATTAATGTTATTAGCTCCACCTGTGCTTTCCTCCTGTCTGCTGCGAAACGTGGATCCAATTCTCCCGGGAATCGAGTCAAGTCGATTTTATTTATACAGCCCGATATCATATGTTCCAGTTTGCCTCAAGGGGCTTGACAATATGTACAACTAAAACGCCTTTAACAGGAGGAAAAAACCCTCAGAAAGAGCGACATCTACAAACAACACCTGCTGTAGATGTTATATGTACAGAATATATCGACCAAAAATGACATTATACAGATTGTTGTTGACAAAAATACAGGACGAGGATGCTGGGAAACTTCAGGTGTTGCCCAATAGACAGGACCTGAGCCATGTGACCTCCTCTCCACCATGGAGACCTGCAAAGAGGAAGTGCCACACAAACACAGGACAGCGTTCATACAGAGGAGAGACAAATTAACACAGACATAGAGGGAGAGAGAAAGAAAGACATGATTGCATGCAAACTAGGGAGAGGAGGGAGAAAAGAGGCTGACTCTCCTGGTGGATGATGATCCAGATTAACCTCTTGGTGAGGCACTAACAGCAGAGGAGGGAGAGAGAGAGAGGTCCCAGAAATGCCAATCGGTGTAATATGGTCAAATTTTCTGGTTTTAGTTAAATTATTCATCTAGAGACCCGCATGTCTGCTGTCATATCCTGGATGTTATTTAATTCATTGGCATTGGCCCCATTTGACCAGTTTGATCAAGTAATGGAAACTCTTGAAAGCTGTGTGATTCTTCAAACCCTCTCTTTTGATCGCCACATTAAAGGCCTTAAAAACAACATTCAATACGTTAATATAGCACAAAACGGTTTGCTATGTAAAGTTATAGTGAAGAAACTCTCCTTGTGTGTGTTGTGATCCAAGCTTCTCTGTTCTTCATTTTGAAGACACAACATTTGTACCCAGTTTACAATGAGAGAGTGACCTCCTGCGTAGCATTGTAAAAGTGAGGTGGTAAAGCGTAGTTCGAAGCGTTCAGGTGAAGGTGTTCACAACCATCAAACTAGCTAGTGTTATCAGGGTAGCTAGTGAGCTAATAGCTTAGAGCGAACAAAGGCAGTGTGTCTGTGTCTGTGTTTGAACTCAGCACTCACCAGACACTCTGGTTCTTTCTGATATTTCTCTCTGGTCTTTTTTCCGTCTCCTCTGTACATTTCCAGATGAAGGCTGTTCTCTCTTAGCATGTCGAGGTTATCCACAAAGACAAATCACTCCAACTAGTGATACTAGCAACTAGTCGTCCAGTGGTTCTGGGAAGTTAACCTGCTGTACTTCTCAACATTAGCCCGTACGGGTAAAGCCTAGTCCACACATACACAGACATCTTATTATTATTATTATTATTTTAAAGATATTGTAATCCCAATGTTTTGTTGTTGTTTTTTTTTTTAAGAAAAAAAATTATGTCCACACAACCATCATTTTAAAAAGAATATCTCTGTCAATGTGAGAAAAAAGATTTCAAACACTCAAACAAGCATGCAAGCAGTAAAGCCTACAATAAAAGTAAAATGATAAAAGTCAAATAAAGTCAACAATACATCAGATACCACAGAAAAATATTTTGAGCATGTCTTTCTTTATTTTCCTTTGGAAGTCATTACTTAAATATAGCAAATTTTTTTTTACTTATTTGTTAACCTGTAATTAGACCTAGCAGTGCTAATCAAATGAAAAATGAACCGGTTGTGTGACATTGCTTTTAGGCACATGCTCATTATACAAAACAACAGTGGTCTTGTGCCAGTGTTAATAGTTAATAGTTTCACAAAAATTCAGTTTTACACCCTGTTTCACATCAGCACTGTAAACAGAGTGTCTGAAGGTCTTCACCCTGGAAGGAGTTTTCAAAAAGGGTGACCAAAAACATAGTTTGTGCGTGGATGAACATCAATGTCATGTACAGGTTTTTATCCTTTACACCTTAAAAAACATGTTTTTTACCTTCAGGATCAATGGCAGTCATTTCACATAGCTTCATCTTCCTCACCATCCCCCCCCCCCTTAACTACCATGTCTCCCTTAATGTGTGGATGAAGTGAATGGGCCGGTCAGGCTCTCCTCTCTGCATATATTTAAATTAATTGGGGGCATGAGAAGCAAACTCAAGTTTTCATCTTCACAATCCAATCAGGTGCATTTAACACACTAATGCACCGAAATACACACGCACAAACACACACCCTGGGAGCGTTAATTAGTGTGCTAAGCCACTGTGCAATGCTTCTATGTAAAGGTAGCTGCAATAGAAGAGATACATTTTTACTAATAATATGTATCTGTTAGCAAATGTTTCCACTGACACTGATGGCATATTACATTTGGAATGATAATTTCCTGTTACATTGGCCTTCAGTAAATTACCTGTCTAACTCCACTAGTTTTGTTGGGCTTCATGGTATCACTTGAAGGACTAACAAAGTTAGACTTTTGAAAATGAACTAAACATTTCTACTGAGATTCTTTCAAGGTTAAAATACACTGTATTACTTCAGTCACAGTCTCAGACTCTTCCACCGAGTCCCTCACTGACAAAGCTCTCACCTTAAAGTGTGTGAAGTTTCTGAAGTAATGTCTTTGGTTCTGGTCACCTGAGGAATATAACAATATTCACTCTCCTTTTAGCTCTGTTTTGCTCTCCACCACCTCAGGAGTTAAATATCTGGCTATTTTGTGCTCCATGATGTTCACCAACTAGTTGCTAACCTCAGGTGGTCTTTGGTACTTGGTGTTTGTTGCTGAAATCGTCCGTCTGCTGCAGCCAAAAGTGGCGCTGTGAGAGGTAAGAGTAAACAAAACAGTAAAGGGGGCTGTAAAGCCAAACTGGTGAGCTGAAAGACGCTTTATAGGTTCATAAAGCTACAGGGAACTGCACTGTTGTCTGATAATTCCCTTATTTTAACATGGCTTTAGCAATTTATTGAAAAGTATTTTCCCATTAAAAAAATCTTGTGTATTTGTAAATCAGACACAGATATGCAAATTACTGTAATCTTGTGACATCCAGTGACTTTCAAACAGCTTTATTTGTTTTCCATAAACTATAGTAAGAAACAGTGCTTAAACACACAAGCTTTCATCAGGTATTTTATTAAAAGAAAAACATAGATTATCTTTTGCATAAAAACCCTTTTTTGCATACTAATTTAAAGTCTTTAATGACGTCCTTCTACTGTTCTGACACGTTTTTATATTTATCAATATATATCTTTATTATATATATTTAATAGATATAATATATGATTAACTGTAATGATTATACACAAGCAGAATCAACACAAATATCAGTGCATTAAGTGAAACACTCCATGATTTCAGTAATCTACAATTTAACATTGTGTAAGGACGCTGAAATAGTATTACTTACACTCACAATAACAGCACATCTTGTGCACCCCATTGTTTTATTTTAACACTAATATTGCTAATACTCGAAAACCCCTAAAACTCAAATGTTCAATATATATAGAGGTTTGGACCCAAGGCATATAACAAGACAACATAGCAGTAAGTACAGGTATATTTATTGGAAAGCTATTTATTTATTTATTTATTTAGCTGTTGTATGCTTGTTTCACTCTCAAACTTCAAGTGCATCTGTATGTGTGTTGAGTGACATTTGGAATCTGTGGGTCCATGAAATCAGTTGAACAGACCTAAATAATTTACTGATGAATTACCAACCATGTCAGTGTAAAATAAAGCATTCAATCCTTGTCTTAATTTGCTTTTGGAATGTGATTTCTTTTGTCCTTGAAGGTTGCATAATATAGCAGGGACACCGGGTACAAAAACAAAAATGATGTTTGTCTCATTTGAGTACTGTCCTACTGACATGAAAACCTTGGTTATCTTGGAGGGTGAAGGTGTGGAGTAGGTTTTATATTACTTTTTAACACACACAAAACACACACACGCGCACACACACCACAGGTGCCAGTGTTATTACAGTAGAAGATTGGCCTTTTCGTCTTCCTGAGAGATCAACCATTGATCTTAAGAGTCAACACAACACCTCACGCCTCTCTGATATTTGCACAGGTGCAAACAAACAGTAAAACAGGCACACATATGTAATAAAAGAAAATGAATTTAAGAAACCCCACCATCAGCCTCTCCTCACAAACACACACAGAAATGACACTGTGACCTAACAAGATTTTCATTTAGATAAACAGAGATGCAAAACAGTCTTGTGTCCTGCTCACCTTGTTAGAATTGGAGACTTCACCTTCCGTCTTTGGGGCAGATTCACACTCATCGAAGAAAAATGAGCATTCACTACTCGGTGTTGGCCACAGTGACATGTTTTTCTGCTGGGTGTGTTGCATACCAAATGTTCTCCAACATGTCTGGCTTCCTCTGGTGAACACGACAGTGTTTTCACTGACTGCCCACTTTACACCTCCCATTCAACTCTATTTAAATCGCTCTTTTCAGCAGCTTATGGCGAAGGAGTTGGTCTATTTTTGTTCTAGCCTTTTTCTCCGTGCCTGCCCACTTCACACATCTTCTAGGACTAGTTGAAAATTCACATCATGACTAAAACTGGTTGGAACAGTTGAGGAGAGCAAACAAGAGCCTTTTTTTCTGACAACAAATGACGACGCTGTGGGTCTTAAGAGTGTTAAGTTGAGGTTCAGTAGCTCTTCTTGTTAGCCTGAGCAGTGTGTTTGTTCAGTGGACAATCAATCAGCTAATCAATCATCAAATCTACGAGTCAATGATCTTCATGTCACATATTTCACATGCAGCTTGATATTCTTCACAGACACTCTTTCCACACTTGGAATCAGGAAAAAATTCCTTATCCATGATCACTCTATCAAAGCTACACCTGCCTTACAGCTATATATATCTTAGTGTTTCTCACCTCTCCCACATTTTTTCTTTCAATTTACCACCCTCGCTCCTGCTCTCACACTCTTCTCGCAAGTCCCATCTTTTCTCTGCCTTGCAACTGTCATGCTAACAGACACGCAGCACACTACGCGTTAACCCTCTCACCTTTAATCATTGTCTTTAAGATGGTGTTTTTTGTGTGTCTGCTGGCTCTCCTCTTGCACACATGCACAGATTTCCACTCACACACTCTAAAAACTGGCTTTGACAAAGTGTGAAAAAAAGTGAGAGAGAAGAAATACAAAGGGAAGAGAAAACAGATTTTCTTTCAGAGAAAAGAAGAGGAAATCTATGTAAGTTTATTAATGGCAGCAAGCACGTGTTAGTCTAAAATCTGAGGTTTTAAGGTCCTTATCACTCACATCTCGCTGAGTGAGATAGGGAGACTGACATGCATTCTATTCTTTTTTTTACCCAGACTATATTTTTAATGTTAAAAAAAGCACTTTTACAGTATACAGCCATTTTAGGAGGTGGACTTGTTAGCTTAGACAGTTTGTGTCCATTTAAAGCAGTCTTTAAGTAAGAGTAAAATTGGATTTGGATTTTACCTGTAGCTGATGTGACATCCTGTGAGAAATTATGCGACATGAGGCTGCTTTCGAGCATTCCTGCATCAGCTTTTTCATTTGTCTCACCAAGACTTAAACTATGTGAAGAAATGACTTTAATGGGAACTTAAGAGTGTGTCCTGTTGCCTCTCAACCAGAAGTTTTAGCTAACGTCCTCTCGAAGTCCTCCGTCTGAATATGCTCAGGCAGCCTGAGTAAACAGAGGCTCCGTCTCACAAAGCCGTCCCTGCGCCCACTCAAAGTGTAACATGGCGCTTGATCAGGGTGAATTTGAAACGTGCTCGCTCCTTCGTTTTGTCGTTAATAAGCTGCCGTACGAAAGACATGAAGCGAGGCAAAGCAATGAGCAATGAGAGAACAAGAGAGAGTAAAAAAGAAACCACGAGTGTTTTAGGAGTGCGAGCAGGAGCGAGAGAGGGAATGCTCCAAAGGTGAGAGGGAGGACAGCCGGGAAGAAGAGGATGAGAGAGAGAGAGAGAAAGGGAGAGAAGTGATGACAGGTTATTTTTCACCTTTCCTCTCCTGACGGCTGATGTTATTTCCCATTCTCCTCGGACACACAGCAGATCCAATCTAAAGCTTCTCTGGATGGCCCTTCTGAAGCCCCATAACCAAATGAAACCTTTATTACATACACCTTACACAGACCACACGCACGCACAAACACACACACAAAGCAAAATATAGAAGCTACACAAAATGTCCACCATATATCCCATATACCTACACTGTGAAATATAACAGTCAGTTATACACACAGGGTTACACACACCCTGGCAATGCCTGTAAGAAGATGTAGTTTACACACACTTGTATATGCAATATAAAAATCTGACTTCTAAGGGCTGCAGAACTCACACAGTGTGCATGTATGTACAAAATGCATACATTTTAGTAGTTTACAGATGCACTCTGTGTGTGGGTTGCATGCCCAGTGTACGCTACCTGAATACTGTGTGTGTGTGTGTGTGTGAGAGAGTTAATAGTTAAGGCCATGGGGTGAAGGTTTAATTCTTTGGCTGTTAGTTTATTGAGGTTCATTATTGTTCACAAGGCTGAGTGTGTACACTGGAGACATATACAGTATATACACAACACACACACACACATACGTGCAAGCACAACACCGGAGAGCCTTGTGCGGCTAGGCCATAAAAATAAAAGCTCCACAGAAGATCTCTTCTGTGAGTACTGGTAAATTATTATTCTACCTTCTTCCTACTTCGCTCTCCACTT
Organism: Scortum barcoo; assembly: GCA_023238725.1. NCBI lineage: Eukaryota > Metazoa > Chordata > Actinopteri > Centrarchiformes > Terapontidae > Scortum > Scortum barcoo. The sequence continues at coordinate 23,320,890 of CM041536.1, read as the reverse complement.
GGTTTATATTCATTTTCTTCTTCCTCCCCCTTCTTTAGCCCCCTCATATCTCATAAATGTATGATCCTTGCACTGTGGTTACACTGAATTTACTCTAATTCGTAGAATGATAGATATTGGGACTTTCACACAAAGTAGGAGGACAAAGATGCTGAAATTTAGTGAAATTTAAAAGACAGTGAACAATAATCAGAGTAATAGGGAGGCTCTTCGTTGAGGATGAAGGTCAGAAAGAGAGACACGTAGCAACTCACAGAGACTGAAAGAGAAAGACACTGAGAAAGAGATAAAGACTGAGAGAGGGGAGTGATGACAGCTAATCAGATGGGTGTGAGAGAGGAGGGTCAAGGTGAATGCTTGTGTTAACACACCACTGGCACTATCAGGTTATTTCGGTCTATTAATGTGACACAGAGAGCGGTTGCACCCTGGGAACTGTGGGAAATTGAGTTTTTATATGCACTGGGGATATCATTGTCAATAAGAGAAATATGAAATGGTCAAAATCAAAATCAAATCCTCCTTTGACATTGCTCTAACACTGTAAATCTCTGCTGTGTTACTGTTATGCTCCACATAATTGACACAAATGTATGAGTAAATTAAAAGGCTATATACTGTCTGTATATTTGTTATAGGTTGTACACAAATTGTCATATTAATATAAACTTTTTAACATGGTGTCTAATCAACAAGACCATCCAGACTCACCAGAGAGCTGAAGCCTTTAAAGTGGCTAATCTCATCTACAGACACCAGGGCAGTCAACGTGTAAATCAGAAAAGATGCGAAAATGCTGATGAAAAAAGTTTCGGGTTTATAATTGTTGACTTCATCCAAACCAGAAGTCTCCTAAAATAAATAAGGAAGCTATATAATGACCTTGTGGAGCATTATGGAGGATGAGGGTCATCTGAAGGAAGAGGCACATAAGGAAGTAGACAGTAGAGGAACACTGCCAACAATGTCCACCAGCTCTGAGGCCAGCTTCAGTTTATCACATGATTGCCAAATCAGTAAATTTATAAAACAAACACATATTAAAAATGTTTATTGAAATCAAAAGAACTTCGAACAGAAGTAAATTCGGCATGGGGCTAAAGCTGAGATGTGAGCTTAGCCTCTACTGCGCCTTTCAGATTCATTTTTTCATTTTTTCTTTGAGAAACCACTGAATATGTTGAGATCCCAACCCAATCTGAGACCAGGTCAATATTTTTATTATTTCTCTTCAAAGGTTATATGCTTGCTTTGGAATGGCTTTGGATCACAAATGTAGATGATAGGCAGAGTCAGAGAGAGAGAAAATGTTCCTGTGCAGTTACATTTGAAAACTTAAAGACTGATTAACTTCATTAATCGGTTGATGTGTGTTATCATTATTTTAGTCATCATTCAACACAAGGAGGAGGTTGTATTTTACATTATAACGCAGTAAACATCAGGTATTTACCCAGTCATTTATAGCTATATATTTTGCACTGTATATACCACAAATTCGCAGATGTGCTGGATTGACCATCTAATGACTATGTAATTTTTGCAATTTTTCTTTACAGTAAATTTCTTGGGCTCAATACAGGCATCAGTTATTTGATTTTTGGAAAGGAAAGGAAACTAAGTAATTAAATGATTTTGCTGTGTTTTTATATAAAGTTAGCTATTACTTATCAGCCATTCCCATTGTTTGGCAAGTTATTATCATGTATCATTTATATTTATCAGTATTTATCAATATTTATCAATTACTCTTACCGCTCATTAAAAGTCATCTAACTTAACATTTAATCACTTCAAAATAGTTACACTACTTTCTGTTACTCAGCCCAAGCTCTTCAAAATACTCACATCGACACATTAAATGTAAAATGAATTGTTGAGACCAAAAAACAGACAGAAGAAAGGACTCCTGAAGAATGGGGACTGGACAAAGTCTCAAGAGAGCCATAACAATCGAAGGATCAACTTTTTCTCCAGGTTGTAGAGGTTTTGTAATGCTGCAGTCAGGGGTCATCAGCAAAGTATTCTAGAGCAGAACTGCCAACAAGTCAGACCCACGCAAACATACAACAACAGCAAACCATAATTTTCGCTCAAACACAGACCCACACAATGCTGAACCAGAACCAAAAGCACTCGATCAACATGCCAAAGAGGTAGGCAGATGTGTTACTACCATACAGCATCTTGGCCTGTGCCTGACTAATGACTGATTATAGGCATAGACCATCCAATAATATAAATCTGTCAGCTTTTCAGACTTTGAAAATAGTCCAGTAGAAAAAAAAAAAATAATATTCCACATCATCTCATCTAACATTCCTTACAGTCCACATTTTCCCAGTACCAACATGAATGGACAACAATAACATGACCCATAACACTTATCAAACAGAGGGAGTTAGAAATACAGGTCTGACTCTTGTACAAGCCTGCATCAAATTAAGGCCCCATTCTGAGGAAATATGGTATGACATTTTAAACTGGTCAAGAAAAGCCAAACCATAGGTGCATCAAGCTGGTTAGTCGACACTGAAAATGAAATCAGAAATCTCCTAATGTAAGAAATTAAAATACATTAATGTAGCAAGATAGCTATCTACTCTACAGTCTCCATCGGCTTGTGCAACACACCTCAGCACAGAGGACTTAAGCCACTGTGATGGGAATGAGGCAGGCAGATGAGACATTCAACATCAAGGTATGGTTAACTTTAAGGTGGGTGTCTAAACTCATACTACAAGGTTCTTCCAGGCAGGAATGTGGGAAATACTGTACTATTTACAGTTAGGATCTAGTTCATATTTCAACCCTCCGACCTGTTGTTTTTACCTCTTCTGTTCTCTGTTGTTGCAATTGCAGCTTTCAAACTTTTTGACTCGAGGGCCACACTGAGTTCAAAAATTTGACAGGAGGGCCAAGTGAGGAACAGATGGATGGAGTGTTTATGTGTACTAATGTAAATGGCACGTAAAAGTCATTATATAAAAGACAGACAGCAAAACATGAATATACAAGGCTTATTGTACAAATTATTTTACAAATACATTTATTTCAAAACAGTAGAGAAACTCACGTTCAGCATTAGTGGGAACAGTGTTGTTGGTCTCCCATTTTTGCCAGTGCATCAAAATCTGGGGTTAGTTTTGTTGTGGCAATTCTCAGGATGGATCTGAGGTGCTGGTCTGTTAACTTGGATCTGTGGCGGGTTTTGTTGATGTTCATGACGCTGAACATCTGCTCACACAAGTAGGTAGAGCCAAACAACGCCAGCATCTTCTGTGCCTTCCTCCGGAGGTTTAGAAACGTGGCTTCGTTAAGTGAAGCATAAAAGTCATTCAGATTAATAGAGTTAAACTTCTTCTTTAAGATGGAGTCAGACTGAAGATTTATCAGTTCCCTCCATGTATGTAAATCAGTGATTTACATACGCTTACAAAAGAAACTGAATAGCATTGTTTTTACCATTATCTTTAATTTATAAGATAGCATGTCACCAAATTTACATGCTTAACAAATTACAAATAAATACAAAAAAATCTGAAATACAATATAAATACCCTTACCACAAAATAAAAATCCTGTAAATAAGTGAATAAATAATAATAATAATAGTAATAAATTATAAATACAACAATAAACAATACAACAATACAACAATAAAAAAAATAACACACACACGGTTTGCACACAATAACTCTATACATAAGCAGGAAAAACATTAGCTAGCCAGATGTAAATAAAACAAATAATAAAAGTGTAAGTAGTAATATTAATTGGGCATTGTTTTACATTTGAATCTATGTGAGCTTTTCCATTTTAAGACTTAATTAGTAATAACTAGTTTTAATATAATTATATTGAAGGTGAATTTTTTCCCTGATTTTGTGGCGCCCCCTGGAGGCCACGACGTCCTTAGCATTTGCCTATGTTGCCTAATGGGCCAGCCGACTCTGCAGCTTGGATTTCACGGCTTTCACATTTGTGTACATGTCGTGCACAAACTGATCTTTCCCCTGTAGCTTCATGTGGGGAAAAATGTCCACAGCAAACGCAAAATCGTAAAGCTAGTTCTTGTCACTCAGCTCAGGAAATTCATCGGATTTCCCCACAAACTCCAAAAATTCCTGAGATTCCTGATGAATGATGCAGTGAAGGAAAATAACATCCTGGTCAGGGTTTTCCTCTTTCACTTCATCCTGGATTCTTTTCAGAAACCCGACGTTATTGGCAAGTTTACTCCAAGGTAGCTTCATCCTCTCGATGACAGCAGACACCTGCTGTCTCCATCATGCAGTCTTTCAAAAACTCGCCATCTGAGAAAGGCTTGCTAGCCTTTGCTAATTTAAATGCTAGCAAAAAAAAACTTGCTTTGGTACCTGACTCTTGAATCGCAGTTTGTTGGTGAAAAAAATGTTTGCTGAGTCTGTAAATTAGCCGCCAATCTCGCGTTCTTGAGTTGACTGCTTGTTTGCATAGTTAGCATGCTTTGCTGTAAAGTGACGGCTGATGTTGTATTCTTTAAAAACTGTGACAGTTTCCTGGCACATCAGACATACAGCTGTTCTGATCGGACATCAGTTAAAAAATATTTTGCTGTCCACTCCTTTTTAAACACCCGGCAGTCACTGTCCACTTTTCTTTTCTTTTCTTTTCTTTGGTCTGCTCATTTTTAAAGAAGGGCGCAATGTGCAAGGTGAAAAAGTGACGTTTAGATCAATGCTGCCTTCATGTGTGTTTGGAAACATTGGACTTAACAATAAAGAGCCAAATGTCAAAATGACCTAAAGTTAAGGACATCTGGGATCAACCGAAGAGCACCTGAATGCAGCATAATACACCACACTCCAACACGGGTCAATGTGTCTGGAGTGCGCCATCTATTGGGGAGACACTGTAATTGCAGGGTAGTTAAAATGGATGCAATTTAACAATAATTAAATTTAATAATATAGTGTGAACAAGTTAGGCGGGCCGGATTCAAAAGCCTAACGGGCCGGACATAGCCCGCGGGCCGTAGTTTGCCCATGCCTGATTTAGGCAATACTTTCAATAATTTGTATGTGAAACAACAAGAGAAACCAAAAAGAGATCTCTTGGTTTTTGAACAAACAAAAAACCCATTAAGAACGACAAGATCATTTAAATAGTATCACTGTGAAACGGAAAGAGGCTGACTAATTTCCCTGACATTGTTTATTAGTCTGCTTGGATGTGATAGACACTGAGCCATGTTTTGCTTGGAACACACGGAGGAGCACCTCAGCATGAGTCATGCCCCAGCTAATGTGCTGAAACATGTTCAAATATCCACTGAACTAATATCAGCTGCACAGACTGTCCAAAGGGTTAGCGTGAGAATCCCTGTAGCTTTCCTAAGAAGGGGAGCACAACGCAACTTCTACAAATGTCTTGCAATGCACAGAATGGGCCACTATCATTAATGTATAACCATTAAGGAGAAAGCACTGAGGCTGTGAGAATTTATCCAACGGCTACCACACTCCTAAATCTATAGGTCTGTACCACATATTCCTTCCTAGATGTAACTCGGGCTGGACTTTTCATTTACTACCTAAACATAGAGAGAAAACATATGCACTCAAGGTACGGTTTCAGATATTAAGTATGCCTGCTCTGAGTGGTTTTACTTTGTCGCTCATAGGAGATGGGTATCATGTAATATTGATGGCAGATTTCCCTGAAAGTTTGTTCCTTGTTTCGGCTGAGTGCTCTCTCCACAGTAAAAAGGAGCACAGCTACGGCATGGCAAATAAAAAACATTTTCCAAAAATGTAACATAATACATTAGCTGCACCCTGTATGACCAGGAACACAATAAACAGAAGAAACCACTGACCCACAGGAACTTAGGCTGGCGCTAGATTTCCAGCATCATCTCTACCTCGATCGCCTCTACAAGCCCCAGATATTACTCTCAGCCATCAGTTTGTAGATTAAGCACAAAAATGCTGTGTTTAATACACACAGAGTTGCTTTAACATGTCAAAAGACGTCTTTACCATTTCGCACAACCACTGACTTTCAGTCTTATGATAAAAAATAAAAAACAATAATTGAGCTGCACATGAGTTTATAAATATTTACTACTACAGCAAACATTAACTAGATGGCACTGTAGGTGTTCCATTAGTCCACGTGTATGTACAGTCAGTCCTCCAATGGGAGAAGAAATCACTGTAGATCTGTACTGATCAGTGGTAAAAAAGGAGCTGCACCCTATGATGCTCACAAATATCCATACTTGTACAGTAGGTACACTTATTTGTGCGAGCATTTGACATATAAAACTCAAAATAACACACTGAACTGCAGTCCGATGATAATTCTCAGTGGATTCTCTGCAATGAGTGGCACTTTTCACTTAACATGTGGTCATTTTAATCTGTTATGACTATTGTAATTGCTGAGACCTGGGGTTGCAGTATGATACACATAAGTGCACAGACAACCATACAGGTTGTAAACAAGGCACTGGGTTATACAAGTAAGCCGTTGTTTGAGGTTGCTCTTTTGGTCCAGTGGTCCTGAAAATTACTCAGCACATAGAGGGCTTTTTTATACAGGACGTGACAACCTTGCAGTGTACTAGACTGTCAGGCCCAGCAACCATCAGACCCACCAATGTCCTGTCAACAAAATGTAATCAGGTTTAGAAAATGAGATTAAGGGCTGCGCTTTACATATGTGATTTGATTATTTCAGCAGAAGTGCTGGATGTGGTGACAGACGATAATTCACTTAATGGCAGCCCCACTTCAAATATATGCCTATAAATAGCCAGAACGTATGTTAATTAATCTTACACCAGGACAACTGTGTATTAAATATCGTATTAGATTTGTGCCAGCCTGCTGCGTAAGAACATCACTGTGCTGATACATCAATAAAAAAAGGGACAAACAGTGACTCTGCACAGTGTTTTGCCAAGAGGTCAGCACGAGGTGTGAGGCCACAAGTGTCTAAATTCTTCAGGATTACTGCGGAGACAACATTTATATGTCAAAACGATTGTCAGATAGATCTATCTTTGTACATAGTCTGAAGAGCCTTCTTTGTCTTATTTTTCTTTTCTCTTATACTCACAATACAACTAGCCAAACACACGGACTGCACAAATACTAATAATACATGCTTTGTCTTATTTTCCTACAAACGAAAACTTACACCCTATAGATTCATTTGTATCGAAAAGGAATTTGTACTGCAAATCTATAGATGTACCAGTGTATATTGTTATGGCCGCTCTGCGTATTGTGTTCATTATTATAGCTTCTTGGCCATCGGTGGGGGTGGTGGGGTAAGCGTAATCACTGACTGATTGTGGAGATGGTAGGTGGAGTACAGCGGTGGACATTGAGCTCATTCTTTTACTCCACTACTGTACTTACAGATAGATTTTAGGTATTGTACTTCTATGTAACTTAAGTATTTCCATTTAATACTACTTTATTCTTTGTACTAAAATTGTACAAAGAATAAAGTAGAAAAGAATAAAAGAAATTAAAGAATAAAATTTGTAAATTTAAAAGTAAAGTTACAAGTTACAACTAAGATCAAACACAAAATTAATTAAATCCGACCTTGTTACAGATTAAACCACAAAGTAACATAAAAAGTAACTAAAATGAGCTCCATCAAAAAACAACTACAATTGTGAAATTAAGCTCCAGAAAAAACAAGTAAGTGGACTTTGAGTTGAGCTTGTCTCAACATGGATGAAGAGACCCAGAGGTGATCAGAATCACTGAAAGTTAAAAACGTCATCAGCTCCAAAGCAAACTCCCTCTGCAGAACATGACTGTGTGATACAGCTGAAAGCATGAGAAAATGGGACTGAATGACCTCTCAGGCTTATTTATGACCACATTTCTGCTGATCATGTATTTGATTTTGGACCTGTGTGGGGTTGGAGTTTTTCTGTGCTTCATTGTCTTTTATGATGTTAAAACAAAACAAAACAAAAAAACATTTTAAGAATTGCTTTTTTTTCATTTGTGGCCTGCCCATAGATGTAGACTTGTGGGCTTTGAAATCCTTAACACCTACTCTAACAGAAGTTTTATTCAGTAGTTTACACTTTGTACCCTGCCTGGGTTGATCCAGATAGAAGTTAAGATTACCTGAGTTCAGGACATGAATAATCTAACTGCCGCTGGCTCCCTTAAATATTTAAAGATTTAAGGATGTAGCGTTTGTGATTTTGCCCTTGCAGCCTCACACACATATCTCAGCCTCCCCTTTGATTAGGCAGAGCACGCTGGGATTGAGAGGCAGTTCGGTGCATGCAAACAGGAGAGCGGGCATCGGCTCGTGGAATAATTGGGACCAGACACCATTTGGACTGTTTCCATGCCTGCTCTGTCAATGGCTCCTAAAAAGCACGCTGTGTGTGATGTCCCAGTGGTCGACTGCATCCTCTGCCTCTTTGTGTTTAGTCACCCCCATTTCTCAGAGATGTATGACATGTACAAGCAAGTGGAAAGAAAAGATAAAGCTCCCCAATGAAACCAAAAGAGGGCAGAAAGTAAGCAGAGGGCAGTCCTTTTTTTTTCAGCTCCCTTCCCTTTGAGGCAGTGGGAAAAGAAATGTAGTGTACTGCGAGCAATGGTGGGACACGCAATCAGAATGCATGCTCACATGAACCTGGATTTCACCACACACACACACACACACACCTACAGTAGAAGAGGGTCTCAGGAGGAAGGCTTCCGATCAGCAGACAGCACATCCCACTGATGGCTGGTTAACCCTGATCTCCTCTGTGTTTACCTGGCGCGCTGTATGTGAGTGTGTGCACGTTAAGTTCTGGAAGACTGCCCCTGTCTCTGTGGAGCTTAGTGTGTGCATGTGTGTGTGTGATAGCGTGTGTGTGGGGGCGTGTTGTTTTGCAGAAAACTGTGGGACCTGAGATTTCCCCTCTGAAATGTTCTTTTTAACTGCTGAAAAATTACAGCGTGTCTTTGTACATGAGGCAACTATGTGCAACTAAGCATGTGCATGTATCTATGATGAGTACATAAGTGTGTTTTTTTCACACTTTTTCTCCACGCCTTGTCTATAATTTACTTTATGCCTTTATATAGCAAATTTCTGTCTATTTACCATTTTGATCTTAGCACAATGAATATTTTCGGTTCACTTCAGATCACTTACTCTCTGGTGAGATCAGTCACAGGCGGCCTCCGCTGCTCAGCCAAACAAACAAACTCAGTGTAGTTGTGATGTGATAGAAGAGTTACACCATGAAGCCATTACACAATCCTGTACTGTGTGCTGAAATAAAATTATTGCAAGAATGTGGATCAACATTTATTCCACATTTTTCATCTTGCATTTACCTCAACAGACACAAGAGCTGCTAAACAGAAATAATTGCAGTTTTTCCTTTATTGCTCAAACTTTTCAAGTACATTGACCCGTCTTCCAAAGAAGCAAACATCTGAGATTTTTTTTTATATTACAACAATAAATGAATGTTGTACACAAGTTGGGGCTTTGTTTGTCTGCATCATTTAGGACGGTAAACTCCAGGGAGTTTGCAATGCAGGAAATACTGAAATACCCTGAAAGTTTTTTTATTCCAATAAAGGCAGGAAGAAAATGTTTGTTTTGTTTTTTGTGTTTTACAAGCAACTCTGCCCAACCTCTAACTTTAATATTTTCCAACACATTTCCAAGCAAATTGACCTCTGGGTTTTCCTGGTTGTGATATGCTGAATATCTACATTTTATATGCCAGTTGAAGTATTCAGTAGTTTGGATGTGTTACCAATATATCCATCACACAGTGCACACAAAATTATTTTCTGATCACTGAGAGCAGTTTGGCAGCTCACAAGTTTCACTTTGGAAGACTTTTGTCTCAGCGTATGGTGTAGGTGAGTAGGTGTGGATGATGTGACTAGTCAGGCACTGGAAGTGCGGCAGCCAGACTTTTTTCAGTAATCTTTAATTGGAAGATCGCAGTGGGAGGTGTGCTATAATTGTTTCTGTATATATCATAACAAACTGTTCCTGAACATGATTTGTGTAATTGTTTTTAAGTTGTCAAAATGAGAAAAGGGTAACTAAAAAGCTTCTTTTTTTCTTCAAAAAAGCAGATTTTGACAGATTTGGTTATTTGTGGCTTTGGTCTTGTGTTGGTGTTGAGTCCTGTCAGCTGTCTTGGACAGCAGAGGTTAAACTCTGGTCTTCCCACAGGGTCTGCTTCTTTTCTTCAGGCTGCCTCTTCTGTCAAATCCCAAATGGACCAGTAATTTGACAGTTCATGGTTAAATTATTCTACAAGCACCCACATATATTTGACTTTTTGATAGAAATAATAACCAAACAAAGACTATAGAAGTAGATGAAATATAATGCCATATCATGTATCCCTATCGCTTTAATGTACAGTAAGTATTAAGACTAAAATTGGCCTGCAAAGAGAAAAAGTGATACTTGTTCCTTTCAGCATTCACACCTAATTAGCTTCCAAACAGCACATTTTAGTTCAGTGACGACAATAGGACTCTTTCCAGACAATATGCCAACTAGCTAGAGCCATATTTTCTCCACATTACACTGTCTGTTGATTATTCTCTATTCCCTGATGCTGTCTTCATAATTACAGTCAGAGGAATGTGTCTTTTCCTCGCATTAGCTTTGATTTGATTATGTTTTTTCTGTCCTTCTTTACCCCCAAAAAGATGAACTTTGGTGATCTCACTTCCTAAATGTCATGGCAGCACTGCGCAGCCTCAGAGTCTGAGGCTAGAGAGCATCATCGGCCAGCAGGCAGGCAGACAGACAGCCAGGCACGAGAGACAGACAGGTAATTAGGCTGGCAGGTGGACAGACAGGCAGTCAGGACAGAAGACAGGCATCGCGGTCCAGAGGCGATGAATATGATAACCATGATCGCTCTTTAATCTCTGCTGAGCACAAACCAGCACACACACGCATGCAGACACACCCGCTCACGCACACACACATATACACACCGACACACGTTGATGGGTGTGAGGTGGCAGCCTGCGCCTGTCTGTCAGTCCTGTTAAACTGCAGTCAGGCCGGAGTCACCCTGAGAAACAATGAGCTCTGTTCCTCCTGTGTGTCTGTGACAACCTCGGACAGCTATCAAGCACGCACACACACAAAACACACACACACACAAACTGTGGTAGGCAAAAGAGCCTTGTGGTCATGTGAAAGAGAGAAAATTGAGATTTGAGTGTGTGACAACATCTATATTATAGTGTATGGCAGAGAGAGAGAGAGAGAGAGAGAGTGTGTGTGTGTGAGTGTGTGAGTGTGTGTGTGTGTGTGTGTGTGTGTGTGTGTGTGTGCAGAGAAAGAGGACTAGAGAGTAGATGTGACTCGTCCCCTGCATCCTACATCAGAGACAAGTCCTTTTGGCCTGTCATTCACCATCAGCTTGTATTAGAGGCTGAAAGAAACCCACTGGGAGAGAGACAGGGAGGAAAACTGCAGGAACGACAGAGGGGGAGGGAGGGGAAAGAAAAACAGAGGGAGACAAAGAGAGAGGAGACAGGAGGAGGTAAGAAGAGGAGAGAAACAGTGAGGGAGAGATAAAGAAACAGGGGGAAAGAATGGAAAGAAGGAGGGAGGAAGGAGAGAAAAGGAGAAAAGAAGGGACAGCAGCGTAAAATAAAACTCATATAGGACACAAAAGGGAGACAACAAAAAATGAAAAAGGAATTCAATACAAGACAAACAAAAAGAAGGATGAGTAGAGGTACTAGATGAGGAGAAACATAACAGTAAGAAAAACACAAACTTAAAAACAAAAGCTTTAAAAAGTGTTTCCAAAGTTGTGTGCTATTCTCACTGTGTATTGTAAGTATGCATTTATGTCCCTCCATATAAACAGTGAGCAAAGCAATGCAATCACTGATGGATTCTGGCCAGTAATGTCAGAGTTCCAGAGTAGGATGCAGCAGAAGTAAGGATATCTCAACCTGTGCTGCATCAAAGTTGACTTTCTTATTTCTTCTTTATTTCTGTAATACTGAATCGCCAGAATACTCTTTAAAAACACCTGTCAGGTTTGTGTGTCCCTGTTGCGCTGGTTCCCTGTGGTGCTCATTTGAAACACTTTCTGCATTGCTGCACCCTTTTGTGGTGTCTTTTATGGCTGCCATGTTACCAAAGATGCCTCTTTTTTCCCCTGAAATGTAGGTATTTCTTTAATCATTCCACTTAAACTATCTCTGTTTGCGCTCCCTTGCAGCTTTAATCAAATCCCTCTGCAAACCTTTAGATTGCTTCAGGAGGTATTTACACATCCTTTCATCTCCACATCTAATAGACTTCTCGCTGGCTGCAGTTTAACAATTCTCTTTTCTGCTTACAGTGGTGATAATGGTGGTGGTGATGTTCATGAGGAACACATGGACAGCGTGGACTGGGCTCATCTCGCAGGGCTCCTCCTTCAGGAGGACTGCTGCTGCCTTCTGTGGTTCACCTGTAAGCTGCTGAGAGGACAGTGTGTGTTTTGGGGCGGGTGAGTAGGAGAGGAAAATGAAACAGAGACCACGAGTGAAGTGAGGGGGAGGAGGGGTAAAGAAATAGATGTTTGAGAGAAAGAATACAGTATGTGCATGTGAAGATGTGAATATGATAGATGATAGATAGATAGATAGATAGATAGATAGATAGATAGATAGATAGATAGATAGATAGGAGAAAGAGGGAGAGGGAAGGCAAGAAATGAGAGAGAGAGAGAGAAAGTGGTGGGGCGGAATAGAGGCGGTCGGCACGCAGTGATTGGAAAATATCGAAGACGCGCACGCGCTAATCCGATGATGGGTCTCCGTTACCGGGGGGAGGGAGGGGTCTGTGAAAAGAAAAAAAAAAGGAGTTGCGCCGGGGCGGGAACATCTTGCGCTCGCGCGCCGCGTCCCTTCCTCTCGAGCCTTTTGTGTTTGAAACTCTCATATCTCACATATCAATAATTCAAGCGCGCGCGAGAGAGAGCAGACGGAGCTCCCCCCCGCGCGCTATGAGTCCTGCTGCCTCGTCACTCGTCCAGGGCCCCTCCGCACCGCGCGCGACTCCCGCTCCCCGCGTGTCCAAGTGACAGAGAAGCTGCCGAGAAGTGAGCAAAGAGGGAGAGAAGAGGTGAGAAGTGGAGAGCCGAGCGGAGACGCGGAGGTGTGACAGTGGTTTGGAGCGAAGGAGCGAAGCCTCAAAATAAACCCCCGGTCTCCCCCCGCGAGGGAGAAACTGTTCGCTGCAGGCCAGTTAAAGAAAGACGGAGCGGCGTCTCGTGCGGGCTCCTTCAGGTGCACCGTGGGAACACCGGAAACTCTTTTACTCTTTGTAAGGGAGAATAGAGGTGTGAAGGAGACCCCGGTTGGTGGCTCTGCTCCGGTATGTTGGCGCTTTGCCTGCTGAGTGCCGTGTGGCTCGCGGCGAGCCCGGCCCGCGCTCAGAACGAGACGGAGCCGATCGTCCTGGAGGGGAAGTGCCTCGTGGTGTGCGACTCCAACCCCACCTCGGACCCCACGGGCACGGCGCTCGGGATCTCGGTGCGCTCGGGCAGCGCCAAGGTGGCTTTCTCCGCAGTCCGGAACACCAACCACGAGCCCTCCGAGATGAGCAACCGGACCATGGTGATCTACTTCGACCGGGTAGGAGAGAAAAACACACTTTATTTATGTTTATGTGTGTTAACGAGAAGGAAACACAAAACACACACGAAGCAAAGTAAGTTTATAATAGTTTCAGTCGGTCCTGTGTGTTTTATTTCACATGAAGAAGCCACCTGATGAAGCAGCGATGCAGATCAGCGCACATGCCAAGTTTCAAATGGCGCGTGTGTGCGCGTGTGTGTGTGTGTGCCAGTTGTCAGTTAGCCTGCGGAGGGAAATGAGCTGAGGATGTGAGTGGATGTGTGAGTAAAATGTCACACGGTGAAACACCTGAAACAAAAACAATCAGTGTTTTTTGGACCCTGGGGTCCACTGACTGTTTAAAAGATCATTTCAGAAATAAAACCGACTCCAAACACTTGACAGCTCTGCGCAGTACAGACAAACCCGTCAGACTGAGAAACAGTCCGTCACTGTGTCCGGGTGAAGTCAGGCTGCGGACTGAGCGCGCGGCAGCGTCTCGTGCTCCTCTGGTTAATGGTCGCGTGGCCAGCAGAGAGCAGCTCCGCTCGAGACGATCAGAAGTGGAGCGGAAATGTTTCAGTCTCCGTAACGATTCTTTTTATAGGTAATACATTTCCAAAGTGGTCGGGAAAGTATAGCCCGGCAGGAAAGCCTTCTGAATATTTTAACTTTTTTTTTTTGAGCCGACAATGCCGGATATGAGAACTGACATCACGCCAAATAATTTAGTAACGCAGGTCGCGAGGGCGAGGTCCTCCCCGCCCGCCGTTAAAGGTTAATTCTCCCTCAAACTGCCGTTCAATTACACGCCATAGTTCGCCTCCGTCCATAAAAGCAGACATTTGGCTGCAGAAATGCATAATTGAAAATTTCATTTGAAAGATTGATTAAGTTCGCCTTTATTCCCTGTAAAGTTTGGAAGTTCTGACAGGAGGGGAAAAGCTAAAAGATGGAAGATGAAAGCAGAGAGTCTCAGTCAGTCTGAATGTGTGGTCCCGGGCCACAGGGGCCCCGCAGGCTCCTCTATCAAAAAAATAAGTGAGGTATCAATTTCAGTCAGCAATCCTAGAAATATATCCTAGATAAAAAATAAAAAAGAGTTAAATGTGGGCTGAATTGGTTTAATTTATTCTCTCCTGGAAAATGAGACAGTTTAGTCCAAAATAAACAACATTTTGTCAGAAGAGCTCCGTGACTGTCTGATTTTAAAGATTCGGGTTATGAAGATTGGTGTTAATGTTATCAGGAAGTCTTACTCTCAGTAATACATTTTAATGCACCCATGCGATCCAGAGACAAACTCTGAGCCAGGTAACACTATTTTACCGATGACATGTTTTCTATTTCTCTGTCTTTCTGTCTTTCTTTCTTTCTTTCCTTCAGGTTCTAGTAAACGTTGGGAGGAATTTTGACGAGGAGAGAAGTAATTTCATCGCGCCACGCAAAGGGATTTACAGTTTTAACTTCCACGTAGTCAAAGTCTACAACCGTCAAACTATACAGGTTTGTCTTTTAAATGTGTGTGTGTGTGTGTGTTGTGTTTATGTGTGTGCGCGCAATCGACCAAACCACCGCCCCTCCTCCACTTTCATAAAAGTTGAATATGAGCCGCACAGGAAGTCGTTTTGTAGATGTTTGAGACGTCTCTCCCCGGGAGACAGTGACGGAGGCGGCCGTTAACAGATGAAAGCCGCTCGCCCGCCGGCTCCATCATTATTAATCAATAGGCGCGCGAGGACGGAGCCGAGAGAGGCGCGCGGAGCACGGCCCGCTGTGGAGAGCACGAGGAGGGGCGCGCGGCTTCACACGTTCAGCACCGCGGACAGCGACGTCCCCTGCTCCTCTCTCCGCCTGTCTCCTCAGGAAAAGAGGCAGCAGGCTCGCAAAGACTTCTGATTATTTAAAAGATTAAAACATTAAGCACATTTTGAAGAGAGCCAACAGAGGCAGGCATTTTAATTTTCTCTCTCTCACACACACACACGTGCATGCTCAGAGTTTTATGCAGAAAAGACACGTTTTTCACTTATTTGTTTCTCTCTCTCACACACACACACACACAGACACAGTGCCTGCAGTATGCCCCATCACAACTCTCCTTTCGTCCTGCTAACAACTCGTTTTCAGGCTGCCTCAGATGCAGCCTCTGTGTTTCTTTTGATCTGTCAAGTGATAGGAAGCACTTGAGCAGTCTTAAGCCCATTTCCAGCGTTTAACATGCACGCCATGACGCTTTACAAGCCACACAGAGTTAATTACAATGTATCTCTTGCAAATTAAACTGTTGTGTAATTATGCTGTTGGCTCCCAGGGGCTTTGGCATTATGTTTTGCTACTTATACTTTATTATTGGAGTCTTGAATTAATTAGCGTGGCAGCTGCAGTAACAACAATAACAACAACAAGGAGGGCGGGTGATATGTGAGGGGTGGTGGTGAGGGAGGTGGGGGGCTATGCTAAGCATGGCGAGTTCTGCGGGTCATCTTTGTGTGACCGAGCGCTAATAGGCCGAGGATGGCAAACACTTGACTCATGGCACCGAGGCAATTAGGTCTGCCACGCCATGCAGAACACAATGGTGATAATGCCTGTCACATCAGCATCACTCGGCCTACTGATATTTGTGCCAATTTGCCGTGTCCTCAGTATGAAATCAGAGCACCGTCATGAGATGTCGTTAGCAGTCAAAAAAAGAGAAAGAGAGGCCAAAAAGGAAAATGGAGGAACTGACATTTTGATAATCGCCAGTTGTGCAGCATTTTGGGGCGAGTTCTGTTGAGCTTAATTCCTCGAAACCTTAGGTTTGGATGCAGTTGGAGAGACAGGTGAAACAGACAGGTGTAGGTTGTCCTCTCTCTTCAGAGCATCCAGCCTGTGCGCTGCTCACCTTCCACCCCTTCCACTCATCCTCCCATCCATCCAGCGCATCTGCTGTGCTGAGAACTCCCACTGTTTGATTGCCTCAGAGGCAGCTACTACTGCGGTGCGAGAGATGAGAGGCAGCGGGGAAAAGGAGAGCGGCGGGGATGGAGAGGATGAGAGGCAGCGGGGAAAAGGAGAGCGGCGGGGATGGAGAGGATGGGAAAGAGAGGGAGAGGGCGAGGGGCGGAGCAAGGAAGGAAATGTAGAAGAGCGAGAGGGAACGAGGGGAAGGAAGAGAGGGAACAATGGGAAAATGTGAGAAGTGGAGAAGTGAAAGGGTGGGAGGGGCGGAGGGCAAGGAAGGAAAGTGTAGACCAAATGGGAAAATGTGAGGGAAGTGGAGAAGTGAAAGGGTGGGAGGGAAAATAAAAAATGGCAAAAAAAAAGAGAAGAGCAAAGGATGGACAGGAGGAAAAGAGAAAAAGAAGGTTCAGGCAGGACCAAGAGAGAGAGAGAAGAAAAGCAGACATGATGAGTAACTATTGATTAGTGGATGCTGGGTAGATGCACAAAGGGAGGGATAAACAGTTTGTTCCATCTCTCATCAGTCCTTCCCATTGCAGGGATCTGTCTATCTACCTGTGAGGGCTGAGGGAAGTCATGTGAGTGTCAAAAAGCCGCTCCAAAGCTGTCTCTCTGTTTTTTTTTAACCAAGCAATTAAACACAAGTGTTGCAAATTAAACACAACATATTCTCTGATCTAATGAGAGCTCCATAACGCTACCCACAATGCCAACGGTCGGCTGCGCTCATATAGCTGACATTATTTTTGATGATCCCTCGCAACGTACGCATTCGATATTTCCGCTTGCTACTACGTTTCATTTCAGGTGGAACCCTTTTCATTTCCTACATGTTGCCGCTGCATTTGAAATTAAATAGAAACAAATGAATTCCAGCTCCCTTAGTGAACATCTTGTACCTGCAGCTCGGAACAGAGAGCACGCGGATCAGAAAGACAAACACAAGAGGTGCTGGTTGGATATCAGGACTCAACAATGTGAGGTGCTCTCTGGAGGGACTTCTGAAAGTTTCTCATACACTGTTTTTTTTTTTTTAAGAACATAGTAATGTAAGATGGGCATAGTTTTAATTAGGGGTTAGTGTGCTTTCTTTTAGAGCACTGCGCAGCAACTTAAACAAAATCTAAACATAAGTATGCAGTCTTATTTGAACTGATCAGCCTGTCAGTATTAAGTAGATGTTGGTGTTGTTGGCCCTCCTCGAAGCACTGGATCTCAATCTCACAAAAGATAATTGAAAGAATAAGCTTTTTTGGCCAGGAGATGGAAAGCACAGAATGGAGTATTATGCAAAAAGAAATGATATAGTGCTGTTTATTGTTGTTTCGCAGTGTGAATAAGTGGTATTTTAGAACAGTATGATGAGTACCTTAGCTTTCACAAATGGCATTCATGAAGCCTCGGGTCACTGCCGCTCTGTGGGGGTGAAAGCTGCGCAAGGAGCACCTCTAAAATGCTTCACGCTGTGTGTGTATTAAGCCTGTCAGCTACTGTCATTTTCCCATTGAGAGAGGAAAACGTGGAGGCACTGCTCCAAGCCTTTGATACCAGCCTTTTCTGATAATAAGAGATTTTAGCCTTTTACATACTGCTCTTTGGGTTATAAGAACTTATTCTTACATTTTGACTCAGAGCATCTGCATCTGTGTCAGACAAAGCACAGTCCTTTCAGCTCTTTTGGTGTCAGCCCATGGTTGCACTTTCGTTTCTAACATACATTGTTGTTTTCCAGATTGGGTCACCGGGGTCATCCCATGTTGTAATGAGATATTTCACCCCTGAGAAATAACAAACATGCTCCGTTTGCAAATGCCGTGATGCTCACAACAGCAAATTCTATAACTGCAGTGCATACTATAGATTGGAGATTATTAAAAAAACAAACAAAACGACCTAATAAAATTTCACTTTATTACAATTCTGCCATGGTGAAATTCAAACACTTATTTAGCATCAGTATTGTTTTTAACTATGTCTCTTATTAGTTATTAGACCATTTACTATTCACTCTATATAATCTACACTAGTGATAAAAAGAGGAAATAAATCATCATGATATTGAACATACAATGAAGCATCGCTCCATAACAGTCTAGTCAACATCTTGAACAGGGTGAGGCCTGAGACCACAGTCATTTCATTTCAAGACAAAATAGCCACCATTGTTGTCTGCTGTTAGCTTCATTAAGAGTTTTGCTTGTTAACTGTAATCACTTTGAGAGTAGAATTAAAGTTAAATATTATAAATGGGGCACATATTATTACTTTCTTAATATTTCTATATTTTTTCAAAGCAGCTACAGAATAACATAGACCTTAATCTAAGTGACTACCTGAGTGTATGAGTGAATCTGTAATGCATGTTGTGCGACTGTGCTGTGATGCTGTTCTCTGAAAGGTTGTGGCGCTGTCACAAAGTGCTTACGCCTCATATGCACCACTTCATTAAAGTGTTGGCGAATTCTGTTTTAAAAACACTTTTTAAAGATTGATACGTGCATGGAGAGAAGTTTGCAAACGCCACATCCCTTCTAGACGTCCTTAAATATCATCAAACAGTTTATTTAATATAGTCTGATCCCCTATGCGGCTTGCCAGCGCAGCTAACAGACAACAAACAAAATGGCCAGGCTTCATGTAGGAACACAGGGAACACACACTTTTAACACATATATGCTATTTTTTTTAGTCTTCATGTACCATGTACCATTTTTATGCCAAGATAATAGACTTGGAGGTTTAAGACCAACAGCACCGACACAGGTAGCACAAAGTGAGAAAATAAGACCCGGACTTGTCACTACACTCCCAATGTGCTATAAGCTATATGTGAGAGAAGTGAGTGGCCAGCAGTGTGTTGATGTGTCGCACAATAAGAAGTGTGAACATAATGAGCAGCCTGAATTGTGTTATGAGAAAGAAAAAATAGGCCCACACTAGCTGTCTGCTGCTGGCTCAGACCGTGCTCACCTCATACAGCGGAGGTGCAGGGAAATGAGAGGCAAGTCAGAGCCACATAAATAAACTCCTTATCTGTTCCTATGTTCTGTTGCTTTTGAAATGGTGGAAGGAGAAGGGGGGGAGGAGAAGATGGGATAATGGAGTTGGTTTGTCTGCAGCTGGCCGGAGAGACAGTATATTCTGGGAGTTGTCGGGCTTCACACACAGACAATGCATCGGAGCTGCTTGTTTGTGAGCTTGTTTCAAGGGCAGGTGTAGGCAATTCTGCTGCACTGTGGTCGAGAGGTTTTAGGCCATAGGGACGGCTGTGTCGGTCTGCTGTTCCACCATGTTGGTCCGAACTGAAATATTTCACACTGGATAGACTGAATATTGTACAGATAGTCATGGTCCTCCTTTTTTGTCTGATGTGACGTTTTAATGGATGTAGTTAGGTGATGACTGTCGTGGTGACTCAGCCATTAGAGTCATCAGTGGATGAAGGATCTGATTAGAAAGAATGTGTGTTTTTCCTGAGTGACGTACATTAAGTCATGGATGCAACAACAGATAACCACTGAATGAATCTGTGTATGTTGTGTAAGTGTAAAATGGATAAATATAAGTTAGAGGTATATTAATGTCAAAATGATTTACTAGAGAAGCATGTGTGTCTTTGTACATTGTTGTTACGTTTATGTTCAATGATAATAGAAACGAAGCCTCTCATCCACTGTTTTTAGAGCTCATGTCTTTGTCTGCACACACACACACACACACTGTTTGCAAGCCAGATGTCTGGTTTCATTTTTATCCAATCAACCTGTGCTCAGTCCCCTTCAGTTTGGCAGACCATTATAGAAAGTTGCGCTGGTTTCTGCTCATGTGTGAAAGAGAGGGGGTGTGAGAGAAAGTATTCTTTGAATATTCATTGTCTTTAAATTGAACACGATTATTACAAAGCCCCAACAAAAGTGAGTCATTAGGACTGAAGACATACTCCAAAAAAAGCACATTTACATTTCTTGCCAAGTGCTCTTTAGGCCTAAAGCAATGTTTAACTTAATCACTGAGAATTTTCTCTGCAATCTTACATCAATAATTACAAAAATACTTGTTCAAAGCTACACCCTCGACACTTCAAGACAATGCAATAAAATCTTCTTGAGGTGTCTAGTGTGAATATTTTATTGCTTGTAAAAATTAGAGGAAACCTAATTTTATTTTTTTTTTTTTTAGTTTAGTAGTTTCAGGCTCTCAGAGAGAATCTGGGTGTGCAGTCTATAAAGCATTAAGCAGTGTTTCAGTTGGTTAGTCACACAATCATCCTTGTCCATATCTGTGTGTGTCTGATTGATTCAGAGCTTGTGTGAGCCTTGCTGCTGCATCACCTCCAGTCTGCAGCCAGTCTGGTCAGACAGAGCGGGCCCAACATTTTGCAGTTATGCTGGAGAAATCTTGCCAACCACCAATACCCAGAGAAAAAAGAGTTTCAAAAATGTGCATGGTTTTGTAGCCTTTCATCAGATTGTCTCTGCAGTTGTGAATGAAGTCCAGCTCTGATCTTATCCCAGTTGTAAGCTGTGCTCAACAAGTCAGCTCTATCAGATAGAGCTTTGTGGTACTTGTATGTCTCATGACAGTTGAGCTCAGTTCAGAGAACAACACGTTGTGAAGCTTTAATATGGTATTTAGGTGGCTTCTAGTGCTCGTCTTTGCAGCTGCAGTTGGTGAAATGTGATAAAACCTTTGAACAGCTGATGGTAAAAGTATTTCTTTTTATATTTCCAGCAGTAAAGTATGACAGGGTATGAGGTTGGCCACTTCAGGTGCACCTAAACATTTGTGTGGATTTTGGGGATTATGGAATATGGAGTTCATTTGTTGAGCTTGCCCAAGTACAATAATAAAAGCTAACGTACAGGGCATTTCAACAATGGCAGATGTCTGCAAAGATAGTTTGCCGAACCTGTTCTCTGAAAGGTGCATGCACACATCTTCCTCAGTTCAGGTAATCCAAATAAAATGGCGGTGAAAAACTGTAATTCCAGTTCATTTATCATTTCTCTACTATATATGATCAAAGTAGTTCTGATACAGCAGTTGGATGGAGCTTTTCATAGATGACACAATATAGAGTTTGTAGTATGTAAAATGCCAGTATCTCAATGATAGTAAAGTCAACAACATTGGTGAATGTATGGATAACACATTCTTTAAACTAAGTCAAGCCATTAATACAGGAAACACTGCCGTTCACGTACAGTTAAACTGTCATAATAAAAGCAACGCCTGCATCAAAGGCTATGTTTTGTGCAAGAGGCACACAAAATCTTAATGTATGTAAAAAATGAACATGAGTGCAGATTTGTCAGATTTAGTGCCTGGTTGTTTAAGACCACCAGCGCAGTTTAAATCCTGTCAGAATATCTGAAGTGCAGTGTGTGCCAATTGTCGCCACAAGTTTTGTCACAGTATTAGAGTGTGATTTGACCTTTGCTGATGATTTTTCCTCACTTAATTTTTTTTTCTTGTAGTTTAGAGTTTTTCTTTTCTTCCATGTCATGATCAGAGGTCAGGACCTGCTGTCATGTTTCATTAAATAATTGATTCCGTGAGGTTTTTTGGTGTGTTTGATGTAAATGCTATTAAGAATCATAGGACCATCTGTTCTTGTTGAAGTTCCCAACTGACTTGTCTTAATTAATTTTTCTCTTTTGGTGTGGTTTGACATTTGGCAGTGGATTCAGAGTTGCATGTTTTGCCTTCCGCTAAAGAAAAAATATGATGGGTGAAGGCTTTGCCCAGTGGTTTCCTCAAATTAATGATGTTGTTCCCCTAGGCGATATCGATGAGGACTGGTGAAGATTTGCTGACGTTTGTAAGATCTCTTTTTGTGCCCTGGTCTATAATGTAAATAGTTTGGAAGTTCTGAACTTTTGCTTCCATCTCTGCACCATTTCTGCCTGGTTTTTAATTACTCACAGGCTGCTTCCCTTGAAGCTCTCTGAAATTAATACAGTTTATAACAACACATCTGGTGCACGGTAACATCCTGTGCTGTGATTACACAGGAACAATACTAAAAGTCTTTCTAACTACAGTATGTCTACAGATTCAGTCTTTTGATTAGATGTGTACAAATCCATCCAGCTACTGATTTGAGGGAACTCTTTGTATGCACACATGCAGGGTTGTGAAACAGTGAGTATGACATATGGCCAAGAGAACAGCAAATTCTTACTGGATTCAGTTTTTCAAGATTTCTGTCCTAATGGGAGGGGTCTCTTCCAGGGGGGGCATGTCTGCATCCACAGGACAGGTGGGGCACTGAATGGTTTGGAAATGATGTGAATCATATGCTATGGCCTCCACAGTCACCAGATCTCAACACAACTGAACACCTATGGGAGATTTTGGACCAACGAGCTCTCGACCACCATCATCAAAAAACCAAATGAGGGAATATCTTTGGAAGAATGGTGTTCTTTCCCTCAGTAGAGTTCAGAGACTCGGAGAATCAATGCTGAGGAGCACTAAGGCTGTTCTGGAGCCACATGGTGGACCAATAATTTACTAAAACTGTATGCTGTTTTTTCCTTTAATTTGTTGATGAAATTACACTTTGAATGTGATATATTTAGTCTTTTAAGTGGAGTGCTGTTTTTTTTAAATAGGCAGTGAACCAGATGAGCAATACCATACACTGAAACTGAAGCAGATAAATGGAATTTACCCTTCAGTTATTTTATTGTTTACACCTGTTCTTTTCCTTCTGTGACAATAAAGATGTCTGCGCTGGTAAGCATTCCAGCAAGATATACTGATTCCATATTTAGACCACATTTTTTTCCACACACATCACCAGTTTGCTCCACATTAGAAAACGCCCCTCTCTTATCATGTTTGAAATAGGCTTAAACATCATCAAACACCACGATCTTGGTGTGAAGTGCATCCTTTTGAACGTTCTTGTGTGAAGCCACTCACACCGCTGTGCCTCCTTTGGCTGGTTAGAGTTCAAAGTCACTAATTTGTTTCATCCCTATGATGTCCAGTGTTCTCAAAATGAACTCTGAAAATCTATTTGTTTTTTTTGTTTTTGTTTGTTTTTTTAACATTTCCTGCCAGCAACCAAACAGTCAGATGTGCTGAGGTAAAAACAAAAATTAATGCCTGTCACACTATGCTGGCAGAGGTGAAGAGGCTTCTCCTATCACTGCGGCACTGATGGAGAATAAGCAGACCAGGAGAATGAAGAAACACTGACTGTCTTTTGTTTGCAGATGTGCTCTCTGCAATAGGACTGTAAGATGTAGTACTTGCAGGGTAAACAAATCTGTTGTATAGCTGGTGCCATAGACTACACTTATCTGAAATGGTGTTGGCTGGAGGGACAATGCCTTTCACTGTATACTATCTAAATAAACCGTGTCCAGAATTGAATTGCCTTGAAAATAATTTATTATCACTCACTGTAATGTTGTTATACTAATTACTGATTACTAACACTGCTGTGTAATACTAGGTGTGAAAGTCCTCTTAGGTTATATTGATTTCCACTGCAGCGATCATTCAAAATCTCAGACGTTACAGAGCATCACACTGCTGTAGAGCTTAGTGTTTGCTTTCAACAGACTGACACACAAACACACTGATAATATATTTAGGATATTCAGGCATTAAACATGTTACATTCTCCATTTATGTACAAATTACATCCCGAATGGAAAAACTGCTTGTTAAAAATGGCTACAAAACACAGCCATGGCCCACTGAGAGTTACAGGGTGGTAATTGCATTTCTGGATTGTATTTCTAGAAAGCACCGACTGTAGGTTTCTATAGTGTCTGCTGAAAAGGTGCATCAACAAAGAACTGAAATCGGTGTACAAACCACTAGATTGACACAAAAAGTTGACCCAAATGAAGTCCCCTGGCCAGCACAGATGTTCCTTATTCTAGTAATGAGAGAGCCTGTGCAGCAGGGCAAGCTTTTTCACTATGAGGCAGCAGGTGACTGGTCAGCATCACCAGATTTACAGTTTCCACAGCATTCATAATGAAGAAGCACTGCTATAATCCCCTGTGCATAATACTGCTTTATTGCTTTATTGATCACCAGCAGACCTGTTACTCAAACAACATTGTTTCACCAGGAAACTTTTATTTATTTATTTTAGCTCTGCTCATTTGCTGCAGTAAGCTATGGCTGATCAGTAAAGATCCTCTTGATATGAACTCAGTGCTTTTTGCATGTTTTTTCCACAATAAATAAAATGTATAACATCAAGGTGGTAAGTCTTAATTGTGAAACAACAAGAAATGGTGACAATGCTAGTTAGTTGTGCAGATAGTGGCTTTTTTCTAGAAAGCCACTATCTGCACAAGCATATTGATAATACACACACACACACACACACACACACACACACACACATAAAATAGTTTTTAAGATAAAGCCTACATGTTACTTCGGGGTTTCCATATGAAGTAAGACTATAGATACAATCTGTGTGCCCTATCTTGGCCCGAGGACCTCTTCTTTTCCTCTTTGTTTTTGTCCTGTGTACCATCTCCTGAATGACCCTGGAGTAGCTTTTTTACAAACTTAAGAAAACCTGGAACTAAGGAAACTTGGTGTCACAGGCCCCCGGACAGACGCAGCATTATGTACATGTCCATCACCACGTCTATCTACTGTACATCAGCCTGGAAAGAGAGAGATGGGAGCAAAAAGGAAGGAGAGATGACATGAGAGAGATTCATGGTGGAAGAAGTAGGGAAACAGGAAAATAAATAGAAAAAGGAGGGAAATGAAAAAGAGACAATAAAAGAAAAAAATGTGTAGAAAGTGAGACAGAAAAAAAAAACAAGGCAAGACAACGGAAGAGTATCATTGTCATGTCAAGACAGTCGACTGGACAGGGATTGATGATGCAATAACAGGATGTCATCATGTCATCATGTCGGGTGACAACTTCTATTTACATATCAAGAGCCCGATTTTCTTTCTCCCTTTTCCCTTCCAACAGTCTCCTCCCATTTCAGCCCATCTTTCTGCTTCCCTTCCCTTCCTCTCTTTATGTATCCTCTCTCTGCCTCCCCATTCCCTCTCTCTCTCACTCTCTCTCTCTCTCTCTGTCGTTCTCTCTGTTATTCTGTCTCTTTCCGTTACTCAGCCAGTTAATTGGTGCTTATGCACTAATGAATGCAGATCGATCGAGGCCTGACACGATGTGCAGCCCTATTATCATGCTTTTATATTTATGGCTGGTAATTGTAAGGGTGTAGTTGACAGTATGTGTGTGTGTGACTGGGGGAAGAGGTGGCAGAGACAGTCGTACACACACACACACACACACACACAAAACCAACACACTCTTCATTCTTTACAGGTGTGTGTGTGTGCGTGTGTGTGTGGTGACCACAGTCTCATCTTTCCAAAGCCACTGTCACAGCTTTATTAGAGCTATACATCACCGGCACACACCACACACTGACCCAGTGTGTCTCTGCATGTGTGTGTCTGAGAGGAAGAGAGAGAACGAGAGATTTGAGTCCCTTTCAGACTGTTTTCTGTAAGTGCTCTGCCAATTTTACATGTTGACGTCATGGTTTAAAGTCGTCTTTTTTTTTTTTTTTTTTTACAAAAGCCACTCTGGTAGTGTTCTCCATGTCTTGGATAGGAATGAAAGCAATCATAGAGGCAAAATGACTGGACTTTGGTACAACGTCTAAATGAAAGAACTGCTCTTCCTGCACCAGATATAACAAGGCAGCTCGGCGGGCTGCTGCAGTGAACAATCTTTTGTCTTTAATTTAATGCATAAAGTCCTGACTTGCACGAACCAAAACCCTCAAATCATACCGGCACTGTGGCTCCGTCTGCAAACAGTCCCATAATGTTTTAACAGAGTCAACATGGCACTCCTCGGAGGCCTTTGTGTGACGGCCAAAAAGCCATTATTTTAACTGATAGATGGACCCAGCACTGCTGAAGATTGCAGGTCTGACAGGAGCTTAAGTAAGCAAGGGACAATAAGGGAACGCGTTTAAATAATTGACAGAAAGAAAGTGAGAATGGGCGTGTGTTGTGTGTGTGTGTGGAGGGAAAGAATTATGTGGGGTTCGGGGAGGGGAGGAGGGGGGGGGTGCTTTGTAAGTGTGAGTTCCACATGAGTGACTTGGCTGAATGGTTGGGTAGGTGAGAGGGTGGATTTTGTCTGCATGATTTGTGTAAAAGTGCGCTTGTGTGCGTATCTGGGGGTAACAGAGTGATGTAGTGCTGCTGGCTTCTCTCTGTCTACCGTCTCTGTGTCTGTTTGGCGGCATTACATGCACACTGGACAGGAACTGTCTCTCCCCCTTTCCTCTCCCCCCTCCATCCCTGTCTCCCTCATCTGTCTGCCCCCCCCTTGTTTAATCCCCCCCTCCTTCTTTTGACTTTCCTTTTTTATCTGTCATTGTTTACATCTATCTATCTATCTATCTATCTATCTATCTATCTATCTATCTATCTATCTATCTATCTATCTATCTATCTATCTATCTATCTATCTATCTATCTATCTATCTATCTATCTATCTATCTATCTATCCCTTCCTTTTATGTCTGCTCCATATAATCATCATCTGAAGGTTAATGAGGCTAACTCGAAGGCTGTGGCTGCACCTCTCTACATGCAATGTTCCTTTTAGCTCTGGCTTTAAGTGTCCGTCGTCCGCATTGTAAGAATTTTGGGCTCGGCTCGACATTTCGAGTGGGGGAGGAAGCACTTGATATTTTTAGACTGGCCTCCTTTAAGTGTTTCTGCTCGATTTGTTACAAAAATAAAGAGGTTAATGTAAAATGTGAATGCGAGATTGTCTGTACGTCTGATTTTTACCTAATACTCACTCTCAGAATTTTAGCCATCATCAAGCATCACTAAAGATTTTTAAACAAACGATGCAGACGTAGAGTGGTTCTAAAATCTTTCACACTTGCTACATTCCCTCTTAAAGGCCCTTATAAAAATTGTATGTCATTTGTTTTTATTGTGGACTTTCCTACACTTACCTCACTTACCGATGTCAGTTATTGATGATGTCGCGCAGCAGGACGAGATCCGAATCTCATGTTTCTGCATTTAAGCTGAAGTGATTTGTGCTCATCTCCTTCACTGATTGAAGATTCTCGTAAACTGTGTAATGTTGGGAATCAATCAAAACAGATCCTAATGAAGTAGTGCTTTTACTGTAGGCAGCCTTCAGTAATTACTGCAGTTACATTAAAACTGGTGCAGTCTGCTAAACTACACACCGGGTGCTCTTTGTGGTATCGTTATTGGCTGAATTGTCCAGGGAAATTATAGGTTATTTGCAAAAATGTCAATATCGAGCATCCCTGCAATATTTACGAACAGGTGAAAAAACAAAAGAAAACCCCTGAAATTTACACATTTAAACTGCTCCATCAATGAGATTTTCTGTACGTTAGAATATTCAGTAAAGATATTCCTTCAGTGTAGTCCCTTAAATCAACTCTAAAGCTGCTACAAGTACAGTTTGAAACTTGCTGACTTCGCTGACCTCTCCTCGTCCACGAGTAGCGTGTTATGTCACTGTTTTAAAGACTGTGACTAGTTGCCTGCTCCGGACTGCAGAGGGAGGACGAATAAGGATCAGAAGAGGGAGTAAGAAACTGTCAAACTGAAAAGTTTGAAGTTTAAATCGTATAAAAGGAGGAGAGCTGTTGTCCCCACAGTACGAGATGTGTTCAGCAGGAGCCAAGTTCACGGCAGACCGCCAAAACAATGTTTTCTCTCATCTCAGGCTGAGTGATGCCTCCTCAGCCTCATGTAAGTCTCAGATGGCTACTGTGCTTAACTTCATGTTGTACATAAATGTGTGGGGATATAATTACACACAAAACACTGCACAGAATATTTTATTAAGTTCTATGCAGCTTTAACTCAAAATTTTCAAATTTTCAGCCAGCCATGACCTGTGCTGTGTTTCCATGCAGATAATTAAAAAAATAGTTTAAGTATAGTCTGAGTGTTTTAATCAAATTCACAGGTTAGCTGTTCAGAGCAACACACACACACACACACACACACACCCTCAGAGTCTGAATCGCTATGTTCAGTTTGCTATTAAGAGGAGTACCTGGCCAAGAGAGCTCTTGACTCTGACAGGCTCTCCATCTCCTGTACACACATACACACACACACACACATACACACACACACACACACACACACCTCCTCTCTCTTCTGACCAGGTAGAATGAGGTGGATAAGTGTATAATTATGGCATGTTTATGACTGTGTTCCATCAGTTAGCAACGACAATTTTGCAATTACTGACTTCCAGTGTGTGCAAAAATATGTTTGACGTATGTCATGCTCTGGTGTGAATTTCTGCCTGATGATCAACCTGAGAAACACTGAAACAGTTAGACATTGCTTCTGCACAATGTGTAAATAATGTCAAGAAACAAATGTGTCTGTCATGGACTGGGTTTGGTCTGACCCTCCAAACTGTTTTAACCCACAGGTAAGCTTATTGGTGTCTCATAAAATGGTAATAACACACCGCTGCACTGGAATGTTAAATACCACCTGGGTGTGAGGCACTTCTCTGAGTAACATGTTCAAGGTGGGTGTTGGTCAGGTACGTTTTCAGGACTTTCAATGGTTGTATCCGTGTAGAGGAGTCAGAGGATGTTTGCGGTGCCATCCCTGCTGTTAAAAAATGGCATACATCCCTCACGAGCCTGTGTTTAAACAGGAAACAGTGGATGGATTACTGGTGGTGGACACAGTATTATGAGCAGGCATACAAGCGATCCACTACACTGAGACAGTTCTCGCAGGAAGAAGGACATTATCGCCCTTTCAGCAAGTGCCTCTTGTGGCTGTGGTTAAGATGGGAGCAACAGAGCAGAGACAGAGAACTACAATACAAAGATATTTAGACACACACACACATATATGTCAACATTGTCCAATGTGTGGTGTTTATGTGTATGTCTTTAATAGTTTGACACTCTTTAACCATCTTATACAGTTTCATCACATTTAAAAAGGAGTTCAAATAGGAGCCTCAATTTTCAAAGCAGGATGACACAACTGACCCTCAAATGCTTTGCACATTTCCCCCTTCCCCATGCTAAATCAGTCATCATGTAGTCATAGTCTCAGTGTACAGCCACCTCCAGAAATGCAGTGGAACACAAACCCTGTGTTTTTTCTTTCCTTATCAAGGTACACTGCTCACAGACGGGCCTGTAATCTCACAGGTTTTATAAAGTGTGATCCTGCATAAACAGACATTTCTCCAGAAATTCATTTCAGTTTGTTTTAGCGCTGTGTTGGCGCCAGGGGTGGCATAAAACCATTTCTTAGTGAAGCATACGGGGGAAACAAATCCAGGGAGCGCTTGTATTTTTGCTGTTGCTCAAAAGAGAAGCAATGAAAGCCGCTGTCTGGTGTGCATGTTGGCTGGCCTGGGAAGGGAGGGGACGCATCACTGACAGCTACTTCTCTTTGTAAGAAGATGTTATTCCCCATTGAAACATTGGTTGAGACAGTGCGGGTCTGCCGTGTCTTTGTGTGTGTGTGTGAAATGTCTCTCTAAGTCATTGTAAAATCTTCTCCAAGTGGTAATTGGAAAAAAAAGGTAGTACACACGATATATCTGTTGATAATGTGCTGACTGCACAGTGCAGAGCTGCTCCATGCAAATATAATATTCTGTTGTATTATCGTAACCACATGAATTGCGGCATGTATTTCTTTGTATTTCATGTAAGCATTTTAAATCTTCAGCTCATCTTTAGCTTCAGCTCAACAGGAAGTCTAAAAATATGACTGAATCCACATGAAAGAGTCGTCGTGATTTTGAGTATTTTGGGTGTGTGTTGTACCAAATGTCTCTACATTTCCCTGTCTGTGGGGGAGGGTGTCTGTCTGTCACCTTTTTTTCAGTCTCTCTTTTCTCTGCCTTTTCAGTCTGTAAGCTCTCTGTCCTCCTCTGCCTCTTCCAGGTAAGCCTGATGCACAACGGCTGGCCGGTGATTTCGGCGTTTGCCGGCGACCAGGATGTGACGCGCGAGGCGGCCAGTAATGGTGTTCTGATCCAGATGGAGAAGGGGGACCGGGCCTACCTCAAATTGGAGAGAGGAAACCTAATGGGAGGATGGAAATACTCCACCTTCTCCGGCTTCCTGGTGTTCCCCATGTAGAGGAAGAGGGAGGGGAAGAGGAGGAGCAGAGGGTGGAAACGAAGGAGGAGGAGCTGGTGGAAGATGGAAAGCATGATGATGATGATGATTATGAAGATGACGGGGAAGAGGCAGGTGGAGGAAGAAGAGGGTCATGGGAAAGAGAAAAGGACGTGAATAAGATGGTGGAAAAGGAGGAGAAGAAGACAAAAGAAGAGGGAACGTGACAACAGACTCCGTTTGGGGACGCTGCATAGAGAGGAAGGAAGATGAAGAATGAGAGATGTTAGAGAGATGTGAGAGTTTGACGCAGAACGATTATACGAGGGTAAAATGAGAGAAGAATTTTGAAGCCAGTACATGAAAGTATGGCCAGCTTCTTCACTTCCCTCCCTCCTTTCATCCATCCTTTCATCCATCCTTTCCCCCTCTGTTTTCTCTGTGGCTTGACTGCAGCTTTGGACAGCCAAAACTTTTTTTATTCTCTGCTGAAAGACGCAATTGATCATTTATATGTTCCAGAGTGTTCCAAAGCCCGAGTGTAACTCCTCCTCCTTCCTCCATATTCATTCAATCATTAATTCATCAATCTCCATCAACATAAGCTTTGAAGAATGTTTCTTGAAGAACTGCTTCCCACATCTCCCATTTACTATGGCCATATTTGTAGTTTTTTTTTTTTTTTTTTTCATGCTTGCTTGACATTAATTGCACTGATTTTGGATCAGCCTCTACCCCAAAGCCAAACTAGAATTTTTATAGGGGGAAACACTAAACTCTGATCACAAAATCAGGTGCTCGAGACACATTTACATTCCCTGTAAAGCTGTGTTTTACAGTTCTCCTAATATTTACTGGCTTTTAAAAAAACTTTGTTCATAAAGGACAAACCTGCCCCCGCCACAACACCTCCTCTGCCCATTTCTACAACTCTCCTACCCCCTACCACAGTCAGACTTGTCCTGTTCTTTGTCTTTTCTGTCTTCACATCAGATTACGCAACAAAAAAATTAAGACTACATGAAACTAAAAATAAAACAAATGACGAATGATGACAAATAAAATAGAAACCAAATAACACACTGTCTCCTCAATAGTACATTTTTATAATACAAGTTTTTCACAGCAAATACATTTTGAAAGAAAGGTAATGTTGCCCAAGTTATGTTTTTTATCAACATAATGAGGAAACATTAATCAACACATTCACCAGGTCACAAATTAAATGAAAAAGCAACATAAAGTGTGTTGATACGGTGTTGTTTCCCCACGTGCTGCCAGAACAGCCAGTACTCACCATTCCTCCAGACGATATTCATTCATTTGGTGTTTTGATGATGGTGGTGGAAAGCGCTGTTTAACATGTCGCTCTAGTAGGTGTTCAATCGGGTTCAGATTCAGCGACTGTGAAGGACATTTACATCGTTTTCATACCCATCAAACTATTCAGTGACCCCTCATGACCTATCCCAAGATGAAGGTGAGGACTCAGAACGACTTTGTACTCATCTGCAGGGACTCCCCCTCTCTCTAAGGGGACCATTGGAGACAAACCATGCTGGTAAAAAGCCCCCTAGAACATAACAGATCCAGTCACTATAAGGTTTAAGGATTCAGTTTTTTCCTTTCATTTGTACCCCATCTGTATCTCTACTGAAAAGCAAGTTGTGAACACAACACTTTAAGTTGAAATGGTATACTTGTTAAGAAACAATTACAGATTTACCCATCCAACAGTTAAAGAGCAACATTAGCATTCAGTCCTGTTTCTGGTCAATATTCATTAGTGCTGAGCAGGAAGTGAACAGAGTGTTATTACAGCTTTTTCTCTGACAATAGCAGCCTGCTGTGGCTTTGACCAGTAACGCTGCAGACTGGACAAAGCCAAAACAAAACTTAAGATTTCAAAGTGCTGTGCTTTGTATTGTAGGCACACAAAGTACATAAATGTAGCACTTCTTACACATAACATGGGCAGCAATTACATTTCTGTAAAAATGTAACTGGGAAGAATCGGAAGTATATAAACGTAAGGAGCGAGCAGAAGACAGGGTTGGATTCCATCTGGAAACTACACGATTTTTAAAAGAATACGCTGCTAGCTAGCTTTTAAAAAGCACTAAAGAAAAAACAGAAAAAAAAAGTTTGAAGTATACAATACAGGTTTCAACAACGGGAATTTCAGATACAGTTAAATGTAGATGTAATAAAAACCTTATCCAGTCTCCAGCCATACAGTCAATACTTCACTGTAACTCTCTTGTGACTATATCTAATAAACCCTGCATTGATAAAAGTCACACAGTCACACAGAAAGTATTGCTATTCTCTGCTCCTTTAGTGTTTTTATCATCTCCCTGGCAGCCACAAAAACATTTGAATCGACCTCCATCCTGTCCTACCATCCTTTGTCCAAACCTTCATCTCCCGTCCCTCAGTCTGTTTCTCTGCCTCCATCACTGCTGCTGTTTTTTCAGATTTGTGCCCCTTCCTCTCCAGGATCCTCTTCTCTCATCGACTGTGCTGTTTATCCACAAGTACAGATTCCCCTCTCGTCCTTTTTTTGTACACCTCTGTTATCCCTTCATTTACCTTCCTTTTCTCAATGGTCCATCTCTCGCTCCTTCCTCATGTCTGTACTTTATCTGCTGCTGTACTCGTTTGCCTCCCAGCACGGATCCTTCCTTGCTTTTCTTCAATGTTGGACTTTGGACACTGAAACCAACTTACAACCACGGACTCTATGAGGATATATATATATATATATATATATATATATATATATATATATATATATATATATATATATATATATATATATATATATGCACTATACATTTATGCACATTTTACATATATACAAATGGATATATAAATATAAATATATCAAAATTTAAGCCACCATTTCTATTCTACTGGTATTATGATGATAATAATGATAATACTAATACTGAAAATTGAATCTGGTTGATGACTATAATATCTGTATTTCCGTACTTTAGTGTTATATAAAAGAAAAAATATTCTAAGAGAAACTTACTAGTGATTGTGTGTGGAAATCTGAGGCTGCCGTTCTGCTCTTCTGATTAAAAACATGCTTCTTGTTTTTGTTTTGGGTTAAACCAAGTTGTGGCTAAAAAGCTGAGACTACTACTTATATAAAGAACATACAGCTAAAAGGACTTTATTATTATTATTATTATTATTATTATTATTATTATTATTATTATTATTATCAATCAATCAAATAAATTTATCTACTGTTTTCTTATTTATTTGCTCTGATGAAATCAATAAAATTTAAATGGTACTTTTATTTTTCTTAAACCTACTTTAAGCCTGGTCTGGCACTTTATTTTGTTGAAGCTGGCATAACTTCTGAAAGCAAGCGAGAAACACACACAGCCCCAGGTGTGTGTAATGGTGGGCGGTGTTCACGATACGTGCCTCTCTGTGTGTGTGTGTGTGTGTGTGTGTGCGTCTTTCTTGTTACTGCCTACTCCTTTCTCCACATCTCTGTGGATCTTTACTCAATCACTTCTACGCTCTATCTCTTTGTCTTTTTATTCCTCCACTCCCGTTTCCTCCTCTTTTTCCTCTCTACATCCAGTCGATCAGGCTTCTCTCTGCTTCCTCTGGCCCTCTTCCTCTTTCTAAACTTGCTCACTCATCCCTCATGTTTTGTTAGTTTTTAATTTTCTTTGGATGCTCATCATCTCTCTCTCTCTCTCTCTCTCCACTCTGTTGGTTTTTAAGGTTTTGTGGTTCGTTTCTCTCCAGACTCTAATGAGCTCCAGGGGGAAAATTAGAGGTGGAATAACAAGCAAACATCAACATCATCTCCCCTCTTCCTCCAGATCCCTCCTTCTTCCTGCTTCTCCTCTCCTTCTTTTCCCTCTTCATCTGACTTCATTTCTTCTCTTTAAGTATTGCTTCCTGGCCACTTGATTCCCCTTCCTGTCCTCTTCTCTCCAACGTTCGTCTGTTGCCTACTGTGTCTCTGACTTACTGTCCTCATCCCCTCTGCACTTCCTTTTCTTCTACATTCCCCTTTTCTATAAGCTTCCCTCTTTTTTATAAGCTTTTTTCACACTGTTTTTTTAATTATTTTTTTTAGTTCTATTACCCTCCTAACTGCCAAATACTGATTTGGCACAGATATAAGACGTTTTTACTCTTAATTACTTTGGAAAAAGTGGAGTCGTCTTACTCTCCAGGAGTAGCGCTTTCAACTGTCCCTCTGTCCTTCTATTTTGGTCGACAGGAAACCAAACACAGAGCCATTTCGTTCTAAAATGACTTATTTAATCTACTTTGTATTATTTATAATATCTACTTTTTTTTCTGCGGGGAAACTTTTTTAAACTGAGCTAAACTAACAGGCTGCGGGCTGTAGTCTTATATTTCCCAGACAGTAGAGAGTAATATTAATCTGCTCATTAAAAATTTTGGCAAGAAAGTGAATAAATGCATTTCCCCAAATGTCAAACTATTCTCTTAAGTGTTAACGAACAACAACCAATGCTGTTATTTTTGTGGTGGGGACAATCTTTCCAGAGGACACAGGAGATTAACCAGTTGAATCCAATTAATCATTTATGGTTTAAAATGCCAGAACATCCACACATTTCAGAGGCTGGAACTAACAAATATTTGATAGATAAATGACTTAGCGCTGGCTAAATTTATGTAGACGTACTAATGGATTAACCGAGTAATGTTTTCAACTCTAAGAGGACAATAGCAGTCAAAAGGAAGGACAGAAGTGTTGCAAACTGTCCAAAATGACTGATGCTGCTCAGTACATCGATCTATTTTCTAATATTGAGTTTTAAGATAGTAAAGTGAAATTATTCTACGCACCTGTGTTAGCCTCGCTCTACTCACTGAGTGAGAAAAAGACAGACCACCTCCATCGCCCAATGATGATCAATAGTTCCAATCATAAAGCCATAATTACCTATGTAAATATTCTTTGTTGGTGCTGTCAGGTGGAGCAAGTCACTGGAACCTTTTACCGATCACCTGCGGACATCATGCGAGTTGTGTGTGGTTGGTCAACGTGCAAAATTTAGTCCGCCAAGTCTCTCAGCCAAGTCACAGCAGAAATGTGTTCCTGTATTATACAAAAACATCACAGTGTCTTATCCCAGCATTATTTGATTGAGCTATTTCTATTTCATATTCTGCATATTCTAATTTCTGTTGCATACTACGTTCTGAAAAAGTGATGTCAGATGTCAAAGTCAGAAAATCCACCAAATCTACGTGCTTTTATTTACAGTGTTTCACATTTTCAGAAAATTCTTTATCTAAAAACAAGTGCTGCACAAAGAAGAGGGCTGTTGCTATTTTTATGTTCACACCAATACAGTGTTATCTCACTAACATTACCTGCAGTGTTTTAATCACTACATTGTTTTGTTTCTTTGGGATTCACCTCAGTCGCAGCATTACCTGTTCAACATTTCCGACAAGATGTTTGTGTGCTTGACAATGTGTGTGTGTGTGTGTGTGTGTGTGTGTGCTGTTCATTTCCCTCACAACAGCAGGTCTGTCCAGAGGCCTTGTCCTCCAGCAGTAATTTGATTGTGGCGGAGCGAGGGAGACATAATTGTCTCCAGCAGGTCACCGCACAGCAAACAAAGTGTGTGTGTGTGTGTGTGTGTGTGCTGCTTGTTCTCTCCTATGTCCTCTCCACCACAGTCTGCTCCACTGTACCACAATTTCCAGCTCTTTGTTTCTTTCCTCTCTTCATCTCATATACTCTGAATTTGTTTCCTTTCCTCCTCTCTTCTTTTCTCCAGTTTCTTCTCCTCTTTGCATCTGCACTGCTCTCCTCTCCTCTCCTCTCCTTTCGTTTTTCTTTTTCTCCTTTACTCCCCTTTTCTTATCTCATACATCGATCTTGTTTCCTTTGCTTTCTTTCTCTGTTCTCCTCTCCTTCCTTCATGTCCTTTCCTTTCCTTTCCTTTCCTTTCCTTTCCTTTCCTTTCCTTTTCCTTTCCTTTCCTTTCCTTTCCTTTCCTTTCCTTTCCTTTCCTTTTCCTTTCCTTTCCTTTCCTTTCCTTCACTCCTGTCCAATCCTCTCCTATCTTCTCCTCTCCTCTCAATGTCAAGAGAAAGCTGACAGTTGGGTCTGATGCAGCATTATATTTTCAGCTCTATGGAAATGTGCACACACTTATTTACAGTTGCCAAGAGCATTTGCACACGCACATTACACACACACACTTTCATCTGCCATGCACACTTTTGCCCCCATGTGCTCTCACTCCAGCCAGATGGGCATGAATGCAGATAGACAGTCAACAAGAATAACCAATAGAGAACAAGTCAAACTGACATTGACACAGGAAGAAAAAAAAAAGACACCAGCAGTTCTTTTGTCCCTAGAGACAGATAACCTTTGACCTCTCCCAAAGTCACCAGTTCCTCAGGTCACACACTGTTGCACAAATGCAGACCCATGGTGGCATGATCCATTTCCAGACCGCCTGACACCGAGTCCCCGAGGCCCTCCCCTTCCTCTCTCCCCTTGTCACTCAAACAGCACAAAACAGACACAAAGACAGGGAGAAAAAAAACACACAAATTCTTCTTCACTTGTCGTCAAGTCAGAGTGAAAACATTTAGGTGCATACAGGCTGCATGTGTAAATATAATGTAAATGTCATTATTCATTGCTAATTTTTTGTATCTATATGTATGTAAATGTTGGATTGTCATATTATATCCACTTAAAAATTTAGATTTTAGGCTCCTTTTACACATATGGGTGCTGCAAATGTCGAATACATGTCTAAAAGTAATGATACAGCAAATTAGCATGATAAATATCTGGCACTGCTGTAGTTCAGGAAGTAGAGCGAGTCGTCCACTGATCACAGGATTGGAGGTTCAATCTGGCTCCTCGTTTCCACGTATTCCAGTATCCCTTTGGCAAGACACACGGTACCCACAAGACGCACAAGACACGTCAAACTGGGCTCTAATGAAGGATGTAAAATTTGCTCGCCACTCACCTCTCGTAGTTAAAATCCTCTTAATATCAGCGTAGGAAAAATGGACTGTCAATCATCCCCTCAATATACATAGTCTGATTTTTTATATGTTTTAAACATTTCTTCAGGGGATTTTAAACAGTCTGCAGATACATATCGTCGGTAAAATAAAGTGGTTCTAGCTAGGTGGTTGTAGGAGGAAGTAAAGAAGCCACAATTTCTACATGTACCCCACATATAGCTCTGTAAGGTTAGATAAAGACTTTTAAGGAAGTTATGCCTAGAAATATGTCAAGTAGATATTGTGATCCAATGTGTGATATCCAATCAAATGCTGTTAAAAAAAAGACTGCAACATTAACAAACTATTCTACGAAATTTAGGCCAATTATAACAGACAAATCGACTGCTCCAACAAGAGACCTCAGCTTTGTAAAAAAAAAACAAACCACACAAATCCACAAGCCTCTGATCTGAAATTAAATTTGCAGTCGTTCATGGCTGCCGACCACAAACAACGCAGACATCTCTGCTCCCACTGTTGGTGACGAAGCGTTCAGCTGGAGTGTGCCACTGCAGTAATGGCGCCTTATGGTGAAACACATAAATCAGCTGGCAGGAAAGCAAGTTCTTAATAATCAGAGCATCTATAAACCCATTCCTCTCAAACTTTTTAACTGTTTTTGAATGTCCGCTGCTTATGTCCTTAAACAACAATTTTCCTTCTCAAATACTGGTTGTATATCTTGGCAAGAATAGATGAGTAAAGTCACGTCTCACATCTCTGTAGTGGTAGAACATCAGCTGACCGTAACCAGCCAAAATAAACACGGGCAACAATGAGTTTATTGATGTGCTGTTCATCACACAATATTATATTTGCAGCAAAAAGTTTGGTACAACAGGGGATGATGTGTCATATTGTGTTCAATGTGTCATATTGAACATCTGTGTGAAACAGTGCCTCTCCTCTCACAAATGTTCTCATGAGTAGATTCATTCTGTTAATATTTCATGGCATTTTATGGCCAAGCCGTTCAAGAAAAAGTGACTACACTGAGTTCAAATCGAATGCATCGGCAGACAATATATAATTTATCAGAGCGAACGGACAAATGTGACACGTTGGACTGCTCAGTAAGTGCTATGTGGCTGTGATGTCACAAACAGAGCCTGACTGTGTTGATTTTGTGTTATGAGCCGAGGCGATGGGGGAGCGCGGGTGAGAGAGAGCGGAACACAGAGTTACAGATAAGACGTAACACGGAGCAAAGAACAGAATATAATGAACGCTGACAGCTTTTCAGTACTGATGTTCAGAGAGGAGTGCGTACTGTATGTTGCAACAACTTTCAAAAACTCAGAGGGCTTCATGTTTGCTTCATGATACAAAAGCTCACAGGCGAGCGAGTCACAGGCTGAATTACAGCGT
The DNA here is from genome assembly GCA_023238725.1 of Scortum barcoo. NCBI lineage: Eukaryota > Metazoa > Chordata > Actinopteri > Centrarchiformes > Terapontidae > Scortum > Scortum barcoo. Next base: position 23,281,714 of record CM041536.1, on the reverse strand, counting down.
TCCCACACATCAGATCCGGACAGATATTGCTGTAAGAATAGACTAGACTAGACTAGACAGCTATCACCACACATTAGATTTCCATGTGTATTCTCCTAACATTTGATGTGGATTAATCAACAAGCCAAATCTGTGCAAATGATTTTCTGTTTACCGGGAAGCACATGGGGAGCTTATTTTAGCACCGTCTGAATGTGTGAAACCAAGACACCTGTGTGTCTGAAAAGTGCAATCACAACCTCCTCTGTGATTCACCTGAACTGTGTCACTGTATTTATTATCTGAGCAGCTGATGCAATGGAACATCACTGTCATCCAGAAACTGTTCCACTAACACACAAACGTGCAGGGGCTCGTTTCCCGATCGTGATCGATCTTAGAAGTTAAGAGTGTGTCTGCTAGCACTTTTAAATTTCTCCTTGCCTTTCCCAAAGCCGCTCTTGAGAGTGAGTACACGGGCATGCCTCTGAGGGCTCAGCCGTGTTGAGTACACTTTAAAGTAACTTTGAATATTTAACTGTCTGTAAGCTAAACGTAAATACATACATCACAAAGTGTAAGTTGTAAACTACACAAAGGTTTACACTGCTTAGTTTACACTGAACTGTCAACAGCCTTCATCTCACAGCCATTTATAATTCATGCTGCTTAAGAAAGTGAATTGATTTAGCTGCTGCTCAAGGAAGGCATTAGTCTTCTGCTCATATTAAAGCTAAAGTGAAGCAGTGGCAGTTCCCATACTTTTTGTATATGAAACACTATACACTATAAATAAAAAGAAAAAAGACAATATGGAACCTTAAAATATACTATCAAGAAAGTGGCATTTCATTCATATGAAAAACAACAACAAATGCAATAAAAACATGTACAACAATAAAACATGCCGTTTTTTGGTTCCTCCTGCAGGTTCAGGGGCTTGTTAGAGTAAAACACTCTTAGCCTCCCACAGGCGGGTAGCGGGTACTCGTTAATCTACCCTCCTCTCTAAGAGTGTCTTTAGTTATGATGCTGCTGGGAAACACCTCTTAAGCTTAAAAAGGTTTTTAAGGATGGATTTTTACGATCATATTAGCTTTAAGATGCTTCTGGGAAACATGGCCCGGTACCATATCATCTGGTGACATACTGTATTCTTCAGTTCCAGTGACCATGGCTGCTGTAATTCATTGTTCATTCTGAAAAGTTTTCTTCCCTTTCTTTTAACATGCCAATATATTCCCTCAAGTGTCATGTCTGAGGATGTGGTTCAGGGTTTACACCACTATCACATGCTGAGGAATGAATTCTAAGTCATGACCCAGTCAAGTCTCAAGTCTCAGCTCACTGTTGAAGTCCCAGCAAGCAGTCTGAGTTGAAGCAGTTTGTCTAAGTACAGTCCTTACATGAGATGGCTATAACATTATTCTCATTTCATGCCCATTTGTGAAAAATCACATATCTGAAGCTCACAGATTATAGACCCTTGTCATTCTCTTTCTTGACTAACATTCTTATTTCTGGCATCACAGACATACCAATATGTATCATTAGGCAGTAATACATGGCAGAGAAAATGTGCATTTCATATAACTAAATAATTTGATTACTTTATGTTGGTGTGGGGACTGAAGTTGGGAAAAGACAGCTAGCCTCTTCCAGAAGAGAAAGAATACAACCACTGTCAGCCTAGCAGACAGGCAATTACAACTTTTGACCACTGAAAATTTCAAGTCCTAAAGGTACAAGTCCAACACCAAGCTCGAGTCATTTTAAATGGAGTCATGACTTATTAAAATCGGTGCAGGGGCCAGACTGTGTCCATATAAATTTGCCTCTTAATAAAAAGCTTCAATTAGGACACAACTGTCCTGTAAGTTTCTTACTTTCTTTAGTCTTGCATGAATCTCCTAATGTTGCACTAAACCTAAGAGGAGTCAGTGTTAAAGCTCGCAGTCATTGTGAGACTGAACTTTTATGTGAAATTCCAGTGTCAGCCACAAATCCAAATAAACAATAACACCAGTTTGGATTTGCTGTCACCTTAAACTATGTCAGGTTTGTGATCTAACTAAAATGGAAGAAGTCTCTGTCGTTCTTTGTCCATCAATTATCTTGATCAATTTCACCCTTCAAAGGTGTATCGCTGAGAAGAAGCGGGAGAAGAAGTGCAACGTGGAGTGTGAAGTTGTTTGGATGAGCGATTCTCGAAAAAGCTGCAAGCAGCAATACTGGAGGCCGAGCAACAGGCCCTCTGCAACCAGACATGCTTTGAATGGGCCCTGTAGTCATGTTCGTTCATTTGTAAAGTCAGTCTCTTTGCTTGAGAGGCCAGAAGAGTCCTCTTGCTGGAACCATGCAGTTGCCAAACTGTGAATGTGAGTGGATTTATCTTCATTTTTGGTGTTTCACTGTCTCATTTTAACACCAGAGCTCTGTGGTTTGACTGCTCTCTGCTCAGCTCTCTTTCAGTAAATTACAGACAATTTGAGGCTTTCCTTTCTCAAGTGGGTTATCCCCCATCTCTAGCTGTTCTCCATCCTCAAGCTAGACCAGAAATATATTTTAAACAGCCATTCTACATTGTGCTGGGTTTTTAATATTTGTAGTCTGTAGACAACATTATCAATAACGAACTGTCAGCCCCTGTGACTGAAGAGCTGGCAGAAACCTCAAATTATACACTGCTCAAAAAAATAAAGGGAACACTAAAATAACACATCCTAGATCTGAATGAATTGAAATATTCTTATTAAATACTTTGTTCTTTACATAGTTGAATGTGCTGACAACAAAATCACACAAAAATAAAAAAAACCCATGGAGGTCTGGATTTGGAGTCACACTCAAAATTAAAGTGGAAAAACACACTACAGGTTGATCCAACTTTGATGTAATGTCCTTAAAACAAGTCAAAATGAGGCCCAGTAGTGTGTGTGGCCTCCACGTGCCTGTATGACCTCCCTACAACGCCTGGGCATGCTCCTGATGAGGTGGCGGATGGTCTCCTGAGGGCATCTCCTCCCAGACCTGGACTAAAGCATCCACCAACTCCTGGACAATCTGTGGTGCAACCCCCAAAGAAATGCCACCCCACACCATTACTGACTCACTGCCAAACCGGTCATGCTGGAGGATGTTGCAGGCAGCAGAACGTTCTCCACGGCGTCTCCAGACTCTGTCACGTCTGTCACATGTGCTCAGTGTGAACCTGCTTTCATCTGTGAAGAGCACAGGGCGCCAGTGGCGAATTTGCCAATCTTGGTGTTCTCTGGCAAATGCCAAACGTCCTGCATGGTGTTGGGCTGTAAGCACAACCCCCACCTGTGGACGTCGGGCCCTCATACCACCCTCATGGAGTCTGTTTCTGACCGTTTGAGCAGACACATGCACATTTGTGGCCTGCTGGAGGTCATTTTGCAGGGCTCTCTGGCAGTGCTCCTCCTGTTCCTCCTTGCACAAAGGCGGAGGTAGCGGTCCTGCTGCTGGGTTGTTGCCCTCCTACGGCCTCCTCCACGTCTCCTGATGTACTGGCCTGTCTCCTGGTAGCGCCTCCATGCTCTGGACACTACGCTGACAGACACAGCAAACCTTCTTGCCACAGCTCGCATTGATGTGCCATCCTGGATGAGCTGCACTACCTGAGCCACTTGTGTGGGTTGTAGACTCCGTCTCATGCTACCCACTAGAGTGAAAGCACCGCCAGCATTCAAAAGTGACCAAAACATCAGCCAGAAAGCATAGGAACTGAGAAGTGGTCTGTGGTCACCACCTGCAGAACCACTCCTTTATTGGGGGTGTCTTGCTAATTGCCTATAATTTCCACCTGTTGTCTATTCCATTTGCACAACAGCATGTGAAATTGATTGTCAATCAGTGTTGCTTCCTCAGTGGACAGTTTGATTTCATAGAAGATTTCATTAAAAGAAGATCAAAAGATGAATTGTAAGAGTCACCTCCATTTGTTCGTTTGTGACAAAAGGAACTCCAAAACTCTTGACATTTCCATCAGCCTCAGCTGATGCTGTATAACTTTTAGACTTTGGAAAGAAAGGAAAAAAGAAAACTTCAGGATGAACCGCTTTCTGTGCCCTGCAAATTAACATAAACTCTTTATCCTTGTCATTGTTTATGTTTTTAACAGATGCTCAGATAAATTTAGCAGCACATATACAGGTCACTTCTCTATGTTTAGTTTTTGTAAAGTTTAGTTTTTATGAGTTTCATGTATTCAGTGTAATATTCCCAGGTTAAGAGTTTACAGTGTTTTTAGCCTCAGGCTGTTTGACAAGGATCTATTCAGGAAAACAGGGTGAAATAGTAAAAATAATCATTATTCTGTGCCATAGTTCAATTTTTGTGCATGTGCATGTACAAACACAACATGCCCTTTGAAAAGTTGACAAACATTTTAGCATAAAAGTCTTGTCTCCCACAACAACGAATAAATATCAACCTGAATCTCAGCAAAAGGAGTAAAAGCTCCTATTAACCCTAAAAGTGCACTAGATTATAATCCTCTGATGAAAACAAGATCTTAAGACTATTTGTGACCAAGCAATTGGACACTCGCCCTGTACACCCTCAACCCAGTGGAGTGCTGCTGCTGTAGCAGTTAGGCATAAAGGTCTGGAGAAATATGAGATAAATAGAATAATATCTGATTTGTCATATTTGTCATCTCTTATTTTGTGTGCCAAAGCAAGGAATTTTGCATGAAGTTACCATACTGAAGTCACTTTTATGCTCTGAAGAGATATTGACATTATCATGTATTTATGTCTTCGTTCAAGAAACCTAAAAGGATGAATCCCTGACTGTGTCTCTTGCTTCAAATGCATTTTGAAAACAATTTTAGTAGTAGTTTTGAAGAAATGTAATACACGAAGACCTACCAACATGTTTGTATTGCAGGAGTCTGGGTGTCTCATATTTCCATTGTTTGTTCTCCCGAGCTGATTTCCTTAAGAGAAAGGACAAATGGAAGAGACTGTACACTGCATACGTACAGTATCTTCAGTGCTATTATCAATACAGTTCACTGAAATTTAAGGCTCAAAAAAGAGAAGACAAGCATATGGACAGAGGGGTGATGACAGCTAATGATGCAGGTGTGTGTGAGAGAGAGAGAAGATGAATCATCCTCTTCATGTATTATCAGGTTATTTCAGTCTATTAACATGGAACAGGGAAAGGGTGTTCCCTGAAAACTGTGCAAATTGAGTGTTTACATGCACTGGGGGAGGCAAGGGTCTTATTTCCAGTGAGGACTGTGGAGGTTGTGTCCTCATCACTTGTCACAATCCCAACTTTTACAGGTTCAGTTTGACTTACTAACTAGAATATCTCTACAGTGCTCTCTCACTGTCAACTTCCAAAATCCAGATGACAGCAACAGGAACTGATTAAAATGTTGAGACGCTCATTTACATTGCCTTCAGTTTTTATATTATGCTTGCTTAAAACTGAGTGACAACTGAGTCCACATGGGGTCAAAACAGAGTCTCAATATGACCAAGACCAAAGACTGGACCGAGTGGCACTGATAAAGTCCAACCACCTACAAAACTCTGAGATAATAGACTATGTGTCTTGAGACTGAAATCGGACTTCAGTACAGCAGTTGTGGCGTAAGCACGACAGACAAGGAAAAAGAGAGCGCGAGAGAAAAAACTACAACAGGAGGTTACATGATGAGAGGAGAGGAAATGAGAGCAGAGTGGTGGAGGAGAAAGGAGTGGAGGGGAGAGGAGGGCTGCAGTGAGAGGCTCTCACACCAGACTAATGTGTTTTGTGGCATCCAGCAGGTGTGTTGCTTGGACAGATGCCCAGGCTGGACGGAGAGAGAGAGAGAGAGAGAGAGACTAGTCTCATCTACATAGATGGTCAGTGACTATGTCTACACCCTAAAGAAATTAATTTAATGATCTGTGCTGTCAGACATCATGCTCTGTATCTATCTTTGATTTCTCTTAAAACTCATGTATCTCTCATAGTAGTATATATAGTTTAATAGCTTAGTGACTATAGTGTAATGAAGTTATTTTGGGCATCCAGTGTTCACACGGTCAGAGTTAGAATCTGAACAGACAATGTTAGGTGACTCCAAAGCTTGGATGGGCACGAAATTCAAAACATAAAACAAACAGATAAGAAACTAATCCTGGGAACGGTTCCTATGGTGATGACTTCATTGATGTCACTAAAACAGTTGTATGATTGCAGACAAGGCTGTGTGAGGATTAAAACATTGTGCGTTCAATTTGGGAATTTTATTACACTGAATGACACTGACACTGAGCCTTCGGTGCTAAATCGGATACACTGGAGCTTTCAGAGTGCAGCAAAGAACAACCCTCCCATTCGTAATTACGACTTGGATGTTCCTGTGAACACTACAAGCGGGAGACTGACACTCTGATGTGACAGGAATGTGGCAAAATGGGGAACTATGGGTAAAAATGAAGCTTTGTTAATACCTGATAAAAACATTCAGCAGTTGAATTCAGCAGTTTGAACTCCTCACCTTTTCTTCCCGAACGCTCCAGAAACAGGTCTGGACTATGATGAAATTTTGGTGCACTGTATTGCTATTGCACAGTATTGATCATGAGATGCCCATTGGTAAAAAAAAAAGTCTACCATCCACACAATCATTACATTACATCATTCTGAGATTCACAAAAACCACAAACTGTCTTTATTACTTTTTACTTTTTCTTCAGACAAAGTGTCAGTGGCATTTCTAGGAATATTGTGCAGGGAGACTCCTACTTCTTTCTATGATAAGAAACACTGAGAATATCTTTTAGAACATTTAGAGTGTTGAGCAGCTCCCTCTACGTATATATTGCTTTTACTCTGCATATACACACGACCACTGTGCAGTAACATGGCAACTTTGCAACCCATATCCCTTACTGACCAGGAAGTGCAGTCCTCATAGACACAAAATCACAATGAAATTATATCGTCTTGCTGTAGTTTTCTCCTTTTGGTATTTTGTTCTGTTGCTTCTGTATTGAGCTAAGGCCCAATAAGGCAGACTGAACGGAGCTGAGACAGGTGAGAGAGAGAAATCAGAAGTAGAGGCAGACATGGGAGAGGGAAGAGGAGGGAGGGAGACAGAAGGGGGGATGTGTCGTGCCCACTGGCAACCCTCTCACAGATCTGGCGGTGAATGATCGGTGGCAGGAGAGCGAGCTGGGCAGTGTGTGTATGTACAAATCTACATCTGTGTGTGTGTGTGTGTGTCAGGAAGAGAGAGGCAGAGGACAGAGAAATGAGCGTGGACGAGACAAAGGGATTGAGATGGAGTCACCAAGCAAAGAAAGAAAGCAAGTGAAGAGAGACAAGTAGAGACAAGAAGAGAGGGTAAAAGGGAGAGAAGAGGCAAGGAGGTGAGAAATCTGACAGGACAGAGAGAAGAGAGCGAGAGTGAGAGAAGAGAGGTGGAGATGCCATATGGCATCGCTTCAGGAGCGGAGGGCTAAGATGATTGATCGGGGAAGAGGTGACTTAGTGCACATTTGGTCCAGTGGGTGACCATCACAACACACTGTATCCACTCAGGACTGGATGGCTCCTTTCACGTCCAAAATAAACAGGAGGAAAATACTGGTTAAAAAAAAGAAAAAACACATTTTCTTGCGTATTAATCCAGAGAAGCTGACACTGAAGAGGAGTGATCATTATTCTATTCAGCCCACTCCAGCGGTTTCTTGTTTCGTCCCCCACGACTTGTGTCTTATCAGCTCTCTTTCCCGCTCATCGTAATTTCCTCTTTTGCAGCATCCTCTTTTCATTTACGTGCCCATAATTTGTGTCTTTTCTACATTTAAAGGGATCTAGCTATCAATCCTATGGCCAGTTTATCATTCACTGAAGAGAAAAGTTGCAATTTTTTCTTACTTAATACTATTTTTTTTTTTACACATCCTATGGGGAGCCTGTTAACAGACAGTAAAAAATTATAAGTAGTTTAGATATGAACTTTCATGTACATAGAAAATGTTATTATAACTATGTGGGCGATGGAGGTTTGTAGACCATTCGAACAGTTTGTCAGACTGAGACATGAGAGAGGGTAGGTCCCTGCAAAATCCCAATAAAAGGGCATAGTTATGATTCATGGGGCCTGGATTCAGCCCAGACACTGAACAAAATAATTCATGTACTGCCCAGAGGCGGCAGTTCCACCTGCAGCATATGTCGTGATTTCTTTGGCCTAAACTCCAGCTGAAATTTGTACCTGTAGTTTTTTTTTTTTTTAATTCATATGAATTCACACTCTCCAGTCACAAAGAGTCTGTACAGCCACATGGACACAAATTAGCCTCTTTATTGGACAGTGTGTGAGCCACTAGAGAGCTTCAAAACAAATAGGACTTCCTCTAATATTAGAGAGAGTTATGGGCTCGTCTTTGTTCTTTTTTTTTTTGCTCTGTGGTGTTTGTAACCAGGCAGCAGCACATGAAGAAACTGTTAATGTCTGTGGTTTGTGTTTGGGTTATGTGGCCATGGTGTGCTTTCCAGATGTCAGGATCAAGATCATGTTTATTGAAACACACCACAACTTAGATGTAAGGAGTCCATTTCAAACTATGTCACAAGCCACTATGAATTTCTAAGAGTATAAAAATAAACTGGATTTGCTTGAGGTTCTTGAAGACGTCAATGAAGAAACCTCTCAAGAAAAAAAAGCAACTCTCTAAAGCAAGTCCAGTTGATTTTCTTCTTACTTAGACACTACCGTGACCTAGATGACTAAGGATCTAAATAAATTAAATTAATCTAAATTAACATTTCAGATTGACATCACAGTCATATTTGGTTTGGTCAGTTTTGGTGCCAAACAGGATCAATTCTTAGGTACTCTTATGAAGTCAGAGAAAGCTTTTAGATATTAAATCAAAGCAGGATATGCATTCAGAATATGAAGAGTTTCACCTTTTTAGTCTTTTGACAAAAGGGTGCAACAAGATAAAGTAAAACTCTCTGTCAGTGTTTGCCCCAATGTTTGTTGGGTAGATTTTCGATTTCATATTTTGGGATTCAAATATTCTCTTTTTCTTTTCTTTTTTTTCTTTTTAAGTGTGGTGACTGAGTCACAACGTCAACTCATGCACTGAGCAACATGCATTATCGGCCGAATCTTTTAGGAAGGTGGCCTTGTGGGTGACATATATGTGTGATGTAGTCACATGGCAGGTTTCTTATGGGAAGTGAGTCTCTCCTGTGTGTGTAAAAAAGTACTTGTATGCGCAGCAGACATCATGAAGTGTATGCTTCCATGGGCTGTTAAGTTACAGTAGTGAAGAGAAAGTTGTTACTATGGGCTACAAAGCAGGTGGACCCAAATGCAGGACAGGAGACCGGCACAATTTTAAAGGTTTTAATAAAGAAAGTCTTCCAAACAAAACAGGCTTGGTTTCTTTGGTCTTGACGTGGATGTTGGCTCGATCGCTGAATACACAGAACACGGAGACGAGGAGAGTAAGGGATTTCAAAATAAAAGACACGCCAGAACAGGAAACAGAAACATGACAGACATGAAAACTTAACAAACATGACGAGACATATCAAAAGTGTTCAGATAAGCTCAGGATCAAATGAAGTGTTTGTGAAAAGGTCCATGTAACGTGTGCGCTGCACCGAGTGAATGAAGCGTCTGTTTCAGAGCAGAGTTTGTGCTGCAGAGGCGAGTTACAAGCTAACTGAGGATCCAGGCTAAAGTCACTTGAATTTACCTAAAGAAATCAGTGGTCTCCCGTCTACTGTTCAGAGGACCGAAGCTGGAAAGGTAAAACATACAAGGAAACATTCCACCTTAAAAGTTTTCAGTAGCTGCTTCTAGATTTTGAGCGAATTAATGTATTTTTTTTCCTCCAGTCTACAGCTAGCTAACGTTAACTAGTGGAGAGGGCCATAAAGGTACTTTAGTTATTTAGAAAGGCTGAAATGGTAAAGGTTTACAGTGTTGTTAAATAATGTACATCGTGGGAACAGTGGTTATAACCATTGAAATGAGCAGCTGAGAAGAGTCGCAGCCCCATAAATGGTATTCGAAACTCTCTTTAATTATTATAATAACATTACTGTAAAACAGAATTTTAAATAATGAGTGAGAAAACTAATGGAACACATCCTATTATAAAATCACTTGTTAAATCAAGATAAAAACGTGTCTTTGTATGGTGTGAAAAAAACGCAATCTTGCCAATGTCACAAATAATAATATGGAAAAAACAGTCAACGTACCATCGAGTGAAAGCAAAACTTGACTTACCAAGAGTCGACTTTGAACACGCCTAATTTTAATATGGTCCTTTGGAACTGTGGTGACAACAAGGGATCCTGTGGATAGATGGTAGTACATGGTGTTGTTATCCTGCATTGCTTTCGGGTTACCTCTGAACTAGAGATTCCTGGCTTAGAAAAACAGGTGATCACCTACAGGCTGTGTATTCAAATACAACAGCAACTCCAGCTGTCTTTCAGCAAGAATGAGGTTCTCCACAGTTGGGGGTACCTCACTGGCTGTGCTGGAAAAGCTGGAGAAAAGGGCACAGAGCATGTTGCTGTTGGCCAAACTATCACACCACATGTTCCACCAGTGTATTGAAGTACATGTTGGCAACACTGAAAGGTCGATAAACACAGCAGATGTTCGAAATAGAACCCAAAGTCGCATTAAAAAATACGTCAGTATTTCAGGAAATATTCTCTCCTGAAAATTAAATATACATTTGACTCTCATGTATTTGGAGATGTCGGATTTGTTGAATTTGTTTCTTTTGACAGAGCTCGGTGCTCAGCTAAGCTAAACACAGCCCAGACCTGCACTGAAACAGCAAGAAAACATTAACATCAGTTTTCTCATTGACTTTGGGGGAGATTCCAAACAAGTGTTATTCATTTCCAAAAACGTCAAAATATTTTTTTTTTTACTCTTATCGGGGCTAAGATGTTAATTCTGTGTATGAAAAAAGCTGAACTCTGTCATCACTTGTTAAAACTTTAAAAATCAGCAAATCTCAAGGAATAAGTGAACTTGACACAAAAGGACGACAACTGTGTCAACACACGATTCATTGACAGACAGAATCCTATTGTCTGAGCCGCTAAGATCGGCTTGATACACTGAGCATTCAGAATTACTGGAGCTCTGTGGCTCCATTGTGTGTGTGTGTGTGTGTGTGTGTATCCAGTTGGTATTTTGAAATTTCCTCCCATAACTGCTGATCCATGAATAGCCCAGCTAGCTGCTTCACCACATGTCCTGTCATTGAGTGCCTAATTGGCAAAAAACATACACACTGTTGCTGTACACACACGGCGAGATGAATAAGTATGCCTGCATGCACACACACACACAGACACACACGCACACAGGCACACACATATTGTAAATACAGTTTTTGTTTCACAGCCACACAAAAACATAAACCAAGAAACAAATAAAACACACACACACACACACACACTGCATTCCAGCAAAGGGAGAAGAAAACACAATTAGAGGAGAAAAATGTCAGGTCTACTTCACAGCGTGCAGACTTCTCAAGTGGCCCCCCAACCCTCTCTGTGCTGGGAATGGGAATTAACAGGGGCGGTAAATAAGGAATGTGTTCCTGGGAGAGTTGTCCTCCGGTCACCGTGCTTCCAAATGAAGATGCTTTTAATCTGAAATACTCTTGACACTCATGGCAGACTACGCCTACTTACTGTTAGAAGAGAAAGATAAGGCGTGACTGTTCCATTTGAAGTAACCCACTTGATCGTTTTGCCATCAAGGTCTTTCACGCTGAATGGAAGTGCAGAGACAGATGAATTAAGGGCCCGAGTGTTTGTCTTTTTCAGGTTGCATCTTGATTTGTTATTTTCTGAAATGGCTGTGTTTTATCTCCTCCAATTAGTGTGATAAATTGAAGTAGCAGGAGGAGAGCGTGTGTAAACAAATGTACCGGCAAAATGATTATGTTGCTTGTTTCTACAACCAGACGTCCTGTAATCCATCTTACATGATTTGTTAGTGATTAGTTGTTGTAACGCACCATTAAACCTGTTTTACTTTTATTAAACTGATCAGGGTGATACAGTGATAATGAGGCTCACCCAGGTTGAGACTACAGTAAGACAACAGCAAGGAAGAAAAAAAAAGAAAAAAAAAAGCCCTGCACGCTGAGGAAGTCACTGTGTCTCAACATCCCCCATTTTACGCTGAGCTAGTTCCTCTCTCCCTCTCTTTCTGTGACTGACTATCATAGCCAATTTTACAGTAAATTACTTCCTAAACAAGCTCGATAGAGACAGGCCCAGCAGTCTGGCACCCGGCGCTCGCGTGTAAACATGATTATATCGAGGAAGTGGCTTCACATTTTCGAGCACACAGTGACAGCCAATTAGGGCATGCGTTAGTGCCGCTAATTCTTCAAATGCAGTATGGTGAGGAGCGACAGACTGGCGTGGAGGGAGGGAGGGCAGGGGAGGAAGAGAAGGAAGAGGGGATTGGTAGAGAGAGAGAGGAGCAATTAAAAGGCAAAACAGGAGAAACACCACAGATTGGATTGTAATTACTGTGTGTGAGACACCATATTAGCGCTGTTTATTTTGACTCAGACGCTAACAGCCGAGAGGGCTATTTGTGAGTGTGTGTGTGTGAGTATGAAGACTGAAATTCAATTATACCTGCCATTATTGGCTCTCTGTAGAGGAAGGGGGGGAATGGAGATTTCATTTTTCTGCTGACAAGAGGCAGAGGGGTTTGTGACACCACTCTGTCAACGCTCACAAAGTTGTCTGTGAGTTCATCTGCCGGCAACAATTACAAGCAGTCCCGTCCGTGTGAGTTTGAGTCAGAGATGCACCTATGATTGCTCACAGGGAGGATCACTCTGCTGCGCCGGCTCGCCATCAAGCAGGCCATGAGGCTATCAGGACGATAATTGGAGGAGCTCAATTAGTTTGTCCTCTCTCCTCCCCTTTTTCCTCTGTCTCCATAAACAAAAAGCGCATTACACATCGATCCCCGGGAGTTGCCGGGGTAACAAAGCGGTGGCGTGGTCTTTAATGAACTGTCTTGTGCCGGCGGCTTGAAAGCGCTCCTCGTCTGATTCTGATAATCAAGTTAGTCCAAATCAGATTGAGGGGAGTGAGGTTTTTACAACCGTTTTTACCCGTCATTTAATTTATCTGCTCTCCCGCTGAGGCTCGGAGGGGACATGGCTTATACCTTTGGGGGGAATTGCCCCTCTCACGGCCTGTTTGACCCTCTGGTCTTTCACTGAGTGATTACCTCCAGGCAGGATTTCACAGTATGGTAACTTGCAGGTAATTTCTGTCTTTTCCCATCTTTATTAATGATCCAGAACAAAGTGCACGGATTGTGGCTGCAAATTGCCAAATTCTTGGGTGGGCCTTTCGGTGTGTCGCACACAAACAATACAGCTCATTTAGCTGAACACACTGTCTGACATGCCAGGAGTGTTTAGCAGGTGGCAGCAGGTGGCCAGGGAAGGAGTTGAGCATCTTGTTAGTATAAAACATTGCATGTGCTCCAAACAACAGACTCTGAGAATTTATCTGAACATAGTTTCTTTTGGGGTTTTAGGACTATTAAAGGTTTCTCAAATAGCTATTGGTCACTGTCATGTCTGCAGTCAGGAAATGTAACACACACAGGATTGATGATTGATATCCTAAAAATGGAACTCACCCTCACAAAGTTTAAGGCTAGATATTATTAAAACCGTAAAGCTACATGTCTGTCTTCTAACTCTGGGTGTCCCCCCTTCCCTAGTCCTTTGTGTCTTCCCTTCCTCCCTCCCAGTGCAGCTGTTTTTAATCTTGCTGCACTACACTTATGTGTGTAATTCTCATAATTCCCATGTTAAACGGAACATAATCACACTAGCACTGAAAGGCAATTCTGTTCAACCTCAGAAAATGAAAGGAAATGGGGAAAAAAAATGACCCTGCACAGGTTATTGCTTTGCGTGCGTCAACAACTCTTGAATTTAATGCATTCCCGCAGCGGTGCACGGCTCACTGGCCCTCAGGGGAAATAACAGCGTGTAGCCATTAGGGGATTATGGAAGAGTAAAGGAAGAAAAGGTGTTGAGATGAGACATATACACTGCAAGACTGTATCAGCGAGGGATTGAGCGTGCAGGCCCTGAGGCCTTGTTGACGCACTGGTGGACTTCACTTCATGATTTATCAAATCTTAACATGGCAAGGCCAATTTACATTTCACCATAAACAAAAGTGTTCTATCACTTGTGACGAGTTGTCAAGGTTGTTTTTTATTTTGAAACACAATTTTACCTGATTCTCTTTGCTTATTCCCCTCCTTGTGATTTGAATTAAAGATCTTTCTGGCATTTTCACTGGGCAGTGTTCATTGCTTATTACTGCAATTTAATTTTAGTCCCTAGGGTTAGTTACTTAAGATGTTGAGGGAACATACACAGATCTCTCCAAAATCACATAAATCATTTGACAGCTATATCTGGAGATTTGAAGTTTTGCTAGATAATGACATTTTTTATAAAAACTACGGATTAAATGACCATGTGTATTGTCATTCATAGTGACAAACCCATAGAGAATGATCACCAAACTGCTGTTCCCCTCAGCTCTGGGGAGTGTTTTAGCCTCTTTCAGCTCATTGTTTTGGTTAATGGCCAGTAACTTCACTGTTTTAGTTCACTATCACCACTCTCATAAAGCAGGCCATTATTTTCAGCAAAAAAGTAAGTAACAAAGTTACTTTTAAGCATCTGGTGGATGAGCAAAAAGGGAACCAAAATGAAATTAACATTGCTTTAATTCAATCTCCTAGGGTAAAAAAAAGGTATTAATGTGTACATGTGAGTCTTTGTGTGCAGAATGTGTTCATTTCACATACTGTATTACTGAACCTGTGCGTCATAGCAAAGACAGATCCTCAGTTTATAAACCACTCTGTGGATGTGCTTATATTTATGTGTCTATAGTAAGATTTGTTTTTGATGCCAAAGCGCTTTTATAATTGGCAGAGATAAGCAATACTTAACATCTCTTAAATATTCACGCATGCACACATACGCCATTACAATAACACGCAGCATTAGAATATTAGGTTTACAGCCCAGCCATTTGTCAAAGGGCTCTTTAGGGGCTGTAAAACTGTCTGAGTGTGGGGATTTGTCATCACCACAAAGGCCTGCTCCTTCTATTAGTCATAAAATATATAGAGAGGCAAATACAGGCTGTGATGAAGACGCAGCAGTGAGACGGAGAGAGATAAAATGTGTGTGTGTGTATGGGAATTGGATAAGTCACAGGCAGCTACACTGATGCTAAGTTGCTCACTGAAGTTTTGTGGTTTCTTTATGATGAACGCAGTGAGAGGGACTGAAGGGGAAATAAAAGATGAAAGCAGAGAAGGAGCTGCGCAGTACGAAGTATATACTGTACATCCTCAGCTCTATTTCAAGTCTCCCTGCATGAGCGTGTGTGTGTCCGCCCTTTGTTGAAAGCAGTAATTTCCCATTTTCAATATCCTATTCTATTTCATTCTGTTCAATTGTATTCCCTTCAACTTCCTCACACACATACACACACGCATACACACAGAGATAGATAGTGTTTCTATGAAGAAAGATGACGCCATTGAAGATGATGACAACTCCCATCTGACATTTACTAACCTTTTGAGCGAAGACATGGGGACGGAGGAGGAAAAGAGAAAAGAAGGAGAGGGGATGGACAGATGAGAGGGAGGGACGCAGTCAGGGTGGAGGAGGGGGAGAGAGCGTATGCATGACATTCCTGTTTTCTATTCCTTTCACCATCATATTGTGCTCAGCTCTCCACAAAAAAAGCTTTTGTTACCGTCTGCACCTTTTTTCAGGCTTAAAGCGTACAGATTCTTTTTATACTCACAAAGCTCTCCATTTTTTCCCCATCTTTTTTTAAATTTTTTTTTTAATTTGGCAGATGTGGCACTCGGCTCTGTGTGTGTGTGTGTGTGTGTGTGTGTGTGTGTGTTTCTGTGTGTCTGTGTGTGTGATGGTGTTTAGTCATAACTGATTAGTCATTATGGAAAATACCTCTGCACACACACTTTTTGGCTGATAATCCCTTTGAACAAACATGAAGAAAATCAAGCTCACCTCTGCATGTGTGCACTACTTGCCAAATACTAAGACTGAAAAATGCTGTCAAAACAATTTCCAGTTATTTGAAAGAAAGACTGTTCTGCATATTTAATGTGGAAAATAAAAATGTTGCAGTGGAAATGGGGGAATGGAAAGTCCTTAATTTGAAAAGGATCTGAGTCACACGGTTGAATATCCAGGTCAGTGCATGTGTTTTGTTTGGTCAATTTGCTTTTTTAGTTCCCGTCTAATCCGTCCGTACAAGACAAAATAACACATTGGGGTCAGTTATTGAAATGCTTGAAGTGACTGATGTTGACATTTTGCAGACACGCAACCTTTTGCAGCTATTGAAGATTACTGCCCTCTTCCAGCAGGTAAGTAGCATGATTTTGTTCTTTCATTGCAAAACCTCTAAGGGATGGGTTTGAGGTGAAGCTACAGAGGCAGTCACTGCGTAAACTTAACCAGGTAAATTAACACATTAAGTTACAGACTACTAGCTTCCTTATTTGTCTCAGCATTCATGGCCTGGCAACTCTTCCTTTTTCTTCATCCATCCTCCTACCCAACCCTCTCCACATCCATACATCCCATTCATCTGTCCTAGATGAGTCTATCCCAAAAACCTCCCACTCATAGAACAGGATATTATATTGAGTCTGGAAAACTGTCAAATATTGAAGGCTGGCGTCCAGTGTGTGGTCAGATT
Source organism: Scortum barcoo (assembly GCA_023238725.1). Taxonomy (NCBI): domain Eukaryota; kingdom Metazoa; phylum Chordata; class Actinopteri; order Centrarchiformes; family Terapontidae; genus Scortum; species Scortum barcoo. The sequence continues at coordinate 23,264,878 of CM041536.1, read as the reverse complement.
TATAATTTAATCTTTTATCTGGTAGCTCCAGACTCAAAAGTTCTTCAGTTTGAGACTAATTTATTTAAGGTTTTTATGTATGCTCCTCTCTTAAGTGAACATAGATTTTGACTTATTTCACAAATAAAAAACACATTCTTGTTATGCATGTTTATGTCTCCAAATGTAGGTTATTTAAGTTAATTTGTTTGGCCGTTATGAGCAGTCAGCGGGAAAGCTGAATGGCAGTCTAGTTAACAAAGAATTTTTTACTCACTCAGTACAGAGTTTCTGTTAATGTGTTTCTATTGCATTCAGCAATTATTGCCTCACTCATCACTGACTCACTCATACACACAAATGAGCACGTGTCTACATGGCATCAGAAGACAGAACCAACCTCTCACCTAGGAGTGTTAAATGGTTGAGGCTGGCTTGCTGGGCACAAGATCTGTAGCCATTGGCGTCGTTAACCGAAGCTAGCGTTAGCATTTTTTTGTACTAACGCAATGGCCCCAGAGAGAGCTCCCTCGGTAGAGGAGATAGAGGACATCAAGAAATCCCTCGATTTTCTGGGTGAGGAAGTCTCTACTGTCAGGCTGCAGCAGAAGAACATCCTGGTGGACCTGGTGGAGGAGGTCAAAGCTCTGCGGCTGCAGAACATAGAGAAAGAAAAAAGAATCAGCTTTCTCGAGAACCGAGTGGCTGATCTGGAGCAGTATACGCGGATGAATGACATCATTGTGACCGGGCTGCAGATTAAACCCCAGTCATATGCCCGGGCAGTGACGGGAGGAGACGGAGAGGAGCAGAGCGAGGAGAATGCTAACCATGTGGAGCACCAGGTGACAGCATTCCTTCACTCCAAGGGGATTGAGGTAAACAACAGTAACATCGAAGCCTGTCACCCTCTTCCCCAGAGAAACAACACAGCCAAACCAGCCATAATAATAAGATTTGCAAACAGAAAGCATAAAACAGAACTATTAAAACAAGGCAGAAAACTAAAAGGATCAGATGTATATCTGAATGAACACTTGACCAAAAAAATGCAGACATTGCAAGAAAAGCTAGACTCCTGAGGAAGCAAGGAAAAATCCAAAATACTTGGACATAAAACTGCAAAGTATTTATTAAACTGAAAGGAACCGCTGAAGAGGCTAAGGTCTAAGGAGACAGTGGGGAATTGGCCAAATTCTGATGAAGAAGAACATAACGAGGAAGTGATCAAACTCAGGGACTAAACACACCACACAATCATGGCAAGAGAACTGGACGCTTTTGTTTACACTGAACACAAAATACAAGATATAGAAAATAATACTGATCCAGCAAAATAACCTATTCAGTAATATCAACAACAGCTGCCATTATTACACAGAAAATCAATACAATTCAATGATTAAAACAAAGCATAAAATATAATTTATTCACGTCAAAATCCACAAAATCAAGGAATATCTCAATCAGTTCAGTACTCCATTCAGCATAATAGCCATATCAGAAACATGGATTAATATGAGAAGGGAGTAGATTTTGAACTCGATGGATATGAATTTAATTATATGAATAGAAAAAACTAAAATGGAGGAGGGGTGGCAATATACGTGGGCAATGGTTTGAAATATAAGATTACTGAAAAAATGACTGAAGCGGTGGATGATTTACTTGAGTGTCTTACAATAAAAATCTGTTTCAAAAAGATGAAGAATATAATGGGTCAGTTGTATATATAGATCTCCTGGATCAAACACCTTGAAGTATTTAGAGATTGGATGGAAAACATGTTTATAAAGTCAGCAACACAGAAGGATATGTACATTTGTGGTGACTTTAACATAGACCTCTTGAATCCAAAGAAACATAAAATGACAGAAGACTTCAATGTTCAGCATGGGCTTGTACCCAACAATCACCAAACCAAGCAGGATCACGTCTCACTGTTCCACTTTAATAGACAATATATTTATGAACATCTTGGATAACAATATAGAAAGAGGACTAACAGACATCAGTGACCATCTACCTATTTTTCTTGTACAAACCCCAATTCCAATGAAGTTGGGACGTTGTGTAAAACATAAATAAAAACAGAATACAATGAAGTCCTTTTCAACTCATATTCAATTGAATACACTACAAAGACTAGATATTTAATGTTCAAACTGATAAACTTTATTGTTTTTTTTGCAAATATTCACTCATTTTGAATTTGATGGCTGCAACACGTTCCAAAAGAGCTGGGACAGGGGCATGTTTACCACTGTGTTACATCACCTTTCCTTTTAACAACACTCAATAAGCGTTTGGGAACTGAGGACACAATAATTGTTGAAAAGCTTTGTAGGTGGAATTCTTTCCCATTCTTGCTTGATGTACAACTTCAGTTGCTCAACAGTCCGGGGTCTCCGTTGTCGTGTATTTTGCGCTTCATAATGTGCCACACATTTTCAATGGGACTGCTGGCAGGCCAGTCTAGTACGTGCACTCTTTTACTACGAAGCCACGCTGTTGTAACACGTGCAGAATGTGTCTTGGCATTGTCTTGCTGAAATAAGCAGGGACGTCCCTGAAAAAGATGTTGCTTGAGTGGCAGCGTATGTTGCTCCAAAACCTGTATGTACCTTTCCGCATTAATGTTGCCTTCACAGATGTGCAAGTTACCCATGCCATGGGCACTAACACACCCCCATACCATCACAGATGCTGGCTTTTGAACTTTGCGCTGATAACAATCCGGATGGTCCTTTTCCTCTTTGGCCCGGAGGACACGACGTCCATGATTCCAAATCTCCAAAAACAATTTGAAATGTGGACTCATCAGACCAAAGCACACTTTTCCACTTTGCGTCAGTCCATCTCAGATGAGCTCGGGCCCAGAGACGCCAGCGCGCATTTCTGGGTGTTGTTGATATATGGTTTTCGCTTTGCATGGTAGAGTTTTAACTTGCATTTGGAGATGTAGCGACGAACTGTGTTAACTAACAATGGTTTTCTGAAGTGTTCCTGAGCCCACGTGGGAATGCCCTTCACAATGATGCTGGTTTTTAATGCAGTGCCGCCTGAGGGATCGTAGGTCACGGGCATTCAATGTTGGTTTTAGGCCTTGCCGCTTACGTGCAGAGATTTATCCCGATTCTCTGAATATTTTGATGATGTTATGGACCGTAGATGATGAAATCCCTAAATTCCTTGCAATTGTACGTTGAGAAACATTGTTCTTAAACCGTTGGACTATTTGCTCATGCAGTTGTTCACAAAGTGGTGAACCTCGCCCCATCCTTGCTTGTGAACAACTGAGCCTTTCGGGGATGCTCCTTTTTTACCCAATCATGACACTCACCTGTTTCCAATTAACCTGTTCACCTGTGGAATGTTCCAAACAGGTGTTTTTTGAGCGTTTCTCAACTTTCCCAGTCTTTTGTTGCCCCTGTCCCAGCTCTTTTGGAACGTGTTGCAGCCATCAAATTCAAAATGAGTGAATATTTGCAAAAAAACAATAAAGTTTATAAGTTTGAACATTAAATATCTAGTCTTTGTAGTATATTCAATTGAATATAGGTTGAAAAGGACTTGTAAATCATTGCATTCTGTTTTTATTTACGTTTTTCACAACCTCCCAACTTCATCGGAATTGGGGTTTGTATATGACTGTAATTACAGAAAGAAAAAGGATAGCAATAATTATAAATATATATGAGTGAAAGCAGAGAAAGCCATGAATGCACTGAAAATATTCACTATATGATAAAAACGGTCCTATAAAGAAATACAGTAATAAACATAAACATACAAATAGTCTGTAGATCACCAAGGGGCTACAAAATGCCTGCAAAAAGAGACAAGACCATTAATAATATGGAAGAGGTGGTAAATGGTTTTAACAGATTCTTCGTAAATGTGGGACCAGAACTAGCAGCAAAAATAGAGAAACCAGAGACAACAGGATGTGGGGGTGTAGACAATTTGGGGGACAGAATCCAAAGTACAATTTTTTTAGAAGCAATTGATGAAAAAGAAATCAGGGAGGTAGTAAGAAATTATAAAAACAAAACCTCTACAAATTGGAACGATATTGGCATGACAACAGTGAAGAACGTTATTGAAGAAATTGTAAAACCACTAACCCACATCTGCAACTTGTCTTTTCAATTAGGTGCATTTCCGAACAAAATAAAAATAGCCGAAGTGATACCACTGTTTAAAACTGGAGATAGACACCATTTCACAAACTACAGGCCTGTTTCTTTACTCCCCCAATTCTCCAAAATACTCAAAAAACTGTTTACAGATAGACTGGACAAATTCATTGAAAAACACAATCTGTTTACAGACAGTCAATATGGATTCAGAACAGACAGATCAACATCTCTAGCACTTAATCGAATTAATTGAAGAAATCACAAATTGTATAGACAACAAAAAAAATAGCAGTAGGAGTATTTTTGGACTTAAAAAAAAGCTCTTCGACACCATTGATCATAGCACATTATTAAATAAGGGTTAGGGTACAGGATAAGGGGAGTTGGGATGAGCTGGCTGGAAAGCTATTTAAGAAACAGGCAACAGTATGTGCAAATAGGTGAACATAAATCAGAGTACATGGAAATTACATGTCGAGGGTATCAAAATTACTGAAATTTGTTTTGTTCGCTGATGATACCAACATTTTCTGTTCTGGGGAGAATTTGCAGCAGATTTTGAAGATGATTACAACAGAAGTACACAAACTAAAATGGTTTGTCAATGGTTTGACAGAAATAAATTTTTATTAAATCTGTGCAAAACAAAGATTATGCTATTTGGAAGACATTAAACAGAATCTCATGTAGAACTGATAATTGATAATACACAAATAGAAAGAGTAAACGAAATAAAATTTCTTGGTATAATCCTGGACCACAAAATCTGCTGGAAATCACATGTAAGCCATGTGCAAGCAAAGCTGGCAAAATGCACTGCAGTTCTTGGGAAAATAAGACATATTCTAAATAGATAGATAGATAAAAAGATAAAATGCAATATAAAAATGTATAGAAACATGTATAAATAAGCAGTATTTATTGTGGTGCAAAATAAATATAAGGTGCAGTTAACAGATAAGTACAGTGAACAGTGTGTATGTGTAAAAAACCCATAAAGTGCTTATAGACTGTGTTATGACCAGAGTATTAGCTGTTATCATAAATTGTAAATCATTACATACTTTATACTGCTCACTGTTCTTACTGTATCTGTCTTACTGTGTGGAGGTCTGGGGAAACATCTACAAAAGCACTCTACAGCCGATATGCATGATTCAGAAAAAAGCAATAAGGACAATAAACAATGCAGGATACAGAGAACATACAAACCTGCTGTTTGCTGTTTAAAATCACACACATTGAAATTTGAATGGATAATGTACAAAGCAAGAAATAATCTACTACCAAAAAATATCCAGGAATATCACAGAATATTCACAGAAAGAGAGGGAGGCTATAATCTAAGGGGAGATCTAAATTTTAAAAAACATAAAGTAAGAACAACAATGAAAAGCATGTGCTTGTCAAACTGTGGGGTGACTTTGTGGAACAGTTTGGAGCGAGACATAAAACAAAGTGCAAATATAAATCTATTTAAAAAAAGGTACAAAAAACTATTTCTAAAGTAAGTATATGGAAGAGGAAGTGTGTTAAATGGGAGTGTGATGAGGGATATATATAATTATAATTATATTTACATGGAAGTTTATCTAATAATTATATATGCAATGTATTTATATGGATGTTTAGGTAATGAATATATATTAGACTAGACTTAGACTTAGACTTGACTTTATTGATCCCTTTGAGATGGCTCCCTCAGGGAAATTTAAGTTTCCAGTTTCCAGCAGCATATATATACAGAAGAAGCACGCAGGTGAAAGAATAAACAGTAAGTACTTAAAAAAAATACAAAAAATAAGAAATGAGAATAAAATAATATAAGTAAATATAGAGAGCTGAGTATGGCTTGTAGAAATAAGTTATGGCTTTGTATGGAATAAGTTACGGATTATAAATTATAAATTAAAGTTATTGCACCATATGATGAGGTTATTATTGCACCAGAGGAAAAAGTGTCCAAAGTGTTTGTATGTATGTGTACTGTACAGGTAAGTGTACAATGGCTGCCACCCCTACTCTATGTCCTCCTCCCCCCTTGTGAGGAGTTTGTAGAGTGTGATGGCATGATGGACAAAGGAGTTCTTAAGCCTGTTGGTCCTGCACTTGGGAAGGAGCAGTCTTTCACTGAACAGGCTCCTCTGGTTGCTGATGATGACGGTGTGCAGAGGGTGGCTGGCATTGTCCATAATATCCAGCAGTTTGTCCAGAGTCCTCGACTCTGCCACCGTCACCTGAGAGAGAGTCCAGCTTCATGCCAACCACAGAGCCGGCCCGCCTGATCAGTTTATCCAGTCTGGATGTGTCCTTCTTGGATATGCTGCCCCCCCAGCATACCACAGTGTAAAAGAGGACACTGGCAACCACAGACTGGTAAAACATCTGCAGAAGTTTGCTGCAGATGTTGAAGGACCGCAGTCTCCTTAGGAAGTACATCCTGCTTTGTGTCTTCCCATGTGGCTGGTGTGCGTTGTCCAGTCCAGTTTATTGTCCAGCCACAGCCCGAGGTATCTGTAAGGAATCCACAGCCTCCACCTCAGCTCCCTCTAACAGGACTGGTCGCGGTCTTGGTCTGGACCTCCCAAAGTCAATAACCAGCTCCTTCGTCTTAGAGGTGTTGAGCTGTAGGTGGTTAGTGTGGCACCATGCAGCGAAGTCCCCTACCAGTCTCCGATACTCCTCCTCTCTGTCCTCCCTGATGCACCCAACAATGGCTGTGTCGTCAGCGTATTTCTGAATATGACACAGCTCCGAGTTGTAGAAGAAGTCTGAGGTGTACAGGGTGAAGAGAAGAGGGGCCAGCACTGTGCCCTGGGGGGCTCCAGTGCTGCTGACCACCGTGTCAGACTTGATGTCCTTCAGCCCGACGTACTGTGGTCTGCCAGTGAGGTAGTCAGGAGATCCAGTCCATCAGCTTGGGGGTCCACTCCCATCCTGCTCAGTTTGTCCCGAAGCAGAGTGGGCTGGATGGTGTTGAAGGCACTGGAGAAGTCCAAGAAAAGAATCCTCACTGTGCCGCTTCCCTTATCCAGATGGGAGTGGGCTCGATGGAGCAGGTAGAGGATGGCATCCTCCACAACAACACCTGGTTGGTAGGCGAACTGCAGGCGATCCTGGGCGTGCTGCACCTGGGGTCTGAGGAGGCTGAGGAAGAGCCGCTCCAACGTCTTCATCAGATGTGAAGTGAGCGCCACTGGTCGGAAGTCATTCAGCTCGCTGGGCCGGTTCTTCTTCGGAACTGGAACGATGCGGGATGTCTTCCAGAGGGTGGCACTGCACTCTCCCAATCTGCAGGCTAAGGTTGAAGATCCGTTGTAGTGGTTCCCCCAGTTCTGCCGCGCAGGTCTTCAGTAGTCTTGGACACACTTTATCTGGGCCTGCGGCTTTCCTGGGTCGGAGCTTCCTCAGCTGTCCTCTGACCTGGTCAGTGGTGATGAGTGGCGAAGATTGTGTTGATGTGGGGGAGGAGGGGGTGGTGTTGTGGTGTCTGGAGGGAGATGTGTGGAGGGGAGAGGGTGGGGTGGCTGTGGTGAGGGCGGGGGTGGGGGGGCCAAGGGCTGGTTGAACCTGTTGAAGAAGTCATTCAGTTCGTTTGCCCTCTCCATTGTCCCCCCTACGGCTCTGGTCTTTGTGTTGAGACCTGTGATGGTCCTCACACCTTCCCAGACCTCCCTCATGTTGTTTTCCCTCAGCTTCTGCTCCACCTTTCTCCTGTAGCTGTCCTTGGCTTCCTTCACACAGTGTTTCACCTCCTGCTGTGCTGCTTTCATGGCCTCCCTGTCTCTGCTCCAGAAGGCAGCCTTCTTCTTGTTGAGGACAGTCTTGACTTCCCGTGTTACCCATGGCTTGTTATTAGGGTAGCAGCAGCGGACAGTCTTGACAGGGGAGACCACGTCTGCGCAGAAGTTCAGGTAATCCGTCAGACAGTGTGTCATCCCCTCTATGTCCTCACCATGCGGGTTCATCAGCACATCCCAGACTGTGGTGTTAAAGCAGTCTCTCAGGGCACTTTCCTTCTCAGGGGACCATCACCACCATCATATTATACATTTATATGGATATTGCTACATACATATTGCTACATGTATGGGTATTGCTACATACTATTGGCAACAATATAAATAAAAAAATATATAAACCAGGATGAGCAAAAAGGGGTGGGAATAACAAAAAGTGTATACTTCTTCCAACCCCTTTTCTCGAACTTGTATGTATACGATGATCTGATGTTGCTTCTATTTGTTTTGGTTTTTTTCGTTGTTTTTCTTTATTTATAGACAAGTTCGAAATAAATTCAATTCAATAATCCCAGCATGATCTTTAATACATCTCTCTGTTCAACTGTAGATGTGTTTTTTTTCCTATTTCTCCTCCATTTGGAAGCTACACATCTCATTATTTGGTGACTCTTCCAGCGGATTTAATCCTAAATGGTACTGTACATCAGCCATTCTTCTGTCTGAGCCAATAACGTAACAGCAAATACCATAAGCTTCCTATCAATTTCTAGTGTGCTGTAATGGCTTGTCCAAGTTAACAACCATCAGTGGGGATTCAAACATGAGCAAAGGGTCAATTGGAATAGAGAGAAGGTAAGAGGAGTGAGGGAGCAAATAGATGATGAAGAGTAAAAGACAGCAGGCCTATGTACACAAGAGGGAGGATGATTAATATGATTTGGTGATGAATAGTGATATGGTGCTGATGTCTTAGGTCGTTAATAAATGAGCGGAGCATGCTGGAGTGAAGACAGCACATACTAATCAAAAGCCACTGTAGGTCACCTAGCCTGAAAAATACAGAGTAAAGCATGCATACAGTACAGTGTACTCAGACATTTTAGATTATATCATAATACAGTTAAAGTATTTCAGCTATAATATGATAATATAGTTTGTTTATATAATTTAAAGCTGCAGAGATAGCTGAAGACAAAAGGTGACATAGTATGCTGCTATAGGGAAGATGTCAGCAAATAATTGACAATTTAAAGTTCAGCAGCCACAAACTAAGTTCATTCAGCATTCATTTGGTCTTGTGGTTCATTGCTACTCAATGAGTGCAAGTTCAAAATCCTTTTTAAAAAAAATCTATTTAGTTCCACCATGCCCTGAGACAAATATCTTTAGCTGCTAAATGCACCACTATGCTTGCCAGCTAGTCGCTAACTTTTTTTTGGTGCTGGGCAGTCATGCTGAGGTGGGTTTATCAAGGCTTTCCCACTAAAAACAGCAGTCTACTGGAGTTGGAAATGAGGATTGATGGGAGCTGAGTTTGTGGTTAGAAAAACCAAAACAACAAGCTTGAAGAGGATAAAAGGCCGCCAGCTGTAGGGCTCTTGGGTGGTAATTCTCTGATGGTTCATCACTACAACACCTTTCACATTAAACAGTCATTTAATCTGTTGTTGATGTTAATTAGCTCAGGTTTGAGGACACACAATGAAAATATTGCTAGGGTAATTTTATTTAGAAGAGAATCAATGGATGGATAAATGTCCATGCACCACAGGGACAGTGGCAGGGACACTGCAGCCCCACACTGTCACTTTATTCAAGTGTATTTTACATTAAGCTGTGTCTCTTGAGCATCTTTAAATCTGCTTGGTAACATTCAAGTAATAATCTTCAACTTTAAAAATATGTAAAGTTTATCACATATCATTTACTTTTTATTTATTAAATAATTAAACAGTCATGCATTTAAATTTTAACAAAAAGGTTAATATTAATTAAAAAATTGTCCTCTTTTCATTGAAGACACACAACAAGAAACACTACAAGAAAAATACTATCCATTATTTATCTAATGGTATCTTTTACCACTATTATGTTAAATAAAAAATGTAAAGATACAACATTATGTTAAATAACAAAATAAATAATCTGTGGGATATGATGGAACTTGCTAATGAGTGATAAAAGAGTAAGCTGACACATTAATGCAAACTGGCTCCTGTAATCACATTAATTTCTTTCTATTATCTTCTGCACAACCTGGCATGTGAAGATTTAGCTGTGAATAAGTTACTGGAATTGGTTTTGGCTCACTCCAGTGCAGGTGTTACGGGTGTTGTAACATTCACAGAAACATGATTACACCCTCCCCTGCCCCCCCCGGCCCCCCCGGCCCCCAGCTGTTTGAGCAGTCAGAAATGTAGCATTCTTCATTTGTGTCAGCTAACATTAGTTACTGAACTTATGGTCACCGCAAGTTACATTAACACACATCCTCTGGATTATTATCTCTGCACATATTCTCTAAACTTCAAACATTCCCTGGTCACTGTGTTGCACATTCCTTTTTTCATAAATCTATAGATTTTCTATGATTCTGTGCTTGATTCTTACAGTACTTGCTTTTTACTAACTTTTTTATTTCATACACATACTATGTTTATTGTTTTGCACCAAAAGTCCTTATATGTGTAAACCTGCTTGGCAATAAACCAGATTCTGATTCTGATTATAAAATGAAATAGGTTATCCTACTCGTTGTGTTCACTAGCTACCTCAGTGCAAACAAATTTAATGCAAGCTGCTCTTGTTCTCAATGAACCTTTAAACTGTGGCCTTAGTTACAGTATTTTTATGTAGGTGATATTTTTTTTATCTATTGTTAAATTTGTTTTCATTTTTTCATTCTGTTGAGTAAAATGGGTGAAATGAGAACAATAATTAAAATTTTACTCTTTATACTGTTGTGAAAAGCATGTTTTTTTTCTCTCCCTCTTCTCAACACTGTTTACTGGTTCAGCATTAGGAAACACATTAATTCAGTCATTATCTTCATTAATCCAACTGCATTCATTACAGTGTATGTACGGTAAGGGTGTGAGTGACATAGCAACGACCATGGTTTATGTAAGCCCATGGTCTAAATATTATTTTGCACTCCCCAGGTGTGCAACAGTAATATCATGACAGTTAAATAGACACCTGTAATCCAGTTTCTAAGCTTCAGGCGATGCCTGTAGCAGCGGTGTGTACTGACAATATGGCTTTCTTCTGAAGCATGTTTCTCACACACAGACACACACCCCGCTGTAAGCTACAGAAAACACCCTTCAGCAGACATTTCAGTCCGCCTTTTATTCATTACCCCCAACAATGGCAAGCCACAAATATTCAGCCTCATATTCATAGTGAAACAGAGAATTCCCAGCATACTCCTGCCTCCAACCAGAAACAGCCAATGGGGACGTGTGCTTACAAAGAACAAACAGGTGCAACACGCTCCTCAGCGTGTTGCACCTGTGGGAACATGGATGGATGTGAATGTCAGGAGGTTACTCAGATGGCCTGATAAGTGCCCCCCCCACCCCCCAACAATTTCTGAATGAACAAGAGTGGGACAGTTTAATATGTATGTTGAGGTTTGGTTATTGAGGAAAAAAACAGAAATCAGGGGAAGCTGATTTATCTCAACAACTTTACGTATACTTGAAAAAATTCAGTCACATACGCTTACACACACACACACACAGAAGAATATACTGTATATTGCCAGCGCATTGAAAATTAATCTGTATAACACTCACCCACACTGTCAAGATTTTAAAGAAATTGCTGCTGTCAGCTCTTTGCATCATTGATGACTTCATCTATTGTTGGTTTCTGGGCTCAAGGATAGCTGGATATTTTAAGTGATCCTCATACAGTAACAGATCCCTTTTGTAATGCTTTTTGCAAATCAGCGCCTCTGAGACCATGCTTGTTTTTAAATGTGTGATGTAGGGAGGGGGGGGGGGGGGGGGGGTGAGGGGGAGGTTACATCCTAAAGTACTGAACTGACCAGAGTATACCTTTCAGAAGTTGGTTGTCGATTCCTAAAAAACCTGGAGTTTCACACCATCATCATCCTGTCCCAGCTTGCGGGAACGTGATGAAAAAAGAGCCTCGGTGATGAACTGTGTGTGGGCTAGTGTCATCTAAACTGCTGCGTTCTCTCTTATTAAAGTGGGTAAAAAACAAAGTAATGAAGACCTTATTTGATCAAAGTAATGAAGTCTGGGCACACTGAATATAGCCTCATTCCTTGGAGAAACATTTATTATTTTTACAGTTCAGTGAGAGCTGTATTTTGTTTTCAGAGAGTGAGACTTTGAAGAAAAAAAGCCTCACTTTGGTGACTTTGGTGCAGTTGACAGTCTAGCACTGCATGTACTGAGGGTTGTCCTCTGCCATCAGTGTACTTTAAAGCAACAGGCTCAGTCTGGCTGTACTAGTCAACATCTTTGCAGCAGGAATCTGTTTCTCCAACTCTTGCCTCACCCTGAGTAATTACATCCCAATAATGCCTAACACTAATATTTATACAATGCCTCATCTGTGGTTTAATATGAAACACAATTAAAGTTACACCATTAAACAGCTGTTTTTTTTCTTTGTTTAGATGCAGCTGCCTAATCCACTTCCCCACATTTACCCACAAGGCAGTCGGGGCGTCTGCCTGAAGTGCCTTGCTCGAGTGCACTTTGACAGCCCTCGTTGGACGACGCAACACACACCCCTTACTCACACGTAAGAGCACAGGCGCGAGAGAAAGTGTGACTCTGCGCCGAAACAATCTGAGAACAGGATAAATGTTTAATTTATGAAAATCAGCTGTATGTTTTAACTGCCTGCACTCTATCAGTGTAATATTTCAGTGGCTATCTGTTTATAGTAACAACAGATGCACACACACACACACACACACATAAACACATTTGGGATGTTGTGGCTATGCCTGAATGCTGCTCTTCAGTGTTACTGCTTTAATAATCAGTTTTAATGAGCATCACTCGCTGTTATTCCCTTCAGCATGATTCTCTCTCTCTCTCTCTGCATCTGTCTATCCATTCCTTTCTCTCTTAACCCCCTTTTTCTTACTCACATCATCTCTCTCTCTTCTCTCTCTCTGTACACACACACATTACACACACACACACACACACACACACACACTCCCAGCTCCCTCTATTCCCTTTAGTTTGAAGCTCAATTAATGCCCTGTTCCATTTCTGCCGTACTCAAACACCCCGTGGGTCTCCACCCCACCCCGCCACACACACACTCACTGAGATATTGTGTCACATTTTGTTGGTTCAAATTAATTTCTGGTATCGTTGCATGGGCGCTCATGTGTATTTGTGCTTGTGTGAGTGTGTGTGTGTTTGTGCACATGATGACTTTTTGCTCATGTGTCACATGGAAGTGGTAAAAATAAAAATGACGTTAACCTTTTCATGTATGGGTTTTGGGTTTTTTTCAACTGCGAGCTCAGTGTGAGTTTTTGTCGTTTGTTAGTCTTGTGCTCGTCATAGCTGGAAACATCAGGTTGTCTCTGTTGGTGTCACTGACAAACAAACTGTACCGCTGGATCAGCCAATGGACACGCAGCAGCAGCAATACGTCTTCTCTATGACCCTTGACTTTTTAAACAAGGCACCGATGGGAATGCAACGCCTGTTTCCCCTGATTAAATGGCATCTGAGAGCTGTTTGTTAAGATTCACGTAGGTGAGAGATTGAAAATAATTGCCTTCTTTCATATTTTAACATAATAAGCAATGTAGAAGGGTGCCTGAATAACGTGAATGAGAAACAAAGCTGCAAACCTTCTTCTTAATTACATAATGAACAAAAATCTACAGCTTTTCAAATAAAGCTTTTTCTAATTTGTTGTGCACTAAAATTTTGACATTATCTGGATTTAATTGTATTGCTGTTTTAGTTAGAGTAACAAAATATTTTACCTGTGGAAGTTAAATAATTTGATGTTCTGAGCCTACGCTGTGTTTCTACCTAAAGATCAGAGGATGTCAGGGCGACTTCACAGACCAAACAGAGGCACTTGACGATGGGAACTCAGCTTAGTGCACATGGTGTCCAATTAATAATGTGGTTACAAAATAGCTGGCAGTCGCACTTTCACCCACCGGACCGAATATATTTTTTAATAATTTGTTTTCATCAAAATTAACTTAACAGTAATGTGAGTAAACCAAAGCACACAAAAATTTATGTCTGGGTGATAAGTATGAAACTGCAGCCAGTAGGCAGTTACACTAGCTTAGCATAAATAGTAGACACACAGGAAACAGCTAGCATGGCCCTGTTCAGAGCTCGGAAACACGAACACCAGCACCACTAAACTAACACGTCACGTCTTTGTTTAAACAAAATGTTGGAAAAACAACATGTTTTCGTTTTCGCTCCAGGACTTTCTGGCCCAGCGTAGAAATTGTATCAGTGTGTTACTCCCTTTGAAACCCAAGCTTGCTTTTAAATTTAGATTTTTGCACGGATTAAACAAATTAGGTACAACATGTTAAATACTGAGCTTTAGAGGTACTGGCAGGCAGATGTTTTACCTCTGGACACAGCCAGGCTAGTTTCCAGCTTTTGCGCTAAACTAATCAGCCTGCTGGCTCTGGCTTCATAATTGATGGACAGATTTGAGCGTGGAATCCATCTTCTCATCAACTCTTGGGAAGAAAGTGAATATTTTTTTATGTATTAACTGGATAGTAAGCTGATTCTCACCTAAATAAGATGTCCACAAATTATACTTTGTACAATCATATTGTAGCAGGACAGCTTCAGTGAGCATCAGGAGGACGGGAACATTTCCAGATCGCTGTGTGAGTCCACATGCCTCACCCAGTGTGTGTAGCTTAATTAGATCTTGTGCATCTTGCTTGTGGTCTTGTGGAACAGGGACACAAACTTCTTTCTGGAAATCAGCTGCTGGTACTGCCAAGCTATGACTCTGTGTTCTGCACAACATCTTCGTTCGTGCCACTCTCATCAGGGGTTCAGGAACACAGATGGTGACATCCGGGGAACACATCATTCAGATCTCCGGGATAATTTTAAGGGTCAGATGTAATTGTTCTGGTTGAATTTGATAATGGTGATTTATGCTGAAACATATTACTGTCATCTTTTTGCTTGTTTAAATCAATTGTCTGACATTTGGGGAAACATGCATATTCACTATATTGCCAAGATTTAAAAGATTTACATTAGAAGATTACCAGAAGATTACCAGAACCTCTAAAGCTCACCAACACTTAACATGTTACATCTCGTTTCATCTCAATTGAAGGGTCAAATTTGTCATGTGATGTTATGTCTGTGATTTGGGGAAATTATGCAGCTATATCTGATTTGTAATTGTTCATACAGGTAACATATTTGACCTTTTTAAGCCAGTTGTGATTTACCATGTATGTACCTGCAGCAGAAAATTACTGCACAAATATAGAGAATAGTTTATTTATTTATTATTGATGAGAGAACCTAGCAACAGAGCAATGAATAAATTAATGTCTTGTCTGTTTGTACTGTTCTTAATAACTGCGTAAAAGAGTTTCACATCCTCACATTCGCCTTCACCTTTTGAATCCATTACTGAATTTTAATGGTTGATGCAAAATATTGGACGCAACTTGCTTTTTTACTTTAAGTGACCAAAATGACATTAACTGTGTAAAGCCATTTAAAGCAACACCATTCACGAGTCCCTTCACGTGTCATCATCGTCATCTTTACAATTGCATTTATAACTGAAGCAAGTGACTGGAGTTATATTGTTTTTGAAAGACACAATCAGTTCAGTCACTCCGGTCCATAATTACCCTCTACATTTTCAATAACTTTGAGTTTCCTGGAAAAAACTAAATCTAATTTGGTTGGTATATCAAGTCTTTTACTTGCACAGCAAGCTAGCTAAATGTGAAAACTGTGAATCAATGTATAAATGATGTGAATGATGTGATGTGATGTGTCTTGAATTTGAATCAAGCATTCTATCCAGGAAATGTATTTAATATTGAGGGGGGAATTACTGACATGCAAAATAAAGTTTAATCATTTTTTGTTTAACATTGGTGGATATTGTCCATCGTGTAAGAACTGCCCCCCAAACTCTTGCACTCAAGGCTTTAATTTAGAATTCAAAATGCCCCCAAATAGTTATAAACTACAGAAAAAATACTTACATTTGCTCTGCAGAGGAGGGTTTTTTTTCAGTGTTAGTTAATCAGCAAATCTGCATCTACAGTGGTTTTGGATTAAAATTTACATATGTATAACACACATGCACAAACACACTCGTTATTGGCTAAGTGTGTAAGTTTAGCAGTGTGTGTGTGTGTGTGTAGTTTATCACAGTCGGACAAAGCTGCTCTCCCTCCTTCACCTCTTCTCTCTTCTTTTTCTTACTCTCTCAGCAGTCTTGACACACTTGGGAGGCACCTGTGGGTAGAGATTGACAGGTAGCTATAGTTTTGTGTGTTGCGTGTGTGTGTGTGTGTGTGTGCTCACAAACGTGTGTTGTTGCTTCCTCCTCTTCTCATCCTCCATTCCACCTGCATTGCAGCAAACACTGCCTCTTGTAAGTGTGTACAGTACAATGTTAAAGCAGGGAGGAGGCAGGAGGGGACAACACCCTCCCTCCTCCTCTAACTCTGGTTTAATAATTGTGAAAACAGTTGAAACCAAGATTTTTTTATTTTTGGGTCAGACAACAGAGAACAAAAGTGTGCGGGTAGTATCTGTATCGGCACAACACAGAATCTATGAATATACAGGCACAGTAAGTGTATGGATATTATGTGAAATTCCTTGCTAAAGTATGTCATTTTAACTATTTTTTTCTGTATTTTGTCACAATTTTTTTGCTTGCATCTACAGCTTTTTTCTTCCACTAACATGTAATTAAAGCTTATTTCTCCCCATACTGCTGAACAAAGCTGTTTACTGCAAGGGAGATTCTGCATCACTAACCCTCCGTTTAGTCCCAAATGCAAATGAGGAATAAAAACTGTGCTTCTGTTCATGACAGCAGGATCAATATTTTTTGGAAACATTCGATTCCACATGAATCATGGACAGCGATGACGGATAAATGTGACAGAAACTGGAGAAAAGGTTCTTGTCGTTGCTTTATCAGAGGAGCTGGAGTTGAATAACATTTCACTGTGGTGAAACATCGCGGACATGCACCTTCCACATAATCCCATGTGGATTCGTAAATCATCAGCTCTTATTATTATTTTTATTATTATTTTTATTATTATTAGATTGTCCTGTTAACTTCTCTGCTCCACTCTGCAGCTGAATTGTCAGTAACGTAGGATGATGAAAACAACCGAGTTTATTCTTTGTTCTTTGTAGTCACTTTCAAAAGCAATTTTCAAAAGCAATTTGGTGGGGGCTGCTGACAGTCCAACAAACAAAGAACTGTGGACAACAAATCCCAAATCCCAATGTAAAAACATTTTGCAATCACCACCACATTCCTGATCAAAGCGTGAGATATGTGTGTGTGTGTGTGTGTGTTTGCATCTTCACGGGCCCACTCAATCCGTGTGGTAACCGAGACCCAAGTCAGGCTGGGCTGAAGTTATATGAGTACGGTCTGCGGTTAAATGAGCTGAGTATGGTTCCAGGTTTATTGGCGTGGGCTTTAGGTCTGCGTGTCACCTTGTCTAACACCTGAGCAAATTTCTTTCAGCTCTGATCACGAGGTGCTTCGTAATCATCATAGAAGAGGAAAAAAAAGTGTTTTTTTTGAGGAGAGACAACGAGTGTGAACGCTAAGGTGTAGGGAAAGATGAAACATGCCGCTACAGTTTTCAACCATGCTGCTCATTAATAGGTGGCACATCATGCTGTCGCCAGTTCTGTCACCTTTTGAGTCTGTTTGCATCATTTTGAGGTCTTATTATCCTCAGGTCTATTTTAGGCAATGTATATCCGTCCTTTGATGCCTCTCAGATTGGGTTTCTTTACTTTGGTCATTCTGAGTGGTGGCCTGGCTCTCGTGATGGCAGTGTGGGTCTTTGGGTCAGTTGGTTGGTTTGTCCACCACTTTGGTCTAGACTGAAATATATCAACAACTATAGGATAGATTGTTTAGACATTCATAGCTCCCGGATAATGAATCCTAATGACTCTAGTGATTCCTGACATTTAATCAAGCATCACTATGAGATTCACATTTGCGGTCTTGGGTGAAAGGTCTTTGAATGTGAAATATGTAAAAATATTGGATGGATAGTCATGACATGCACATTCATATTCATAGTCCCAACAAGAAGAACAGTGATAATGTTGGCCATCCCTTAATGTTTCCTCTTGCGCAACCATCAGGTCAAGATTTTAAACAATTTCAAACACTGTACTGTAATTCATGACCAAACACCTACAAAACTAATAACATTTTCATCATCCTTGTGTCTATTTTGTTAATTGTTGTCATTGTGAACATGTTAGCATATTGACTTTAAAGCTGAATGCTAACTTTATACTCAAGCATGTTTGGATGAGTTTTACTGTACGATGTGCTGGGATAAGAATGTGTGCACACGTAAGCGTGAATGACATGAGGTGTGCACGAGGCAACAGCAAAAAATACCCAAAAGAAGACAACTAGATTCAGATTGCTGAGTTAATAACACATGAGCAGGTGGATATGGGAGTCAGTTGACCAGGACTGAGGAAAGTATGGTGGACAGGTGGGAAATGGCTGCAAAGCCACATAGAAAAGTTGGGGCCTGGGAAAGTGGGAATGTGGCTGAAGGGAGGACAAAATAAAGGCAACTGAGGGAACCATTGTGACAGTATAATTGCAGGTTGACTATTCAAATAAGCATTCAAATAATAAAATCTGATAAATAAATAATCTCCAAGACTTCTTTTAGCACTTTTAGCATTATCACCATTTTTGCATCTGTGCTTTGGCTCCCTTTAAGTAATGTTGTAGCCATATTTCTGAAACTGATCTGAGTGGACTATTTCTGTGATATCATATGTTATTTAAGCCCTCCTTTGTAATATAGTCAGTGTTTACATAAATACATCACAAAGACAACTTTAACAGGGTCTTTTTGCCCTTTCTCATTAAGGGCTCTCTGGGATATGCACAACACCATTTAAACAAGTTAGGCCAGCACTGTGATATTATTTTGAAATGTTGTGGAGAGAGTGTCAGAGCTGAAAGAAAACATTAATAATGCTCTTAATTGATTGAACCCCCTTCACCATCCCAGTCATTTATGTTTCAACAAGTCCTTCAAATTAAAGGACCAAATGTGCTGCTGATCCACGACATGTCAGTAGTAGCTGCTGGTTTGGTTAAGATACCAAAACAACTTGGTTTGAGAAATGAACAGCGGTCTCCCGTGCTAAAACCTGGCGTTTGGTGGCTAAATGTAACATTTTTTGAAGCAACTGTTACCTGATTACATTGTGAGAGGAGATTTCTGGGACAACACTCCACAGACACACACATCAACGATGTTCCTTTTGTGTCCACTTGTGTAAATGATTTGTCATCATAGTTTTCTGCGGGAGCTAAATCTTTTCAACGCCCACCATGTTGAATGTCTTGCCATGTTGGTGATCATGAAGAAGGTCAAACTGTCAAGCAGGGTAAAGGTCGCTGCTAAGCCAATCCTTTCTTTCTGCCTAAAGTATTGATCAAGGAACATTTACAGTCATGCTGTAGACGTAGACTATTTAAAATGTTATTGTGCACACAAATAAAAGGAAAGACAGTGGACATCAGAACAACAAACTACATCTCTGAGCAGGGTTTTTTCTTTCTGTCAGCAAAATGGAAGCTGAATGGAGGTGTGTGTCATCATGTAGGACTGATAGTGAAGTGTAGTGAAGTGCTGCTTACTGTACCACACCGTGCTGACTCTAACGTCTGACCTCTGCACGGGAACAGGAAGCAGCATACATTCTAATATTAATGAATAGTAATCTTTTTTTTTTTTATCCTGTGTCTATCACACTGTAGAACATTAAGGAAATTATTCTGTCAGTGCAATTCTCCTCATTTTATTCAGTATAATGGGCCTAATTTGCTAGCTTTTAAAAGAGAGGAAATTACATTAGAGAGTTGTTTTTAATGTGCTAAATTTAACAGATAATTTGTACATACAGTGTTTCTGTGCACCTGTATTGGCAGGGCTTTTACCATTCAGATGTAATGATGATCACAAAGCCAAGCGCTGTCTGATGTTATCTCATGTAGCACTGTCTTTCCATTGCAGTGACAGGCAGAGAGACAGCCAGACAGGGGTGCTGCTGTGGGAACATGTCAGGTTTGTTTGGCTGGAGAGTCAAATAAGTGCCAAAAATATAGGAAATGTAAAAACAAAGTCTGTAGTGTTTTATAGTCTATAGGAGAAAATCAGTGGCTTTATATGTGATCAAACGTATGCCTCTCTTTATGTTTTAAGCTATAATTTTTTGGGGGGGATTTTTACCCTTTATTATTCATAGGACAGACACCTGAAGAGTGACAGGAAAGGTGGGAGAGAGAACGAGGGGATGACGACACGCAGCAAATGGGCCAGGTGGGAATCGAACCCCAGGCCGCTGCAGTGCAGCGAGACTCATGGCCTCATACATGGGTGCGTACGCGCTCTACCGACTGAGCCACCTGTGCACCCAAGTTATTTTTTAACACCCATTAGCAAATCTTTTGGTCGCTTGGGTGTATTGCAGCTGTGTCTGTTTGTGTCATCACATGTCACATAGTGATATATACATATAAACCCCACCTTTAGAAAAGTTTAAACAGAAACTGTGTTGATGATAAATGTCCCAGTGTAAATGAAAAGTATACAGACCTGGCCATAGTGGAAAAAAATGTGGTCAGTTGAAATGTCTCTTTGAAAAAATAGAAAGTCAATAGTGTTGAATATTTTGCACCACGTCAACTATGTGTATGCATCAAGTGCATGTGGAAATAAAAATGATTCTATTTCCATCTTATTTCTTTTAACAAAAAAGAGGACAGTAATGTGGGCAAAAGAGAGAAAAAGTAATGCACGTTGTTTTGGCCATTGTGGTGAAGAGGGAGCTGAGCCAAAAGGCAAAACTTTCAATTTACCAGTCAATCCATCCCTCACCTATGTTTATGAGCGTTGGGTAGTGACCGAAAGAATGAGATCATAGATACAAATGGCTGAAATTAGTGTCCTCCATAGGGTGGCTGGGCTGAGCCTTAGGGATAAGGTGAGGAGCTCAGACAAGCGAAGTAGAACCACTGCTGCTTTGCATCGAAATTGAGGTGGTTCAGGTATCTGATCTTCTGGGCACATCCAATGGGTAAGAAACCTCAGGGCAGACCCAGGACATGCTGGAGGAATTATATATCTCATCTGGCTTGGGAACATCTCCTGATCCCCCAGAAGAGCTGGCATGTGTTGCTAGGGAGAGGGACGTCTGGGCAGCCTTGCTTAGCTGCCCAGATAAGTGAAAGAAAATGAATGGATGGAAAAGAAAAAAAATGGAGCTCTCTGAATGTACCGTCAGCTGGGTATTGTAAATCATTGTCTATGAAAAACTCCAACTGCAGGCCAAGAGCGCAGCGCATCCGAAGCTGATGCCCTTGATTAGCTTCAACTAAACAGAAGCTGGGATGAAAACCTACACTAGAGAACACTCACCATATGAAGGGTTGCCAAATCCCCATATGTTCAAGTGTTGATGTATGTGATCATATGTCATATGTGAATGTCAGCATGCGACAGCAACCCCCTTTGCTGTCTGAAGGGAAATTAAGATTGATTACAGATGAAGCCATCATACAACAGAGGTCACATTTTTTCCATGTTTGCTGCTTCGTCCATTACATGTCCCAGAACTGTCACAGTAACTCCTGCTGATATGGTTCCTAATCTACTGTAATACTTACTGTAGTTGTTGTAAGGTGTATTTCTTTTAAAAAATGTGTTTGGTTTCTTTGGTTAACAATTGTTAATCAAATTGTTCTATAGAGCATGTTACTTCCTGTGGTGGCACTTAACCTTAACATGGGATGTAAGCTGTGAGGTTCATCATTTGGAATTCCTTGGATTCTGAGCTGGCAGATTGAATGCACAAATATCATCACTTAGTTTCTATATTGAGGGTTCAGTTATGGACACATGGTCCTCTCCTTTCCAAAAATATGTTTATGACAATATGTATCTTCTGTACTTACTCATCCACACATACAGTTTCCATGGTTTGGCCATTCTAACCTTTGTCACTCCCTTTTTATTCCTTTCTGTCCATGATATCTGTGGCCAGAGACTTTATGTTTTTGGTTTATCCATCCATCCCACTTTTGTGACAGGATATCTCATGAACACTTTTTGGAAATTTCTTCAAATTTGCCACAAATCTCCACTTTAACTGAAGGAGGAATTCATTTGATTTTGGTGACACGTTTTTGGCCACAACTCAAGAATTCATATGCTCATTATTACAACACTTTACACAGATGATGAAGTGATGACATTTTTTACCAAAACTGTCAAAAGTGAACTTCACCTTAAATTATAATTGCCTGGCCATTATTTAGGACTAAGGGTATTTGCTGTTCACCCTCTTCACTTCCTTTTCCTGGATGACTCTGTCACTGTCTTGAGTGTCTTGATGTCTTGATGTTTGAGGTCAATCTCAAAATAAAAGTCTATAAATCTTTCCGAAGGGTGTGTGTGCAGCATTAATGTGGATGTTTCCATAGTGCCAACATGACCCGGAAGTACAGTTATCTAAAAGAAAATCTTCTGTGAGATCTTGCAAAACCTTTGTGAGGTAGGCTCAAACCTGGGGGTGAAATTACACTTTCAGTACATTAAGTTAGATTACATATTGTGTGTTTTACTCATTATCTTTTAAAGAAATGCTTTTAAATATATGCTGTATATGCTGGCCTTTTTAATGTTGCATTAGATTGAATGTTGCCAACCTCTATTATTCAGAACTTCACAACCATTCAAAAACATTTACTTGCTATTGATAAAGAAATTTTGGTTGTAGTTATTTATTTGATAATTAATCTGAGCTCCAAATGGAAACTTAGTATATTTGATTGGACTAAATCAATTAATTGGCTATATGTTAAATTATGTTATTCAGTATAAATACTAATTTTTCCTGATAGCTAGAAGAGTGTGTTAAAGCTGTTGCACCTACACCTTCAAAGTCTCAAACTACATTTGTCATATCAGTCTTAGACATGAAGGTGAACTACAACTTGACTCTTTGGTGGAGGCATGCAATCTGCTCGGTGCTAATTCTAGTTATTTATCAACTTTTTTACTCATTACTGTGTCATTATCTCTTTTTGTGTGTGTTTCAGTCTTGTTTCCACCCTCTTTTTTCACCTCCTCCTTCCACCCTCCTTCCTCTTGTCTTCTCCTCTCATTAGGCAGCCATCACTTTCCACCACTCACCATGTGGCTTTCTGTTTCTCCCTGCATTTCCTTCCATTTCCCTGGTTTCATTTTTCCTGGACAGCAGGTCGACTGACAGCACGTGACAACAGGAGCGTGCACAGGAAGTATGAGCCCGTTTCCACACTTGACCTTGTGAAAATATGAAACATCTCTATCTCTATTGCTTGTCCCTCCCTTGGAAACTTCCTTCTACTCCTCCTCCTCCTCCTCCTTTTGTCACCTCTTTGTCATTTTAAGTCTGTCCATCTGCCCCTCTCAGTTCAGGTTTTCTCTTTTTCTTTTCTTTGTCCTTTGCACCACGTTACCTTTCTCACTTCTCTCAGCTCAATCTCTTTTCTTCTTCCACGTGATTTTGCTCCTCCTTTCCTCTATCACTCTCTTCCCTCACAGCTCCCTCCTTCCTCTCCTCCCCCTCTCCAAGTGATGGAGTTGTGTTTTTATATGAAGTGACAGTGTAAAGAGCTGTATAAAGGTTACAGTGGCTTCCTCTATGACATGTACAGCCATATTACTTATCACACACCCTTATACACACACACACACACACACACACACACACATTTTCTCCGTAGGCACTTTGCTGCATCCTGGGACACTTAATAGAAGGAGTGAGGGTGATTTTTATTCATCCCTGTGTTGGTGCCCCCCCCCTCTCTCACTCACCAGCGAGAAGCAAAATGGTCAACACTGTCAATATTATAGAACAGATGCCATATATGTACCATGATGTGCACACTTGCAGATTCCACTGCAGTGAAAGCTATCCCGTGACCTTTCTGCTCATATCTGTCATTACTGATGGAACTAATAGAAGCAGATAAGATTTGAAATGGGTTAGTAGCTGTTTGACACGATTAATGTTAGGATGGTTACAGAAAAAAACTGAAGATCACTGGAGAAGCAGTGACAGATGATATGTTTGTAAACTCGCTCAGCACTGGTTTCATGATGAGATATCTGGCTAACTGCTTCGACCGAGTCCGACTTCTGACTGGATGAACTGCTGCGAACTGGTGAATAAACAGAGACCGGTGAGGTCAAAATACACACACACACACACACACACACACACACACACACATGCAGAGAGATGCAGGAGCCCTCCAGCTTCTCTGTGCTGAGGCAGCTGTGACTGACAGAATACTATCAGATCATTCAACCTTCATCCTCACACACACACACACACACACAAACGCACTGACTGACAGCAGCGTGATCATAAAGCCTTCTTAAATACGACAGGCCGCCATATCCACCCACTATGCTGCCAGCTATCTGTGCATGCTCTAGATGATTTTCCTGTGTGCACATGTGCACGTTTTTCTGGTGCATACCTGCATGCTCCCCACCTCTCATCTTTTCTGTAATTTTCAACGGATTCCGTCTTTCTAATCTGTATTTGTGAATTATTTTCGGCTGCGATAACAACGCTCTGTAACAAGCTTAATAACTGTCTCTTTGTGTACCTGTATCTTTGGAATCTGCACCTGTGTGTGTGTGTGTGTGTGTGTGTGTGTGTTCTCTATTCTGCCTTAGTCCTCCTGTCAGTCAGTCTCAGAGGAACTGATGCTTGTTTGTCAGCTGTCAGACACACACATGTGCACACACACACACACACAGGCAGAAAAATGCAAAAGGTCTGCTCCACAGCTGCTCTGGAGAGAAATCTTCTCTCCGACACACACGGGTGTCTGAAAGAGGCACACACCCACATACAGTACATAAAAACACACACACATGCATTCATATAACACTTAAAGATTCACACACGAGCTCACACCCAAGCAGCTTTACGCCGTACGCCTCCATGTACCTCCTTTGTGACGGCTTGTCGAGCGCGCTAATGGAAGAAACCCCACAGAAAGACAGAGATATTCTTTTCTATTCAGTCTGTCAGTTACGTTTAATCCAAAGCCGCCGTCTTTGAGGGCGCAGATACTTTCAGCATTTAGGGGTCTGCTGGGAATTGGATGGATGCCTGTGATTTTACAAGTGGGTTCTTCAACAAATTGAGTTTTATAAGATGACTAGGCTTGAAGATATTTTGTTTATGATTTTCTCAGCTTTGAAGTCAATCTTTATTCATATCAAATGTGAAAAGTACCCACGCCCCCCGTGTATTAAGAGAGATTGGATTACTTCTGAAGATCGGCTCACCTAAAGTAAAACAGCTTCTTACTTTTATTTGTCAATTTCTGTTGCCTCTCTCTTACTTTCTTTTGTTTCCCCACACACCTCTGTCTCTCTCTCTCTCTCCATTGCCATCATCTCCTCTTTCTTTTCCAATGTAGTGAGAAGTAATAATGGATATAGAGTTGTGCTGCTGCAGTGTATGTGGTATGTGTGCGTGAGTGTGTGTAAGACGTTGCTTATGTGTGAGCGATCACGTACAGGTATTTCTGTCACTGTGTGTTATGGGAAACAGAGTCTAATGTGTTTATAATTGACTCCAGCTCCAGCAGACTGGCTCAGTGGGCAACAGATGCCACAGTTGCTGCTGCTGCCACAGGCTGTGTGCTATGTGAGTGTGTGTGTGTGTGTGTGTGTTATTACGTGTATATACAGTATATGTGTGTATTTGAGCCTGTGAGCGTGTATGTGTGTCTGTGTGATTGGTGTGTAAGTATATTCACCTGTGTTTATGTGTGTGTGTTTGTTTGAAATTTCTCACCCGGGTGTAGAGCTTGTGGATTTTCTGTACTTCTGGTCCTTTCCGTGTTCTTACTGGCTTTTTACAAATGAACTGAGAAGAATAAGTGTAAAGTCAAATGGGCTGTATCTGATGCAGATACCCGGACTGCAATGCAAAGAGCTCATAAAGAAATGTCTTATAATAATAATATCAAAACTGCTTCTTTGACAGTTCCCATGATCAACAGATGGATTTTAATATCAATTATCATCATAAAATTCTTTGGTAAGTCCGCAACCAACAATTATGGTCTAACTGGCCTGATGTGAACCAACCAAAACAGCTTTTTTCATAAGCTGCTGAAGCTTACATGAGCTGTTGCTGATTACTCAGTGATGCTCTCTTGAAAGGTATTACAGAGTGTATTTTTGTTTGACTAAGCACAATCAAAAACTAAGTTGACTAGATGTGGTGTATTTATTGCCTTTGTTCATTCTTTCAATGGGTTTTTACTTACTACAAATCATATTTTTCTTTTGATTATTTTTTCCCAGTTGTTTAAAATCAAGTTCCCATTTTAAAGCAGAAGTAGGTTATTTATTTAAAAATAACTTGTATTTTGTAACTTTTTTGTTGTATTTTCAACAAAACAAAACTGTCACTATGTCCTGACAGTAGTAATGAGCCAGATAATCTTAAACAGATGTCAGTGCTAACTTGGAGCAGACATAATAGTGTATAAACAACCGAACAATCAAGCAATGACAAAACAACAGTTTACATGAAAGATAAGTACAGGAGAAGAGCAATGAAGAAAAATAAGCTAAAAATTAGATTGAGTGACGCAGCAAGGAGAGGTTTTGGAGGTGAGCTTGAGCACACCCTAGAGGGAATGAAGGGGACCTGGAAGCTGTACTTGTTGTTTTCAAACTAGGCCTACTGTCCTCCAAATCCTACGTGTACTGTACCTTTAATTAGGTGTCCCACAACCATAAATAAAAGGTCTCCTGCAATTTACTCTATACATAAATGGTATTTTTTCACAAGTTCAGTGTCAATTTTTATGCCGATGATACCAGTTTGTATGATCCCATGAAATAAAATACAGCAAGTCAAAGTTTAATTACAGATTCAACCAAAATGACCATATAAATGCACATTATTTTGTAGCATAACCTGAGAAACTCATATTTCTGTATTTACTGCAGCAGCTGTGGGTGTGAGGTCAAGCACAATATCATAATTGAATATGAAAAGTGTGTCAGTCATTTGCTTGGTTTGTGATATGTGTTGCCTTAGAACAGTGTAATTTATTAGAGGCCATTAAAAATACAGTTTCTCATAACTCTTATGACAATATACAGATCAAAAGGCACAATTAACTGCCTTCATTTATATGGAAAAACTAAAAAAAACAATGGCCCAGTGATCATCAGTAACAAAGACCTAGCACATAAATAATGTGTTTTGAGTGGTGTGCTGATATTTCTACTCAGGGGTGCACTGTTCCTATCTAAAATGAGCTCCTACAGCTTAACTTCTGTTTTAATTACATTTAAACCTCTTTTAGTTGTTAAAAGCCTGTTCTTAACTTTTGTCCGAAAATACAAAATGTATATATTTCACATTACCTTTTATTTACCATGTCATTCCATGGCACATTATAAGCACTTAAGGATTTGCTGAGGTAGCAGATTGTCCTATAAAACTCATGTTTAACATCCTCAAATATCTAAAAACTGGTGAACTGGAGGAATGGAAATATATGGTCATTTAAATGAACATAGTATGTGCTTATACTGACCCTGATTGACTCTTTATGGTGGTGTTTGTAGTGGGTCTTTGAACACTGTCTGCGGCTGTTATGCACCAGGGATTTGTTTGTACTTTTAATCCAATAAAGCAGCTGGTTGATTTTCATGCTTGTATCTGTTCCTTTTCAAATAAGCCATAATAGCCTGGAGGCAGCAGAGGGGAGCTTTATTACAGCAGGGCTGATGGGGACAACAATGATCCAGTGTTTTAATTACTAATATCTGGTTAGTCAGTATGGTCCTGCATTTGTTAAGATGCTGATTCATTATCATGTACTTCACTTCCCTCCCTTTATGTTGTTTTTTTTTCTCTTTTCCTCTCATTCCCTTCACATTTTCTTTACTCTCATCCTCACATTGTCTCTGTCTCCCACTCTCTGGCATTCAGTCCTTGTGTACAAGCTAGATTTTAATAGAAATATATTGTTTATGAACTGGGGACTATAATCAGATTTCATCCCCTCCCTCTGACCTCATTAGTATTGACCTGTCCTTCGGTGATGATGTCACAGGCGGCTGCTGTAAGCTGGCCAATGATCTGTGGTTAAAATTGTCCCAACAGTTTGTGTGTATTTGTCCTTTCTCATATACACAGTTACACATGACAATTTAGGAGACTTTCTATTATTCTGGTGGATTTCTTTCCACTCTCTCTATGCTAGAACATGTTATTGGTGTTATTTACTGGAGATGAGTGAGTTTATAACAATCAAATATATGTTTGGACAGAAACATCACATCCATTATCCAGCCTGGATTAAAAGAAAAAAGTGTTCATCTTGGACAACTCTTACATCCTGAGCTGATATTAAAACTTAAGTCCAACAGGTTAACCTTTAACACTGGATTCAAGAGTTCTGAGGTCAGCAGTGATCAGTGTTTTATAGCCTAAGAAGGACACCAGAGGTCAGGTCATCCTGACACGAGGTGTTTCATTTCACCTCCAAGATACCATAAAATATGTCAACTTGGGAAAAAACCCAGCAGACGGATGTCTATCCTGACTGCACTCGTCCACATGGCTAATGATCATTCCTAAAGTTTCCTATTAAGCCAGGCAACATAAATCTCTCTTTGGGTGTCCAGCACTTTTCCGATTCTGGCAGAATTCCTGAAAATGTAGTTGTGCTAATGAGCTGAAATGTATGTCAAATGCCAAGTGTGTGGTCTGAGTTTCTTGCTCTTTCTTTCTACCCACTGTCTACTCGTTTATGCCCATTAATATCTTCCCTTGTTCATTTCTCTCTTTCTTCATATGGCTGCAGGTGTGCCTGTGTGAGTGTACGCAGATATAAAATGTTGCTGCCACACATTCATGTGTGTGTGTTTGTGTGTGCTACGGATCTGTGAGTGCATCAGTGTGTCATGTTCTTACCCTTTTCTTTCTCAGATG
Source organism: Scortum barcoo (assembly GCA_023238725.1). NCBI lineage: Eukaryota > Metazoa > Chordata > Actinopteri > Centrarchiformes > Terapontidae > Scortum > Scortum barcoo. Next base: position 23,235,679 of record CM041536.1, on the reverse strand, counting down.
TGACATGTTTAATACCATTAAGCTTTACTGTGTGTTTCGTCTGTGCACATGAACATTGTGTCTGTGCATGACTGTGCATACATGTGTCTCCTCCATATTTCCATTTGTATGTGTGTGTGTGTGTGTGTGTGTGTGTGTGTGTGTGAATCTCTCACTGATATTCATATAGAGCTTTTGGATGAGCTGATGTTCTCAAACAAAACAACTAAAGACCTACTTGTGGGCAAACTCACTGTAGGCAGCTGGAAGGTGGAGGATTCTTTCACGATAAATTGTTGATTGCTGAAGCTGCTGAAGATCCCTCCCCAAAGCCTTCAATAAACTTCTGCTGCTTGGAATGACTTTTCACTTCTGGCACCACTATCTCATCATACCCTTGGTGAGATGTTGAGAACAAGAGACTCTTGTTCTCAATTCGAGTTGCCTCAGTAAGGCAGATGGGGACACCGGCCATTTTAGATGGTGTCATTTGTTTCTGCAGAATCATAGCTGTGCACTTTAACTAAACCTGGTCAATGTATTGGCTCTTACAAAGGCAAAACAACAACACATGCCATCTGTTACTGGGAGTACATTACTCTACTCTGTTATACTGTATATTACACAGTGTGTTCCATCACTTGTATCTAAAGTTGTCTCCATTTTTATACAAAAACATATGCATGAACAAATGGATGCATCATTATATCTGTGACTGTGTGTGTATGTGCTTGCAGTCTAACTTCTATTGTAGCAGTGATGAATGTATGCAATATGTGTGCATGCCAGGGGGCTTCCATCAGCAGTGTATGAAAGCAAGCTTCAACATGATTCATTAGAGGGAGGGAGAGAATGAGAAAGCTGAGGAAAGAAAATCTGAGATAAAAGAGGAGGGGATGAAGACAGGTAAGAAATAGATTCGGATGTAAATAAAAGGGATAAAGAACAGTAAAAAGCTAGAGGAATTGAACTATACCATGGAGTTGTTCATACAAAGCAAGGTGGAAAAGTGGAGCATGAACGATGCAGATAAGAGGGATAGAGCAGATAGGGAAATTCTATAAGATAGAAGACAGGAGAGAAAAAGGGGTGAGGAGGGATGTGGTGATGGACATGGTAAAAAAGTGGAGACAAGAAATTAAGTACAAACAGAAAACCCCTCAAAGGATAATGGAAGGCAGAAAGCCTCAGTTTAATCATAGATCTAAGCACCATGGTTAAAAAAAATCACAATAACCTGAAAAATCCAATTGCTGTGGTTTGCAGGTGTGAGGCCCTTCACAGTATGATAATTAAACATGCAAAGTATGTCAGATACCTGGTCTATGTTATATCATGTCTTCCATAAAAAATATACTTACATACCTTTATAAAATATACCTTTTTTATTGAAAAAAAAAACAGGTTTATGATTACCGATAACAAGCATGTAAGAATTCCCACAGTGAGTGGCTGGATTGCATAATCCTGAAAACATAATGAACATAAACAAAAAAAAATTTTTTTTTTTCTTTTTGGTCACTTTCAAGCAGTGCAACAAGCTGTAAGCATAATAGTGAGATATATACTATTGTCACCTTAAACACTTACCTTGAAGTTGGAGTTGAACCAGTCAGAGTTTAGCATTGTGGTCCTCGTGTAATACCAAACTCCCTCTGTTTTGATGTGATGGCCCAGAGTTCACCATCTAGTTGCTTATCTTGTCGGCTCCTTGGAGGCAGGCAGGTAGCGGGCAGTGAGTTTATCAGAGATTTTTCACTAAAAACAGCTGCCAGCTGCCTCTGGAAACATCACCAAGGGAAGTGCTGAGAATGAACCAAAACAGTACTGACATGTGCTGAAAAACCAAAACAATAACAATATAAAACCCTACAGAACTCAGGATAATCGCAGAGTTGGGTGAGTGTCTGTGAGCACATCACCATAAGGGACCCCTTTCACATTACACCACATTCATTTGACCCATTGTTGATATAAGAATATTGGTTTGAGCCCCTGACTGTGAAAGTAGTAGTAGTAAATACAGAAACTCTCTATACAAGAATTTTGAAACAGGGACCTTTAAGAAAACTTGAATACAATCCATCAATTATTGAAATGCTCTAAAAGATTCACTCCTTATGTATAAATATACTAATGATCTGTTTGTTGAGTTTAATTAGAATTTATTTTCAGAGCCAGATTATGTCACATCCTAAGTTTGAAAAGCTTTTTTATGCCTAAGCTTGTATGAATTGCATTTGAAAAGAAGAAAAGAAAAATGTAGTTCAAAAACACATCTTTCTAATGTTTAATGAATAAAATGTCTTATTTATAACTTGTACTTATACAGCTTATATAAAAATTATATTTCCATCATGAACCTCATAAAACCAGACTAGTAATTAACCAACTCACAGGTGGAGGCCAAAGTCTGATTTTATTTTTGTCGACTGCCTCATTTAATTTTATTGACTGCAGCAAAGGAAAATACCTTCATGAAGTCATAAATCTTGGGATTTGAAAATCCCCAAAAAAGATGAATTGGAAATCAGTTTTCACTTTAAAGTGCCTCAGTGGAGTTCTGTGTTAACAAAGAAATGTGTTATATTGTGTGTTTCTGAACAAAAAGAATTCTGAGGATCCTTGAGGGTAAAGAAATGTGCAGAATGCATTTCTCTCTGCATGAAATACTTGTAGTGCTGATTTACTGAATATTTGAAATTGTGCATTAACATCTATGTCCTCTCCTCTTCTTCACTGCCTTTGCTGCCACATTCCTTTGCGTATTACAGCACGCTAACTGCTGATTGGCAGATTAGAATGAAACAAGTGGCAGCGGATAAGCACTCGACAGGTGAATAAACAGAATCCTAAGGCAGTGCATTTTATTATATAAATTATACTTATTGTTTATATAATACAAAACAATTAGTAAAAATGTAAGGTGGACATTTGAACTGGATGACACAGGATATGTAGACAGCATCATATGTGATAGATAACATCACTGAGGCAGAAGGAAGATTGAGAGTAATCATCTTTGGTGAGCCACTGGCATCAAAGACACCACCCAGCAATAGTGTGTGTGCATGCGTGTGTGTGTGTGTATATGTGCTTGACCTGTGTGTTGATCTCTCACTGTAAGTGATCTGACTTCTCTGTGCTAGACTGTCATTGTGATAAGATATAATGTGTTTCTCTCTGTGTGTGTGTGTGTGTGTGTTCCCTAGAGGCAGATAAGGTCTGTTTTTAGGTAGGTGGCATGGCCCACAGTGAGTCCTATTATCAGCCTGTCATACACACTCACATCTACCACTGGACACACACACACACACCCAGCTCTCCTCTAACACACAGGCACAGAAACGGTAATCTGTCCCTTGACACATAAGCAGACACACACACAGACACAGACAAAGGCAGATACAGAGAGTACACATAGAAGAAGAGGGACCAAATGGAGGAAGAAGTAAGTGAAAATATGAGGGAAGCTGTAAGAAAAAAAATAAGACAAACAAGAATCCAAATAAGTGAACTCTCATCTCTCTTTTTCTATAGTTCACTCACACATACATTGACCTCTTGCTTTCTATTCTCTCTTTGTGTTAGCTGCTGGATATTGCTGTGTGACGGTGCACTTAGCTCTGATTTGTTCGTGCGGATTAGACAGAGCGGTGCGTTAGCTGGTGCTACACACACACACACACACACACACACACACACACACACACTCACAGAAGAGCAGCAATCGGTTAGACTCCCTGAGGTTCAGTTTGAGCAGGCTCATCCTTCCAGAGGTCATTAACCAGTCCTTGCACATACACACACACACACACACACACTCAAACCAACCGCACAGATTAAAACCTGCTAACACACATACACACTCTCACACATCCACACGGTGTTAGGCACTTGAACCTGCTAAAGTAGGTGTCAGCTGTTAATGCAAAAAATGAATTCTAGACATTACATTGCTCGTCACTTATCTGTGACATTGTGAACCCTGGTGTCTCTGTGACAGAGAGAAAGAAACAAGGAAGGCAAGACTGAGATATGGATGTTGCAATTTACATCAGATTTCTATATCAAATATACTATGTGACACACAATAATACAGAAACAAAAGAGAAACTGTTTCCATGGTAAACTCAAACTTGGTTAGAGTGAGATGCATTAAGGGTAACCTGGACAGCAAACTATACTTGATACATGTCTGTTAATCAGGCTCCATCAAACACCTAAGGAACCAGACTCTTAGAGCAGCGGGGTGTACCTTCGCAGTATGCTCATCCTCTTTTGACACCTTCCTCCTCAACCACTTGTCTGAATACCTCGGCCTCACTAGTGCAGCTCTCTCCTGGTTGCAGTCATATATCCCTGACAGGAAACAGTTTGTCACCATCAGAGACTCCAGTTCCACCCCAGCCCCAGTTACCCAAGGCGTACCCCAAGGCTCTGTGCTTGGATCCCTCCTTTTCAACATCTAATGGCCTTATCTTACACTGCTCTGCCGATGATCACTACAATATCTCCAGGCTTTAGACCAATTCTGACCCCTGGCACAAAGGCAACAGCTATTGAACCAATTTGGAGCCAATTTATTTTTGTTCATTTCTCTTTCAGATCACTACTTAGTTGTATATCTCTTACATGAATATGAAGTAATGAAAGAGACACCACCACTGTGGTACATTCTTCCTTTTTCCCATTATTATTTAAATGTGCATGACACACAAGCCTCAAGTTAGCCAGCTGGATGAGTTACTATGAGACAAAGTATTACAATTGAAGAAACTAAATGTAGGTTTATTTATTTATTTATTTATTTTCAAAGTAAATGTAGCTTTATTTATTTATTCTAAATAAATGTAGGAAAAGACTCAAAAAACACTGTTAACAGACTCCTAATACAAGCAAATTAACAGCATTCATATAGGAATGATTCTGTCTATACCATTTTGATCCATATAGGCGGTTCATCAGTTACGGTAGGATGTGATTTGTGTCATGTCATTTTCATCAACACCCTTAATCACAAAACTCTTTGAAGAAGTAACAGGACACATTGCAGTTTTCACCTCTGATCACTTATCAGCGAGGTGAATACCAACAACTGTCATGAAGCGAGTTGAACCCTTGAGCAAACACTTGCTCAACACACATTTGCCATCACAGATTAACTGCACCATTGGAGTTCTGCACCACTTCACAAATTCAAACCACCAGTGAAACCACTCCCTGAGGAATGTTTTATCCACACTTTATTAACACTCAATAAAGATTAGATATCCATCAAACCCAAATCAGAGTTGTTATATTAAGTTGACAAAGTGAGATTCGACGTATAGCATCCATAGGCCCAAACACAATAACCACTCACTGCAAAAACAAAATATTGTTACAGGCAAGAGGTAAACAAAGGAATAACCCTATTGCAATATGACAACTGCAATTACACCAGATTAGTTTTATGAATGCCACACAAGCGGCCACTGCACAGTAACACACTGAGACAGACAAGTGCAGGCAAAATGACTTGTGAAAATGAAAATGTCTCACAATAGAGACAAATGTCAATCATTAAGTCCAATTCGACATAGAAAACCTACCATGATTCCAATAAATTAACCAGAGAGACAAATTGATAATCAAATGAATGACAGTAACCACACTGCAGCTAGCTAAAAGATATTTTTAATATATTTTACGTGTCTACAAATGTTTTAGAACCTTTATACAGGCCACATGGAAACACATGGACACTGGACATGCATTTTACTATACTGCTGCTTACAAAAATATGTGTTTTGCCCTCTGCATTAAGAGAAAAGTTCAGGCTACCCTGATAGAGACTTGACAGACAAAATGAAAGAAAAAGAGTTGGAAAGAGAGGAAGAGAGAAAAAGTGAAGGCAGGAGACAGAGAGACAAAAGCATTATCTCCCATTTTCCTCTGCAGATGACAAGGGTAAAATAATTATTATCACACAAACAATAATCTGTCTTTCCTGTGCCGTCTCCCCTAAGTCGCATCCGTAGCTCCAGGCAGATAATATACTGGACTGCCTGAGATGCATTTGAATATTTCTTTGGCAGGAAATCACATTACTGGCTATTAAAAAGTAATTATTTGTACATAAATTCCCTGCAAGTTTGAGCCTAGTCTTGGCAGATGCTTCTGTGTGTGTGTTTATGTGTGTGTACTTACGTGTGTGCGTGAAGTTCGATGCTAAGGCAGTTAGCGTGTGGGGCGTTGCAGTGTTGTGTTTATTAAAAACGCAGACAGCCTCTCCATCATCAACTACGCACACACTCTCACACACACACACACACACACACACACACTTGGTGTCACTGAAACTATATTTCATAGGGTAGCGCATGATAATGTAATTACCAATACTTAGCATAGACAGTGAGAGAGAGGGAGATACAACAAGGAAGAGAGAGAGAGAGGGAGAAAGGATGAATATGGGGCAGCCCAAGAAAGAAATGAGAGGCACAGAAATCAGGCAAAAGTGAAAATAATGTATATTATAAGAGAAATAAAGTAAAGGGTGTGGAGGAAGAGATGGACAGTGGCAGAAAGACAAAGGGCACGAATACAAGCAGAAATCCACTGCATAGCAATATAATGCATTTTGGTATAAGGCAGACTATATGAAGGAACCAAACTAAACACCAAAAAGGAGCAACTTAAACTGTCTAGCTATAAGACAAAGTAACACTCTTTATGTTTGCCCACTCCAGAGCAGAGAATTGAGCTGCAGAAATATAGTCCCATCCCCTGTGTTTCTATATATTTGTTTTGTATTAAACTGAATTAATTTACTAAATGCATTTAATACATTTAATAATATTTTGTAAGGGAATAAAAATGTTTTAGGCATTCACATTTTAAGTGTAGGAAGCATTACATTTATGTACCACACGGGTTGTAGGGAGGGGAGGGGGAAGGGAGGGTGGGAAACAAAGTGCAGGATTTTGATGCAATAAAAAGAATGAGTCCTGCATGTGGTTCAGGCAATAAAGGCAAGTAATCCAAGTGTTTGGCTGCACAGTTGCTGTGCATGCGGTATACTGATAGCAGCACATAAACAGAGGAGAAGCTTCAGTCCTTACATGACGACTTCATGCACACCATCAAGCGTAAGTCACCTGTGTTTTGGCAGCACTTGTGACTTATGACTAAGAAAATGCATCACAAGCGCTGTGGCATTGTGGCATAAGTGAATAAACAGCTACATTTATATAGCACTTCTATATAGCAAGGTTTTTGCCGCTCATTCACCCAGTTACACACACACACTCACACACTGATGGCAGCGAGCTACCAAGCAGGGTGCTGGCCAACAATTTGGGGTTCAACATCTCGCCCAAGGACATATGGACAGGAGGAGGTGGGGATCAAAACTGCCAACGCTGTGATCAGACGACAACCCACTCTACCTTGTGAGCCTCCAGCTGCCCTGAGGAATAGAATAGGAATAGAGCAGGCCTACCACACAATGAAAAAACAAAACTGTTTCTGTGTTTCTTTCTGTGTCTGTGACAGTGAGACAATACGGGCATTCATTTCTGCACATTGCAGCTTCCATTAAAAATACAGTGAGGTTAGGAGGTGATGTTTTTCAGCAATATGTGTACAGACACCAGCTACTAAATAATTGCCATCCTTTCATTTACTCCAACTGCAAGGGCTAATTCTCGAGCATGAGTTCCGGTTGGATAGTCCAAGGTGCGGAGTAGGAGCAGTGTGTGTACATTCAAGGTGAAACGCGCATGGCAAGCTGTGTTAACACCGCTGAGGGCAGAGAGCAGACTGCAACGTCCAACTGCAGCTGAGCCAGAGGCCTCAACATGACAGAAGACTTGTCACAGCAGTGTTGCATGAATGACCCTGACTCTGAGGTTCCATTTCACATCATCAAGCTACTAAATAGTGATGAGTGTATTAATACCTGTTCATTTTGTCACCATTTTAATTTCAGCAATTTTACTCTAATTGACTGACATTTGAAAGCATAATTATGAAACGGAACACCTTGCCTTTAATTTGCCTCTCTCTCTCTTTCTATCTCTCTCCGTTGTGCCTTTTAACAAATAACACTGCAGCTTAGTGGCGAGAGGTTAGGATGAGCTTCCCCTAGGCATTAAATACCAGGTGAAATTATGCACATTTTGTTTTAGTAAATCAATGTGACTGATCCATATAAATAATTCCCTCCTGCACTTTTGTGCCTTACCTTTGCTGCTCCTGTAGATAATGTCAGCTGTCCTCTGTAAACACCACAGCAAACACTTGGAGCCAGCAGGCTGCATTTTTGCTTAACCACTAAATGATTCACCAGGGCACAGAGACAGAATACAGTTTTCTGTCCTGGCACATGCAGTAGATGGTTTTGCAGACACACTCACACTGTAACAGCAAATAAGTCTGGTGTTTACACTGGTTTTCCCACAAGACAGTAAGATGAAGACTAAGAATTTACATAGTGGGATGTGATTAGTTTTTTTCTATCGTCAAACGATCATAAAATCATCAGTTTTTTCCATATTAGTGTTAGGTTACCTTACTGTAGACTGGAGAAAAAATCATTTAATTCACTCAAAATCTAGAAGTGGCTACCAGAGACTTTTAAGGTGGACTGTTTTCTTACCTGTGTTACCGCTTTGCTCCTCTGAACAGTAGCTGGTAACTAGTCTATGCAGACTGGGCAAACCCTGCTTTGAAGAAACGTTACATAGACCTTTTCACAAATGCTTCATTTGAATTTGAGCTTATCTGGACACTTTTTGCTGACTACTGGAACTTAACCAACAATGGAAGCAATGCGCTTCATAATGTCTGCTACACATACAAGTGCTTTTTCTACACACACAGGACAAAACTCACTTTGGCACATGTAAATGTCACCCACAAGAACACCTTCCTTAAGGGGGAAGGCTCTGCCGGTACTATGTTATTCACTGCGTGGGTTGACGTCATGAATCAATCAGCACAGCTTAACAATTAAACTTACAACAATTAAAACTTAACAATATTTGAATTCCCGTACTGAAAATCGAATACCTGAGCAACTGAACATCTGAATAGTTGAATATTCAGGTCCAGTGGTACAAGATTGTTTAGGACAGTAGTTGATATGGACAGGTTGTGTACACTCTGTTTCCCTGCAGTCTTTGTCATTAGGTGTTTTTCCATCTAGATCCCTCTCATTAATAACCTTCATTAATGTTTAATGACTGGATTACTCTGGCACTCTGACTTTGGCTTGGTTTCAGCCAAGCTTTGGGTAAAACTGACACTGGATTACTGCTTGTCTGCTTGTGTGTGTGTGGTGGACTTTGGTGTCCTTAAATGGCCTTAAAACTTGTTATTCCCCTGGAATATTTCAGCACCGTGTAAATATAAGTAATTCAAAAGATGCTAATGAAGGATTTTAAATGTTGGACTGTGCTGTTTTTTGCCCCATCTTTTGTGTGTGTGTGTGTGCATGTGAGACTAAATGTACAAAGAGAATATAAAGCAAGGGGCTTCTGGTAGTAGCGTGCACACCTCCAATAACAACACGGATGGAATTACAATTAGAAAGAAGGACAGCAAGCTATGAAAGTGGGACAGAGAAAAAGTGAATGAAAGCAGCAGAAAGACAGAGACAGACAGAGCATTGAAGCTGGCACTGCATATTATCTAGGGTCCTGTTGGATATCATTCAGTTTGGAGACATAAGGCTGAGCTGGCATTGCTTTGGATAAGCTCTCAAACAGCCCCGACGGAGGGCCTAGTGCTGCATGAGAGCTGAACTTTTATGGTAAAAGTCAACAGTGCTGAAGATAGATACTTGTAAAATGCACTGCAGATTACTAAATACAAAAAAAAGTGCAAAGTAATTACACTACTTTTGTTAACTACTAAACATCATGTTCTGTTTTTCACATGTGTAGAAATAAAAATATAAGACATTATAGTTTAACACAAAGCCAGCTTACATTATGTAGGTACTCACTGACCATCAACTGCTATCTTAATGTTCACTACAATGACTCAAAAAGTCCTCACCTCCAGGCGGCTCACACTCCCTCAAACTCTGAACAAAACTGGGTAAAACGTGGCTTTACCGGTGTGTAACCTTAGCAAGATAGCTAAGAACACTCAACAGATGAATAAGACAACTTTGAAGAACCGTTTCTGCTCCTTCGATAGAGAACAGCTAACTTCTGCCTTGTGCCAAGCTAACATGTGCATTATGTGCATTTATTAAAGTGAACAAGCTAACCTCAAAAATCTTTAAGTAACAGAGCATTACTGGGATCAGTAACAGTAACTGAATGACTAAATTGTATATTATAATCCTTATACTACTTGTTACTTGAAAAAAGAATCACATTAGTGTGATACATGACTAATGTACCTGTTACTGCCCAATATTGAAAATCACATTTAGTGCCTAATTGTGTTGGTCTGTGCTATGTGTTACAAAAGCATTATTTTTTGAATTGGTCTTAATGATCAATTTAATGTTCTTGAAGTGATATGTAGTAAGTTGCTATACTAACACCAACATATTGAATCTTGTCACCAAACAAAAAGATACAAAAGTGCAGTGAGAAAGGTTCATGTCTAACACTAACAATGTAGTGTCCAGTATTTAGAAATAACCTGGCATCCCAATTATAGTTGGGCATCTGGCACCTGGTGCTTCCCCTGTCTGACTGGGTCAGATGAGCTGATTGGACACAGGGGATGTATAGGGTTACTGAGGCACACACACTGGGACAGACAGACAGATGGACAGATGGATAAGATGGACATGGACAGATGTATTGAGAAATCTGCAAAGCCTCCAGTGAAAACAGGGGCACATTGACACTGGCTCTGTTTTGTAGACTGGCCAACCAGGTCTTTAGTTCACAGGGTGGGTGGCTGATTGGCTGTCTACAAGCAGTGTAAACTTTATTATTAAGGTAACATTTAAATAAATGGAAGCCATGTTGTGACTGCATTGGAGTGATTTTAGTAAGTTGAGATGATATTTAGAGATCTAAATTATTCTGCAAACTTCTTAAATCTACATAATTGTTTTTAAGCACAAAAATTACCAAGCTGGTAATTTAAACTGGTTGCAGTTTAGAAATCAAACTTAGTCTTATCTGTGGTGTCTTTGCACGCTGCATTTGCAAGCATACTGTACGATGTGGCACTCCAGTGTAAAAGGCCTCGGGCAACAAAATTTCTTATTCATGTTTTTCAGTGCCTGCAGTGACAGCACTGCTAAGGATATCTTCCTCATCATCCTACCTTCATTGTCCTGTCTGGTGTGCTTAGGAATGGTCGTCTAGCCACAGAGTATTTGTCTCTGGGGATGGAGCGATTGCCAGAGTGCACTGATGGGTGTGTTCTGGTGCTGGAAACACTAGTGCCATCATTAAACCTAGCTAGAGCTTGGGCTAAGAGCTAAGGACCCATACTGTGACATGAAGATCACAACATTGACTTGCAGACCTCAGCACACTGTCACCTGAGCACTGAAAGTTTTTATTTGCCCACCGTGTATGGCATGTTTAGATTCAAAATTTGTGTATTAGAGGGACATGCCAAGGTTACCTATGTAGGGTTTCAGTGGATGGGCAGGATGCATCAACCTGGTCATTCCAGTTTGGTCACATCCGTCTTTCAGCTCCATTAACAAAGGGAGAGACAATCATTCATAATCTCCTCAGTCTCAGTTAATGTATTTCCTGCTGCAGAAAGAAGCCTCTGTAGCACAAGTCTCCAAGGCACACTGGGCCATGGAGATCTGAAATTCATCTTGGGTATTTGCCCACCAAATGCATGAATCACACAAAATGTTGGATGACTTTGTCATCAAAATATGCCTCAAAGATGCTTACCCAAGTGTCTCAAAGGTGTTCCTGTACTTTGATGTTTCACAGCATAAAAAACAGACATCCATTTGGCTACATTGTGATACTTCAAAGTACAGTTAAATGGACACAGTGCTTAATCTGCTCTGCTATCTGGGAATGTGGGATTTTTGGTGGTGTGATCAATTGAAAGAACAACTCACCTCATTCATGCCAACGGGGACTTTGTTAAGCCTTAACTTCATGCTCATGTTTGTTTGTACATTTGTCAGCCAAAGTGCTTGCTTTGACACAAAATGCTAGCTAGCATCCTTGGCAGCATCAGCCGGCATTGGCAAATAACACAGGGTATTGTAGTAACCCTTCAGATATATTCTCAACTTGACTGTGAACAGGAAATATTTCATCTCCTCGGCCAATATTGAGTGTATTCAAAGGGCACATTTAACAGTGAAGACTGAAGGAACATCCACATGACATGAGAGGTTCCCTTTAAACAACATTTTCATTGTTTTGTTTATCCAGACTGCCTCCGGGTTTCCAGTTTCCACGTTGTCAACCTTGTACAACATTTTGTCATCTATAGAGTGTATGTTTTCACATGTCTATTGGAAGGCCATCAGTCATCTCTTTATGTCAGGTAGCATTTGGCAGGGTACCTAGCAGCCTGTTTATCAGATTACACTAGAATCCTGCGTCATCTTCAAACTTGGATTGACTTCACAGACTTGCCTTTTTGGAAGTCTGTTCAGAAGAATCGATCTCTTCTATGCTTTGTCACTTACTCGCTGAAACTGCATTCAGCAATACATGAACATTTTCTCTATGCTGCAAGGTAGTATGTTCCGATCAGCACTGCAGTGTTTGTATCAGATTACTGCAGAGACCTGAATGCCTTTCTGGGTTGTGTCTTTAAAACCTCACTCAGCAGTGTGTGTTAAGTATATGCAATGTCACTCAGTCCCTGTGCCAACACGGTGCAGGAATCTGTAAGAATTAAAATTTGAAAATGCAAAGAAGTTTCCAGACAACTTTATGGTTTGCACTTCCATGCTGCAATCTTTGCTGTGAGATCAAACTAAAGCTGTGCTCAGCAGTCAGTGTAATTATTTAAATTCCTTGTCATCCCATTTATACTTCATACCAAGCTGACAAGTCTTGCTATCTGTACTGCAGGTTATGTGTCAAATTACAACATAATCCAGGATGACTTTACCCATTTATCTTTAAACCCAGACTCAGCAATGTCTTTTTTACTATCTGCACTGTCATTCAGTGTGAATAAGGCCATACATAGCAATCCCCGTGGTCAGCTGTGGCATTCAGTGTTTGGTCCAAGGTGGAGTGGGTAGCTGAAATGTTTATATATCCGATTACACCAGGGTCCTGTGTCCTTTCAAGAGCTGTGGGAGGGAGTTTATCATGTTCTCCATTATCGATTGGCTTGTTGTTTACAGTTTGAATACTATGTGTGATGTGCAGATGGTATTCTTTTTTATGAGCCACAAGCAATATCCTCTCTGACTTTCATATAGCACATACAGGGCACACGGAGTGTCATTTTCCACTTTAACCAGCTGCAGTGGGCATCACTTACATGTCACACTCTTGTGTGTGCGAAAGGCTCTTGAGTAGAATGATTTATTATTTTTTCAATATGTTAGCTGTTGTCGATAGCATGTTGGCTTCTTCAAACTTTTCTATCCCTGCAAATGTATGAAACAGCCAAGTGGAGCAGCCATGTTGTGATTAGCTTACCTTAGCATGAAGAGAGAAAGCTTGCAGGGATTTCTGACAAATAAACACTTGAATTAACTGTAACATGCATTGTGCGTTAAGTGCAACTACTTGCCACTTTGCAGCATTGGTCTACTTGCAAGACTGCAGGTGACTGGCTGTCAATTGAGAAAAGTTTTTTGTAATTTTTAGATGTCTGTTTGTTCCAAATTATATATAATATTTTAACCAGTCACCTTTATACATGGTGATAGGTGAGTCAGACTAGCTGTTTCCCGCCACCTTGCAGTCTTAATGCTACACTACGCTAAGCTAAGCTAAGCTAAGCTATGCTAAACTAACTGCCTCCCAGCTTCCACTGAACACCAAAAATCTTAACTCTGCATCAGAAACTCAAATTCCATCAAGTCATTGGTAGTGGTGGACAAATTCATCTTGTGTTTACAAATCGGTATCTTATTGTATTACGTGTCATTTTTATTGTTTAGCCTTTCACTTGCAAAATTAGTTCACTTAATTTCTGTGGTTTATGTTTGGTCAGGTCTGCCTTTGTTTCATTTATACTGTGATTTCTAAATGGCTGTTTATTTTTTAATGTGGACGCCAGCAGCCACTTTGTGATCGTTAATGGGGATCCAAATAAAGCAAAGAGAATAAATAATTGGCTTTTTTACTCCAGGACACACTGGTCTCCTTTGTAAGAAAGAGTCTGAAAGATATCATGTTTTAATATCTGTAACATCAACAATATCTTATGTCTTTCTGTGTCTGTTAATGCTTGCCTTTGCATAACCTGTGTGTTGTGTGTGTGTGTGTGTGGCAGCAGGAAGCGCTGACATTTGGAGAAGCCAATGAGAGCTGCAATTACCACGCTTAGCAAAACAATTAGTACACACTCTTCACACAGCAAGCTCGCAGCTTGTGCAGTGTGTGTGTGTGTGTGTGTGTGTATGCGTGTGGTGTGTGTGTATGCGTGTGTGTGTCGTTTTCCCTCACTGGGTCTCGTGTCAGTTTGCAGTCCCTCACTGTGTTTGCCTTTATGTGTGCAATTGAAAGTGATAATTGTATGTCCTGTCCTGTCCTGTCCTACATTCATTTATGTTGTATCCCCCACTGTTTGTGTGTCTCAGCTCGGTATATTCTTTTATGCATCCATCAGTATCTCTTGCTGGTTCCATCCATCTGTTCATCCAACTGTCCTGTAGAGCTCGGATTAAAAGATTATCAAACGAGATCACAAGTTCAAACATTTTTTTGGACTGGTGATTTCTCTTTTACCCCACATGTCTTCTTTTCTATGTTCTCCTGCTTCCTAGTATAGTGTGCGAGTGCGTGTGTGTGTGTGCATCAGCCCAATCAAGCTTACTTTCTCACTGTACATTTATTAAATGGACATTAACATCATATGAGATGTTGTGAATGTTTTGTATTTGCTTTATTGGTTGTCTCCATTTACATGTAAGTACACAGTTTGAGACTTTAAATATCTTAAATGGGATTATACAGTACAGTACAGTCAATACATTCTTCTCCAAACTGGTTCATTACAAAAATGTGCACCTAATGACTCTATCCTTGGAATTAGTTCATTTTTTGTGCTGAGGTTTTGAAAAATCTCACAGATAGATATCTCAAAGACTTGGAAAATAAAACTGATTGGAAAAACAAAACAAAACAAAAAAAAAAATAGCTGCATTGCTTGATACCAACCTAAGAAAGGTCTAAATTTGTATAATTTAAGTGGACGGACCCGTTAAAATATTCAAGATTCAATTTCTATTCCAAACCACACAAAGATTCTTCTGAAATCATGTGAAAAGGAGAACCAGTGCTGTTTTACACTCACTCTTGTGTGGTTTGTTTTGCTCAGATAAGATACAGCTGATTCAGCCACTATATGTAACCTCTTTAAGCATTTCTCTCTGTTCACACACACACACAAATATTCATTGTAAGGACATGCAAAGACTAAGAAAGAATATAAAGGCGACTACACTCTCCTTTCTCATTCCCATATTCAAATTACCAAACCGCTTCAATTGTCATTGAGCCGCCTCTTTTCAGTATTTCTGTAAGTCATACATATTACAGTACATGGACGTTTCTGCCATCAGTGTAGTTAGATAACAATATCTGTAACACTAACATACATAAAGTAAGATATGCACAATCACACAGACTCTCACACACTCTAGCCTTCTAGGGTTATCCGTTTATAATATATGGCCGCTCCGAGGACAAGCTGGGCTTTACTTTGTTTATGGGGGAAATAAAGTGCTGTGTAAACTGTTAGCACTCTGCGTGTGTATTTGTGTGTGTGTGTGTGTGTGTAAACTGCTAACATAGCATTCAGAGAACAGCTAATGGCCCGCACTCAGATTTATCCCCTTTTCTCCTCTCCTTTCTCACTTCACACTTTCAACTTTTTCTTTCCATTTCTCTTTCCTGTTTCTCTTCACATTTTCTTCTCTCTGTCACTTTTTTCCTGTCAGTGTCCTGCTGTCTCTCTCCCTGAGTCTAACTCATCTTTACTTCACTACTTTTCGCCTCTTACAGTGTCTTCATTTTCTCTGGTACTCTCTCTGTTGACGTTTGAGTTTCTGAAACTTCGTTCTTCGTCTCTTCAGTCGTGGGGGTTGAACTCACGCCAGCTGACCTCCTCTGTTTGCATTTGCTCCAGACAAAGTATAAGTAAGATTTCCAAGGAAACATAGGACCTACCCAGGTAAGAGACACTGAAAGGTCCTTTTCATTAATATAAAAATAGAATAAAATGAACTGATTGTTAGGTAAGTCACACTTGTGCCCATTTGTTTTTATTAGTTCAATAGCGGCAGTATAAACCAATAAATATGTGTGTAAGGCAGCTGAAATTAATGTCTGTATGCAGCCTTAAAGACACCATTGATTTTAAAGAATCCAAAGCAAATGTAGAAACCATGGCTACATGAATATGGAAAACACACAAACACATCACTTCATTAGAGATTCAAACAAATGATTTCAATTCGTGTTCCAGTATAATGAAACTAAGGATTGCTATGAAGTAATTAGTACATAAAAGCACACAAGTACAGCAACAGAGTGGTGGGAATAAAAGGAAATGAAAGTGCAATTGAAGCAAATATGTTGAGGAACTATTTACTGGTTGTGTAAACATTATGAAGTTATTATTATTAAGGTTAATTACAAGGATATGATGCAGCAGATGATGGTGCAGCATGTCTCCAGTTTTCCAAGTATTGTGATGCTGTTAAAAAAGTGGCCAATGTTGTTCTGCGTCTGCTGGAAGTGAGATGCCCTTGAAACAAGACATGGACATGAAAGACAAACAATTATACACAATTATACAAAAAAGAAAATCTCCAACTTAGGGCTAATTTAAAATATTGTTACAATCTGAAATGAAAACTTTTTTTGCAATATTTTCCACATCTGGGAAGATTTTTGAAAGTTATCGGAGTGAATAACGCAGAGGACTGTGCCAACATCACTCATCAGTTGTTTTATATGTACATTGTACTGACCGCACACATCCTGTCATTGTCACAACACACAGCTGTTCCTCAGTGTATTCACCCACCAGGAGCGTGTGCACCTTTCTGTATGTGTGTGTCACTTCTCCCCTCATAAAGCGTTCTGTTTGCGAGGCTCCTCTTGGCAGTCCTCGGGGGGGTTTAGTCTTGATTACAGGCAGCTCTTACCGCTCTACCGGTGGCTGCACAGCCCAGCCTCCAGGACGCATCAGAGCCGAGGGCGAGCGAGAAAGACAGAGAGAATAAGAGAGGTAGAGAAAAGTGTAGGGGGGAGGGGAGCATCAGGGCTTACCTGTACCCCCAGTCCAATATGAAAACACACAGTCAGTAAGGATCTCATCATGGGCCCAGTAAATCCAACTTAATTGACTGCAAATCTGGGTACAGCACTCCTCAGCCTCGTGCACCAGTTTACCACCTACCCAACTCCCCCACTCCTCCCGCCTGCACTAAACACTTAATCTGTCTTCCCGTTTCTCTCTTGATGTGAGTCTGATGTTTTGTTTTTCTCTCCTCTTTATCATCACTTTTTGTTTTCAAGAGTTTTGTCCTCTACTGTTTTATTTCTTATCCTACTCTCTCGACTTCCTTTATTTCCCGTCCCCTATTTAATTGATTGTTTACTCTATCTTTTCCTCCCAGCCTTTCTATGTGCTGTTCTGTTTTTATTTCTGGTTTCTATCCATATCTATGTTCATTTCAGAGCAGGCGCAGTCTTTTATTTATCTCATTTGTGCTGATACTTCTTTTTGTGAAACTGTTCGCTCCCACACCTGCTCCCTTGATTCCTAAATAAAGCCTAAAAGTCTTGAGCCCTGCTCTTCCTCTCCACTTCCCTATTTTGATTTATGTAGCTCCCAATGTACATTTATTACGTCTATCTATCTATCTGGATGTGAAATTGTAAAAGTTTAATAACAGAATAGTCTAGTTTTATCCGTCCTCCTAAGTGACTTAGTCCAAATTTTCTCATTGTCAAATACACTTGATAATATATATTAAGTGGAACGCATATTATCAAACATCATCTGTTCATCACTTTAGTAAAAGCAAGTCAATGAAAAATGTGGATGACTGAGATTTAGTGCAGATTTTTAGCATTAATGTGAGAGTGCAGGCATATGTGCTGTTTTAGTGTGTACACACATGCATTACACTGTGTGTGTGTGTGTGTGTGTGTAAAAGCGTGCGTGCGTGCAAGGTGCGTGATGATGGCGCACTGGTCTCTGTGTAAATGAGTACCGGTTGTGTTTTGATGGAGAGAGTGGTTCATTAATATTCATGAAGAGAGAAAAACATCAACGGAACACTTGACTCTGCCCTCACAGGAAAGTCAATTCTTGTGTTTGTGTGCAAAGTGTGTGTGTGTGTGTGTGTGTGTGTGTGTGTCTGTGCACAGGAGAGAGAAGTGGTGAGTTTCTGTCTGCTTGTCTGCGTGAAGCTGCTACAAGTTCTCATTTTCTTCACTGTCCAGGTACTGCTTATCTACAAAATATCTCCAGACATGGTGTAGGCCTGTGGTAGGACACACTGACAAAAGAAGAGCAGACATACCTCAGAAGGATTTTATTGGATCTTGACAGGAATAAAGTTGACCATGTTTACCAACTGAACATGATTAATCTTCTTGTCCTTGGTCATCTTTGACTTTTCCTCCTACGTCACAATCAAGTACATTATTTCACTTGTATATGAAAGCAAATGTATAGATTTAAAATAAAATCCAATGGTGCTCTTACAAGATGCATCATCAGTTTCTAGTTCATTCTGTTCATTCAGTTGTTGAGCATTTCAGGGAAATTGCAACTAGCAGGGATTTGGGATACTTTCACCACTACCCTTTTAGTTTTGGTTCAAACAAGCTCTGGTGCGTCTGCCCGTCTGGTTGGTTTGGGTTTGTCTGAGAGCTGTCAATCAAAGTCTGGAGCAGACTAAACTAACATTACTAGATTGTCTGAAAATAAAGGTTTCAGTGCCCTTTCACGCAGACAGTAGGTATATGTTTTCAGCTGGAATTCTGAGGGTGAACTGCTTTTAAATCCATTGTCAGGGAACAATCTCACAGACAATTTGTATAAGTGCTACATTCATTCATTATCTATACCTGCTTTATTCCTGACACACAGGGTCACAGGGGGTGCTGGAGCCTATCTCAGCTGTCATTGGGCGAGTAAGGCGGGGTACACCCTGGACTGGATGCCAGTCAGTCACAGGGCTGACATAGAAAGACAGACAAACCACTCACACTCACATTAATACCTAGGGGCAATTTAGAGTCGCCAAGTTAACCTAACCTGCATGTCTTTGGATTGTGGGAGGAAGCTGGAATGTCTTTGCAACCACGGTAACGCATATGCAGGAATTGTCGCTGATCACTCAGAACGTGAAAGGAAGTTCAAACAGAGGTGTCATGTTTTTGTCTTGTTCCATGTATTCAAGCAGTTCCTCATTATTCATCAAATGACACTGAGTTGCAGAATCAAATAACGCTCAGAGTCAGTTATTGCTCTCTGAGCTCTTCATGACAGGTCACGGTCACAGCTCGTCATTCGCTGTTTTTAATCAGTTGTCATCCTCACAAGGGTGGGTCTTATGTAATGTAAGACCCACGCAAACACAATATTTGCTACATGCAAATATGTTTTGGAAATCTCACAGCTCTTCTGAGTTGCAAGAATAATGAAAAAAAATGTATACGATGAATAAAACTATATTTAAGCTTATCTCATCTGATGTTCATTCATTAGGCTTACTTTTGTTTTGGATTTTCTGTTTCCCACTTTTCTCTCTCCTTTTCACTCAACACTAACTTGATCTCTCTCCTTCTCAGTTGTCATCCTCTCTTCCGTCAGCTGAGGAGCGTCTGTGTGTGTGTGTGTGTGTGGGAAGGACATATAGAGGAGAGCTTGTGCACACCTGCACAGTGTGAACTGTCCACAGGGAAGGACGGAAGATCGGTAGTGCACAGCTGTCCACACACACACACACACACGCTGATGGTGTTAACACAGGAAGTCGGCAGATAAAGTGTGAAGACAGAGAAAGGGAGGAAAGCACATTTATGCATACTGGAAAAATTTCAGGAAGTGTTTGTGTGTGTGTGCATTCATTAGTCATGCAGGAAGTGTGGGTCAGCTGTCAGTGAGTTCTGACACCCCACTGTCAAGGGCCAGTGATGGAAAAGCTGACACACACACACACACACACACAGATATACACACACACACACACACACAAACATCACTGAGCGCTGCAGTACAAGCATGTTGAGAGATCAGATGGCTGCTATATTTCACTCTCTGGTTGAAAAGGAGGAGATATGGAAACTCATGGGACAGAAAGGGACATTTCTCTGCACAATATGACACAGTGTGAGTGATCAGTGAATTTCCCTTTCTGTGTCACATAGAAAAAGTTGAATACTTCTTTTAAAAATGAATGATCATACCAGGATACATGGAACAGTCACTGAAAGTTCATTAGCTGCAGTTTGAGCAGCAACATTTAGAAACACTGACTATCAGCCTTTAACTGATTTGGGTTTGATTCTCCTTTTTCTAAATTTTAACGCAAGCCGCTGAATGCAGGTACAATGTTTTGGCTGGACTAATAAATCAGCTGGGCTGCAATATTGGACAAAATGAGCTTGTTGCAGATGCACTGCATTATGTCGATGAGAGAGGCGGAGAAAAGAAATTGCAGTACAGAAATGATTAAGATATACTGGAGATAACTTGGAAAAAGAGTCATCGGTGGAGAGTTTGTCCTGTGAGAAAGCACAAAGAGATAATTTTTTCATATAATTAAATGATTAAAATATATATATTATATATATATATATATATATATATATATATATATATATATATATGTGTGTTACAGTGTATTCTGTGGTAATGTAAACAAAGAAAAGGAAGATAGTATCAATGTTTTTTTTTTTTTATTATTCGTGTATCAGTGTCACTATCAGCCTCAAAAATCCAGTGTCCGTCAGGCTGTAACTTATCAATGCTGGAACTAACAAGGGAACTGAATCTCAGCTTCTGATGTTTGTAGCCATGTGTGCAGACACAGTGCAAACGCTGCTATCAGGGGTACATAAAATATACACAATAACAGTGGTCTTTATGTCTGATTCCATGAAAAGCATTTCCACCAACTCCTTCTCCAGATCTGTTAATTTAGTCAGCACCTTCTTTTCCCATAATAATGCCTACCATGGAAAGGC
Organism: Scortum barcoo; assembly: GCA_023238725.1. NCBI lineage: Eukaryota > Metazoa > Chordata > Actinopteri > Centrarchiformes > Terapontidae > Scortum > Scortum barcoo. Next base: position 23,214,347 of record CM041536.1, on the reverse strand, counting down.
CAATGGCTGAGTGCAAATGTTGTTAGTTTGACCTGTCTTCCTCATCTGTTAATGGAAATATCTGTCACTGCAGTATTTGCTCAGAGGCTTTCTGCTACAGCAGCACATGTAAAGGGCTGAAGAGAGCAGCAGCTCTCCCTGTCGTTCCTCTGATCAGTACCTGCCAACACACCTTTGCTGCTACTCATTTTGTTTCTGAACAATAATAATCTGAACAATATAACTGTCTCGAGTGGTGTTTTTAAAAAAATGCTTCCCCTGCTCTCTGCCTCTCACCAAGAGCAACTCCAGTATAGAAGAGGGTCCAACCCCTCTCAAGGATTTTGATTCCAGAGCCGGTGCTGTGTGTCGAGGTGAGGCCAACTATATCTAGTCGGAAACGCTCAACCTCTTCCACCAGCTCCGGCTCCTTCCCCACCAGAGAGGTGACGTTCTGTGTACCAATTGCAAGTTTCGTTAGCCGGGGATCGGGCTGCTAAGGCCCCCGCCTTGACCTGCCACCACCCAATCCACACTGCACCGGACCCAAACGGTTCCTCCTGCAGGTGGTGGGCCTACTGGAGGACGGACTCATGTCGCTGCTTCGGGCTGGACCCGGCCGGGCCCCATGGGCGAAAGCCACCCCCCCATTCTGATATGTCTCAAAACTTGGAAAAATAACATGAAGAAAGAATTGCTGTATATGGAAGAACATTTGTGCTGCCTCACTACTAAACTTCAATGGTGTATGTAATTTTTACCATAAACGTACCATCATAGGCGTATCTATCACTCTTCATTTCTTGTAGAATCCACTCATCCATTAGCTACACCTGCTTATCACTGAGGGCTGCAGGGGTCTGGAGCAAGCTCCTGCCAACATTGGTCAAGAAGCAGGGCACTTATATATATATATATATATATATATATATATATATATATATATATATATATATATATATATAGTCTGGTCTCAACTGCACTGGTTCTGGTATTTCACTTTATCATCCAAGCTAGATTTGGTGTTCGATCGTTATCTGCTTCATAAAGTTAAGACTTGGCTATTGTTATTACTGCATTATTTTAAACAAATGTGTCTACTATGGTGGCAACTTAAGGTGATTTGTTTGTGTAAGTTACAGTGCCACGTTTTCACAATCAAATTATATTAAGAGGTGAGAAGTTGACAAAAGACAATGAGAGTGAGGAGGAGAAAGGACTCAGTGGGTGAAGCTGGCTTGGATGTTCTTCCTGCTGCCAAATCACACATTTGCTCCTCCACCACCATCCTCTGTTTCTTTTTAATCCATCCCCCCCTCTGTCTCTCCCTCCTGCTCTCTCTTACTCTCTCCAAATCACCGTCCTCCACCATACCATTGAATCTGTCCCGTTTTTTTTATGTCTCACACCATCACTTTCGTAATCCTTTCCCTCATTCCTCCATCATTGCAGTGCTTCCCTTCATTTTCCCTTGCTTTTTTCCCTCTTTCACCAATTGTTATTTTACCATTTAATCTCATTTCTTTGCCTTTTCTCTCTATTACACACACACACACAGGGTCAAAGTCCAAGGTTTGGACATGCATATGTAATCAGTCCTCAGGCGATGAAGCGACAAGTATATGTGGGTATTTGTACCTGTGTGTATACAATAGGTGTTACTGTGTGTGCGGCAGCGCGGCAGAAGCGGGAAACAAGGAGGGAGGGTGAGATGTTGCTTGTGTGACCCTTGATAATTAGCTTCATAGGTCTCTCTACCCTCCGATCCTCCCAGGAGATAGAGTGGGGGAGAGACAGACAGAGAGACTGCAGCAGAAAGAAAAGCGTAGGGAAATGGCATCATCACTAATTGGTAAAACCGACCAAAGCTTTCACCTTTTATTTATGTAGATAATTTGAAATGCTGAAACAGCAGACAAAAATACATGTCTTTAGATACACAGGAAAAACACTTGTTGTATAACGATTAAAAGTGAAATAAATAAAAACGTTCGACTGCAGTCAGATGTTTAAAGTGAAGTTAAAGTTTGAAAACTTTTTACTACAGCTCAACACAACATCACTCTCATTAGATTTTCTAAAAGGCAATTCTTTAGAAAGCACACATTTGTTTGATCAAAATGATACAGGGAAACAAGAATTAGTAATTGTGAAAATATATTTCTGTATTTCTTCTCTATATATTGTCTAAAAAAAAAGCGGGCTACTTGGTCTTTTCTTAAAGAAACTGTATCTGCTAATTGCTTTCTGTTTTTTGAATAAACCTTTTAACACGACCGCCGACTTGACCTTAATCAAAAGTGAACTTTTGGAAAACATCACAAATTACGAATTTTTCTCAAGGGACTTCACATCTTTACAGCATACAACATCCTCTGTCCTTAGGCCCTCAACTTGGATTAGAAAAAAACTCCTAAAAAGCACTTCAACATGGAAGATGTATGTACAGAATAGACAAACACTGTAAAAATACATCAATGGACAATCAGGATGACAAAATTATACATATGTTAACAAATTTCCATACTTAATTACAGTAAACTACTGTTGGCTACAGTTCCCCAGTTGTTATTCTACAGTGTACCTACAGTAATCTACAACAGTTAATCCTGTAAAAATATGACAGTATTGTGCTGTATAGAGTATAAGCTTTACAATACAATACTAATGCTAATAATACTGTTATTTTAGCGTCACTACTGCAGCCTGCTGAATTCTTTTTGACTGTGGGCACGGACAGGAGTCATGTAATCTGAGAGTGCCAACCATTGTTCACAGTTTGTTTGCACGTCGCCAAAGTGTTGTTAACATGTTAACATGTATATTTAATGTGTTGAAAATCGCATGTAGTTGAACTGTATGGCTTGCCATAGAGAGGTAAAGACAACTTGAGCAATTAAATTTAGCTCCCATGTAAATACTGCTCTGGGATTAATTATATTATGAATGATAAAAATGAACGTTCCAACATAGTTGGCACGTTGAAGTTCATGAGTCAGTATGTTGCAAAATATAGTCTAAATGTGCCATAGATGAATATTTCAGTCAGAGCCCATTTACTGCAAATAGTTATACAGTTAAAAAAAAGGCTGTGATATTCGAAGGAGCTTTCAATGAATCTGAGCAGTGATGAGGATACTGCTGGGAGCTAAATAAACACCTTAAAAAGCACATGCATAAACGTTTTGTCTTAGTTAAACCTGCAATAGCTGATTTTTATGGCCACTCAGGTTGTACCTGTGTGTATACAAGTTGTGAACACAACACAACTCTTGCATATCATCAACTTTTAAGTTGATGTGGCAAATGTGTTTACAGATTTCCAGATCCAGCAGAGTGACATTAGTTTTCATTTGTGTACTGTATAGACATCCAGGATTCACACCATGTTAAATCTCTTTTTGATCTTTACTAACTGCTGTTCTCCAGCTGCTTCATGCAAACTGTGTCTGCCACCTGCTGCTGGGCGGGTAGTGTACAGTGAATTAGCTGAAAAAAGCTGCCTTGTGTTGACGCCATGAGAGCAGTGAGAGGGAACCAAAAAAAGTTGCAGGCCCGACTGCTAAACTGTGAGCTGAAATTTTCTATAATGCTCTGAGGACGGCTGCTTTCCCAGGTTCACCACCAGGGAGTGACCCCTGTTACATTTTTAGATTTCATGCTGTCATTTGATGTTTGTAATCATAGAAAATCAGCTATAGGCACTTTAAATCAACAATACAAAGTGCCACTTACGAGATAGGCTGAGGTTGCCAGAACAGCGTTGGCCTGTGTGTAAACAGCAGAGTAAAATTATAGTGACAGCCCATCACTGCTTTTCCAGCAACAAAGGAGGAAAGCAAAGGTCTTGCATTAGTTGTTTTAGTCTTATAGCCACATAAATGGTCTTAAGTCTTGTCTAATAATGAAAATCATCCACCTCTACTCAGCCAGAAAAAGCAACAGGTGAGATGATGGAGGAGGGGTCAGTGTGTTTTCATGTTGCTTATTGTGTTACAATTATTCCAGTTTGAGTGCATGTTTCTAAAAGTCTCAAAATGGAGTTTCTTTTGTGAGTCCAATGAAGAGTTGCAATAAAAGATTTTTGAGATTAATAAAGCCATTTTAAGATCAACTATCTAGTAACGAAACTCTCTCCAAATAATATAGCCTCTGTCTCAGCCGTCCTGATCAATAGTAGATGCTTTATCTTGTATACTGAATTATTTGATCTTCTTCCAAAAATCTAATACCACACATGGTTTTCTTGCAAGTAAATTTGGTGTTTTGAGACTCCCCAAAAAAAAGAAAAGAAAAAAAGACAAAAAAACCCCAAACTTGCTTGCTATGCCCTTGCAGCCTATCAGGAAATGTTTTACGTTAGCATGACTCGGGTCAGCACACACACAGCAACTCTGGCTCGGTACAGTTCAAGGTTGAAGGGTTGAAAGGGAAAGTTAATGTCAGCCCATTATACAGAAACCACATCCCCCTGCATTATCTTACACATGTCGTGTCCTCTGAAGGCATCCTGACACGCCGACATGTACGCACACGCGAGCACGTGAACACACTTACACATGCATGCCAGTACACTGACACGGACTTAAATATACACAAGCAAGCAAGGACACCAAAGTGGGCGCACGCACATTCACGTACCCTTCAACCCTGCGCACCACGCCTCCCTGTCAGGTCAACCTTTAATGATGCTGAAGAGAGAGAGGGGGGGAGACAGGGAGACAGAGGGAGTGAGTGTGAAATGGTTTGAAATATTGCTTCGCCAAATGAAGTTGAGGTCATCCATTTTTAGGCAGCAAAGGAGGGAAGTGTGGAGGAGAAGGGGGGGGGCGTAAATTCTGAATGCACCATGTTTTTAAAGAGAGAAATTTGCATAATTTCTGGCAGATGATTGGCAGGAGAGGGCGTGGAGGGAAAGGAGAACAGGAAGCGTGAGGGAGGCAGATTTTGTAAACACCTTAATATTTCATTGGTAGTAGTGGTTTCTGTAGGACACCAAACTGGAAAACAGGGAATGTTGGACTAGTCGCTTCACAGAGACAGTCTATACTCTCAGGTTCGGTTTCATGCAACATTCATGCAAGGTAGGAGAACAGAATTGCGAGTAGACGTATAGCTACACCAATATCTATCTAAAATGATGTTCAGTAAATATTTTCCAAAATGTTTATTCATTACTGTTACAGCAGTACTGAATATAATATAATAATATTAATATAATATTCACGAGGTGAAGACTAAATTCTGTACATTTACACATGTTGTTAACTCAACAAGGTTGAGAAGTAATTACAAAGCAAAGCTATTTTATGGTGTTGTTCCAGTGGCTCGCACCATTTATTTTCCAGGCACAAAGATTCCAAAGACATATTGATTACATTATTATCAGATTACATCTACTGTCTCATTAATCTTATTTTATATCATTTGTTGTCAGATAAGGCTACCTGCATGTGCAAACTGTTTAGTACTGCCTTATCCATCAATCTACAGCCATGCTCTGTGAGGTCAAACTGCTGGTGATGCAAGATAGGAAGTTACAGGGAAAAACATTTGGATACATTTTCTGCGTACTACAACTGTCTGTATCAAAATTAGAGCCAATCCATCAGGTAGATGTAGTTGTTTCATGACAAAAGTGAAAGTGAGGCAGTCGGGGGATCACTTAAGTAAACAGGAGTTGTCCTCTGGGCATGATGAATATCTGAACCAAATTTTATGGCAATCTATGCAGCCCTTGTGTTTCTAATTATATTTACACAACCCCAATATCCATGCTGAAAGCATGATCATAGAACAAGACTAATCTACCACCATGCTAAAGGCTTTGTGAGGCTGTACTTATGATATTAAAATATGATAATCCTTTAATGATCCTCAGAGGAAAGATTTGGGTGTTACAGCATCACAAAGACAGATAAAGAGAGACACTTAAAAAGGGAGATGATAAATGAATAAAAAAGGAATATATAATAAAAGAATAGAATCAAATAGAATCTTGCATACTACTTCCACATGCTGACTTAGGCATAACAGTGAGCTAAATGTTAATGCAAGAGACTAGCTAGTTTAGTTTGTTGGCATGCTAACATTTGCTAATTAGCAACATAAACAAAGGACAGCTAAGGCTTATGGGAATGTCACTAGTTTTGTAGGTATTTGATGAAAATAGTGTAATAAAAAAATCAAAATGAAATTAAATTAAATTAAATGAAATATTAAGGCATCATCGTCTCTTGATGTTCTTACTGTAAGTCCACAGGTGCCTCTGTGGCAACGTCACTGTGACTCTGATAATAACTACTTAAAATGATACAACCATCTTTTGGAAAAATATTATTGGAAAATAATATTAATTGGCATGTACTTTTTTAGTTTGCTCCATGACCTGAACTTCATCTAGCCATCAGGGGGCGAACGAGATGTTTTGACGTCACTTTTGGGGAGCTGTCATGTCATCCAGTTTCATCAACAGTCTATGGGACAAAGACATTCTCTATCATCATTATCGCATAACAGGTATTGTACTCAAAACAACAAGTGTCCACAGCAGGTGGATGCCCATATGTTTTGTTCCTTCATCAGCAATTTGCTGGCTGAGTGAACACCGTGAACCATGCTGTGGCAAGTAGGGGAGCTCTGTTAACACAACCTTGAACTACTGTAATATTGAGCTGAGATGTGACGAGGCAACTAAATGCATGCTTGAGTTATATATTTTATGTTTAAGTTAATTAAATATAATAATAATAATAATAACAATAATAATAATAATAAAATGTATGCTGATGGAAATTCCATCAAACATTTTCACAGGGAGTAAAGAGGTAACCTCGTTTTCTCAGAACATACTGGGAATGACTCTGATCAAATGTGGTCACCTTGGACTGCAAACTGTGAAACGTGCTTGTAAACAGCCTCTTTCTCAAAACAGCATCTTTGCCTCTTCAGCTTCATGCCTGAGGCTTTGACTTGTTTTTTTCTCTAGGTTTAGATACTTGTTTGTTGGGTCTACTCTCTGTATGTAGTTAGTGATGCATCACCATAAGCAAGTTACCGCCACTCCTACGAAGACAGTGTGTGTAACATTAGAGCACTGTGAGTACATACCTATGTGAGGCTAATTATATTTTTATTTTACTTAGAGTACCTTTTCACCACCGCAAAGTGAACTGTGCATGAACAAATCCCATTCATTCCCATGGCATTCACTTGAATGTGTTTGAGTAAGTCGAACTGAAGAGAGGTCTACTCTACCAACATGCAGGTAGCCTCTGATGTGAACTGCATGATACACACACAAGCGTATGCTAATCGAAGTTTCTCACAGAATGCTCTGAATACATTTTTTTTTCTCCAGGATGGACAACAGTTGCTATGTAATATCTGCAGCCTTTGAGGGGGATGCTCCTGCCGCCCGTCAGCTGCTAGGTGACAGTGGTTACCCATTATAAATATGACTGATTATGTCTTTACACAACGTCTTTCCTCAACATCTGCCCACAACACAAAGGCAGCAATAAATAAAGATGTCAAAAGCCAATTACCTTTTAATGTACACGTGTGTGTCCTCCATTCTCAATCCTCCCAGACTGAACTGGAATATGATGGTGGCAAAGGTCCAGGTGATGAGCCGGCCAGCAGACACACAGGGACGAGATTCTTGTTGGTTCTCCACTGTGGCCTCGACTAACCTTCTACATTTTCTCCAAGGGCATGCCCGCGCTGTCTATATTACATTTGCTGGTCATTACTGAAAGGCTAATGTCTGTCATAGCTCTATTAGCCTTCTCACTAACTTCTTCTCTTCACACAGAATTATTAGCTTATTCTTCACAGGGTACAGACCTACGAGGAGGTTGACAAAAATATATAAAAATTATACAAACTTTTTAAGCACAATTCTGAATTCTAGGTTTTATTCTTGTTTAAATGTATATTACAACTCTCTCAAGTATATACATTAAAGCTATAGTAGCCAGCAACTGCTACAAGGCAACCTAATGCTAAGGACACCTTTTGTAATTGTATCACATGAGCATTTTACTAAACAATATGTATTTAGCTGTATTATATATATTTTTACTATATTATATATTAGACATTGTTTAATGGGCTAACTCATCAATGCATGTGAGTGATTACGTTGATCATCATTAACGAATGGTCATTTTGAGGTGGGAGCAGGACTTTTGACCTGTACTGCAGCCAGCAAGTCATGAATTACCTTTTTTTCTTTTTATTTGATAGTGGATGACTGTCAGCAGGCTAGCTAAAATGTTATGAGGTGTGAGCCTCTGAAGTGCACAAGTTATTCCTCTCCTGGCATCACAACCCTCTGGACTGGAATAGGACTCCCACTGACTTGAATGTAACATGGAAGGAAGCTGATTTGTATCTACTCAACGGAGATATGTGTATTCAGTTAAGAGTAAACTAAAATGTGTTCAGTCCTATCTGGGTTTTCATTTGATGCACAGAACAAGTGTGAGCGGGGCCTTTGACCAACCTTGGCACAGCGCGCAGCTTTTACAGCCTGAGATGGACACTACTACACTACCTCCACTTATGACACATTAATCTTAATTCAGCACAGTGTCTTGTGCTGCATCATTGCTGCATTGTGCAAAATTTTATCTGGACCACATCATGTGTTTGAGCAGTGGTTGTTGTTTTCCAACTTTGGAATAGGTTTGTTTGGTTACCTGCGTTGACTGGACTGTGAGAGATCTTAAGAAGGTCATATGGGGATCTTTCTTTAAAAGTAGATTAGTTCTTTGAAAGACTGAGCTTATGGGGAGTCGGGATCAAAGGCACTGGCTCACCGACCCTCTACGCATGTGGGCCGTCGGAGGTGGTGCCCTCATGTCTGTGTAATTGCTTTGTTTTGATGGAGATAGAGGCTAAAGCTGCTTTGGACTCTCTGTCCACTCAACATCTCTCCAGGCAAGAAAGACAATACGAAATCACACATCTAAAAGCAGATACACATATAGACATGCATCAACAAAGATATACACACTTGTTTCTGCCCGCACACGCTCCCTCTTTATCTGTCTTATCTGACCCGTCTCTCCTCCGATCCCCTCCTGTGCTTTGAATGTAGCTTTGATAAGCGAACACTAAGCAGGAGGAAAAGGGGAGATGGTGGAGGCTTAATGAGGAGAAGTGGATAAGGTGGAGGAAGAGGAGGGGGCAAAAAGGAGGACAGAGGAGGAAGGAAGGAAGTTGTAGAAAAGAGTAAGAGAGAGAGGCATGGGAAAGGGACTGGAGAGGTGTGTGTGTGTGTGTGCGTACTGTGTCCATGGTAGCGGTGGACACCCACTGAGGAGGGAGATTGGAGAAGGACAGCACAGAGCACACCCACTCCTCAGAGCGAGGGATTGAAGCCGAGAGAACGAGGGGGGTGATGAAGCAGAAGAGAGATAACGCTGAAGATGAGACAAAAGTGAGACAGGTGTGTGTGTGTCTATCTCGCAGGATCAGTCAAACTATCACCCATGTTTTCCCTTTACACACATGCTCACACTCACACAGCGATCAATCGCCACTTAGTGGAACACAGCCCTCTCACTGTGTTTTTGAAGTCTGATTACCAGCTGGGCGGAGATATAAAACTGCTCTATTTGTCCGTCTGTCTCTATTTATCTATCTTTTTCTCTCTATCATATGCACACACACACACACACACACACTTCTGCTTAGATAGGGAGGCTGTAGACGAATTTCGAGAGCTTTTAGACCTCAGCATGACATCTACTGGAAATAAATGAATGAGCTGTCCAAATGAGCAGTTGAAGACATTAGGAGCTCGTTTTCACAGATCCACAAGTCTTGCTCCGTGCTAATTATCTCCGTGCCATTTGGTAGCAGTCTTTATCCTGAGTGGGTTACGATACACTGGGAACTGAGTGCATCTCACCGACAGTGTCACCATAGGTGGTTTTAACCATGAATGAAACTCTCTGAGAAAAGCAATTTGTATCAGAGTCCTAGAGGTAATCCTGAGCAGAGTGAAGGCAGAGTAGATGACAATTCTCAATGCAAAATGAATTTTCATCTCACTTCATTCGTCTGCTGGAGTGTTTCTGCAGTCTATGTTTGGGAGGAACAACCAAAGCAGCCCAGAGACAGACAGCAGCTGTTGCTAGCTAGCACCATGAACCAGCTGGTGTGCTGTTTATCAGGCGGTCAGGGCGCATGATGATATTTTCCCTAATATAGTCTTTGTGATCGGTATTTGTCCATGAGAACCGTGACTTTAAGGCTGTGCAGAGATGCTGTTCAAGATTTTTGACATTTCAGTTGGTTCATTACAAATGCTAGTTTTTGCAACTTTTACCACATTTATGAGCGGAAACATTAATGACCAAATTGGCCTGAAAACAACATCACAATATTTTTTAGTGAAGCGCAGTATTCCATATTTCTCAGTGCTTACACTGATGTGTGATCAGGTTTTTAATAAGGCTGGTCATCTTATAACCAGGACCATCTGATACTTTGGGCCACTGCTAACTGTCATTTGGTCACATAGCTTTGGACTATATAAGATCAGAAGGATCAGAAGAGGTTTACTGTTTGTTTACTCATTCTGTTGAATTTGTTTAACACTGCTGAAAATGGTTTAGATGTCATAACATATATCAAATTGAAGCATTTTCATATCTACAATATACCACTTCCTCTGTACTTTGGGTGCACTATATCAATGGATTTTACTAATTAAGATGATTATTTCATGAATAAAATTGAAGGGACAAGTTTCATATAGAAGAATCACTCATCCAAAGAAGGATTAATCAACTTTCCGAGTCACTGCCTGTTAAGATAATCAGGATGATGGTAAATTTGAGTCCTCCAGTCCACCTTGATCTTGCAGTGATTCAGATATGAAAGGACTAGATAGTTTCAGATAATAAAGCTTTGATGGAAGTAAGATTTGTTGACAACCCTGACATTTAACTGAGAGAACAAAATGGATTTCTTAGTAGTAACTGTGTGCAGAGTAGGCAAGGTTGAACAGTGACTAGATTTTGCAGTTTTCAGTGTTAGCACACAGGAGTGAAAGACAGTGCCGAGCAGTTTGCAGAGAAGAGTATGATTAGAGATATTCTGTGAAAGCACAGAGGTACTAACAAAAGGAAATGAATCTACAGTCCGAAGCGTCGACTGGTAATTGGTACGGGCAACAGCTTACCGTAGATGATTGTGGGAGTTGTAGAGGCAAAGAAATATTATATATGAATTTGTTATGAAAATAGTCATTAGTTTCAGCCCCGCCATTCAGTTTCAGTCTGATCAAACTGGGGCTAAAACTAATGATTATATTCATTACAAATGAATCTGTTGATTAGTTCGCTTTTATTAATTATTTTGTCTATAGTGTATAATGTCGGGAACATTTTTTTTTTTGTTTAAATGTCAAAATACTTTTTTCATGTTGTGTCTTGACTAAAAACCACCAGAGTTAAAGACAATTCAGGTCATGGTAAAAGCTTTATTGGATCAATGAGAGAATAGAGGAGTAAAATTACCAAAAGAAGTAAAGCAAACGTAGCATCCAGCTGTGACAGCAATCCTTTGTGGTATACAGACATATTTTACTGCTTCATCTAGTAGAAGCAACAGAAGGGTGACAAATTGAAGAAAAAAAACAATATGAAGCATAAGATGTTGGTTCACCATGTGCCACCAGAACAGCTTCAGTTCTTCTCAGCATTGTCATTGATTCTCTGAGTCTCTGAACTCTAATGGAGGTGATAAACATCATTCTTCTTCAAAAGATATTCCCTCATTTGGTGTTTTGCTGGTGGTGGCAGAGTGCTCTGTCTAAGAGGCCATGGCATGTGATTCACATCATCAGAGCTTTGTATGTATTTGCAGTGACCCTTCCCTCTGAGGGGACAAATGGAGCCAGAGCCCCCAACAGCATAACAGAGCCAGGAGATCATCTAAAAAATTAAGGTTTTTCTTTTAATTTGTCACCCATTTGTATGCAAGGTAACTTGTTCATTATTGTAGGGGTTTACAGATTAGTCAATAGATACCTGACTAAAACCAGTACAGTAGAAACTGCTTATAGTGATCAAAAAGCTCGAGGCAGAATCATACATAAATTTGCTTATAAGAATCAAGTAGTCTTTTCATACATGACAACATAAGGAAAAACAATATACACTAAGGTAATTCTACATGTTTTTACTCTACTCCCATGATACTTTGCCTCACAGTAACCTCTCTGCTTACAGCTGGCTACCTGGTGCGGCTCTCAATGAAAAATAGAGTCTCCACGCAAGTTATGACATCCACTGAAAAGCGAACGCGTGCGGGGAAAGCACCTGCGGTCGAAGCCAACCAAGTGCTCTCCTGCCACGAGTCAGATGAGGAGACTGATGCCTCACTCACATCTGTGTGTCAAATACAAAAGAGAGAGTCAGTGGTTGGTTCGCTTAGCTTAGCTTAAAGACCGGATGCAGGGGAAAGAAGTATCTCATTTGTTTAAACCACACGCAGACACATAAAACCAACAAGTCCTGGAGTCTCTGCTCATCAGTAGCCAGCAAGACGCTTCCTTTAAAAGCAGAAGAAGTGTCTTTTCAAAACACTTGTCTGTAGCACAGTATGCACATTGTGTGTATCAAGTGTTTACAAATTACTGATTTTCTTCCTAGCATCTATAATTGCTAGGCAGACAGAAAGGTAGACAGATAGACAGATAGATAGATAGATAGATAGATAGATAGATAGATAGATAGATAGATAGATAGATAGATAGATAGATAGATAGATAGAACAGCTCAGTGACCTTCTCATCTACTGCAGAAGAATGACAAGACAGAAAAACACCAGAAAAAAAAGCATGGAGGAGGAGGGATAGAGGGAGGGAGGAATGGAGAGGAGGCGTAGGAAGACATGGTCATTTTTGTCTGTGCGCTCGAGTGTGTGTGTGTGTGTGTGTGTGTGTGTGTGTGTCTCCTATTCAGTCCTGCTGGCCTTGTGCTTCTCTTATGTTAGCTGAAGGTTGAGCCTTGGGCGCCAATGAAAAGAACCCATCGGCAAGCAGCGAGCGCCCCGTTCTTGTGTGTGTGCGTCTTTTGTGCGCGCAGAGAGTATTCACACACGCAGGCTGGTTCCTGGTAGCCTTGGGCACCCAGGACCCACACACATTGAAGACACACTCTCCCTTTGTTCCTTCCAAACAGCTCTATAGAAAAGTAATAAAGACAGGAGAGCTCTGACAGCCAATTCAACCATCGGCCCTGATTATTATTTTTTTTTTCCCTCCCTTTCCGCCATGGTTCTGTTTCTCTCTGCCTCTCACCTTGATCATCTGTCTCACCCTCTGCCTCACCCGTTATGTGTCTCTGTCTCTCACAATGATTTTGTCGGTCTCTTGCTGTCTCTGCTGTTTCAGGTCTATGCGGCGTTGTCTCCTCTCTTTCTCTTGATGCGTGTCTCATTGTCTCTTTAACACGCACAACCATCCGCCGTACTTTGACGCAGGAAAATGAGGGGACAACATGCAAAGATCCCTTTCAGACTCTCACTTGCTTTTCTCTCCCTCCTCACTCTCTGTTTCCCTTCTTGTGTCTATCTTAGTTTTTCTTTTCTTTTTCCCTCTTACCACCCTCCTCTTTTCACTGCCGATCCCTCTCCTTATTCCTCCCCATTTATTTCCTCCCTTGATCTGTCACTGTCTCCTCTCTCCAGCTCCTGCTGAGTTTGCCTCCAGCCCTCCGTGCCTCTCTCCCGCTCTCAGCCTGTTTTTCTCTCCTCTGTCCTTCGATCTGTTTATTCTCTGCTTGTTTTTCTGGCCTCCGCACCTCTCTTCCTCCCTAGCCCTACCCTAGTAGCACCACCTCTCCTCATCCTCCTCATTTCTACCCCTCCACTTTCTCCCCGCTCTCTGCTCATCCCCACGCTCCTCCCTCTCTTCTTTTTTTTATCTAAATCGTTCACCATTTCTTTTTTTTATCCCTCTCCTCCTCTTTACCTGGGCGGCAGTCTATCCCTCTCTCCCACTGTTTTTTTTCCAACATGTTCGTATTTTTCTAACTCCTGCTGTCGCCAAGTTCTTCTTTTTCTTCTTTTTTTTTACACAGCTGTTTTTCTGCATTACTATAAAGAGCACAAAGATGTCATTTTGACATGCACACACACACAAACTAGACTAGACTAGACTAGAAAACAAGCCAGATTGAATGAAAGCACAATGACCGCATATCATACAGATTAGCTGTGGATTATTTTGATGGCAAGCAGCAGGAAGTTCATACACTCGTCCAGAATGAGGGAGCAGAGTGTTTAACTTGTGTAGGCAAACATCAAGTTACCTGTGTTTACCTCTTTATGGGGCCAACTCACACTCCATTTCTCAAGACCTGCAGTCTTGGTTAGCATTATTACTGCTAACTGTTGCCGCAAACAACTTTACATCTGAAAAGTAATGTTGCTTCTTTTTAGCAAGTTGAAAAATGTCCATATATAAACTGATGTCACATTATGGCTACGTGTTTTCTACGCCTCCCTGTTTTTACAATAAGTGGGAAACCTGTTTGAAGATCCTGAAGAGTAAATCTTGTCTTTGAGGCTGCGATGAACTCTGCATCTATCCGTTTTCTGCACATGCTTCTCCCCTGTGCTGTAGCCTTACCCAGCATGCTTTGGGTGAGAGGTGTGGTTCACCTTCGACAGGTCACCAGTTTGTCACAAGGCCAACACACAGAAAGCAGTGACGAACGAACACATGCACAGTCACATGACCTAAATTATGTCTATTTTGAGTTCAATGACAGAAACAAGTCAGAGAAGGATTACTCTGTCGCATCAAAGAGCATCAAGAGGAAGAAATTAGCTGTCATACAAAACTTGTTAACAATTCATTTAGCTACCTTTCTCTGCACACATTTCAAAATCTCTACTATCCCCGTGTAAGAGGGAACCAGAGTTTAGATGTATTTTATTAAAAACACACACATACAAGGTTCTTGGGACATTGACATGTTCCCTACCTCCTGCAGTGTCATCTGTTTTCCTTTTAGCACTGCTTCACTGTACTGGGACACAGAGTCCATGTATGTGCTGATGTAAGCTGCTGGTACTGTGGAGGTTAATATCATGAAAGCACATGTCTACCTTTAATACTCAAAGGACATAACACCGATGTCAATTCAAGCTAGACTGCAATTTTCACACAGTATAGAGAAAACAGTATGTCAACAATAACAAGAAATAACAACAGTAGTAGTGGTGGTGGTGGTGGTGGTGGTGGTGGTGTACTTTTAAAGGAGCAATCAGTGCTTTTTCAATATGTCACTGCACAACATGATTGTGGTTTGTACATGTTGTTCACCATTGTGAATCATCACCCTACTTTAATCTCTATGCCTGCTGAAATTTTAAGCTTGCTACATACATCCGAGCATTTTTCACTTCTGTAGAAGAAAACCCAACGATGTATGTTTTTTGTTGTCAGTCGCATAGCAACACAGCTTGAGCCACTTCACATCCAGTACTCAGTTTCCCATGTGAGAAATTTCGTGAGTTCCATCTGAAGGCAGCGAAAGTCGGCGGTGGTGAGAGCAGCTCCAGCTTTGGTTCGTTAATTACCACAGAGGATCAAACACCTGTAGGTGCTGGCCCTTGAGGACTGGAGCTTAACACCCCTCTCCCAGCAGGCTGAGGTATCATCACAGCGGTATTAATGATGGAATAAACTTTGGCCTCATCAATGCATTAAACCCCACCCCTTCCCTTGGAAAAACACACTCTGCACCTCTCCTCTTGTTCCTTCTCTCTGTCTCTGTCAGTGTTAAGTGCTCCCTGTGACCCCTGCTAATATTGTTCCAGGTTTTCTTGTGTCTCCACTGGGGAAACAAGCAAACACGCCTACAGTAAACACGCTCAGTAAACGCTGTGTTATATGTGTCGTCAGCCAGGACCAAAGCTGAGTCGCAGGCTGGGGGTGGGGAGGGTTACAATGATAAGTGTGTTTCATTTAAAGTCTTATTGATCAGTGCAGCTAATCATACCCATTTGTTAGCCTCTGTGTGTGTCTGCTTCAGTCTGCATGTGATGTCTGTGTTGGAGGACTATTTTGATGGTGTGACTCTAAAATCAGTATTTGTGGGCTCACTGTGTACTTACTCATATTTAAGGCAGCGCTTTATCACCCTCACTGTTCATCTCTAATGTTTGTGGCTGACCACATACTGAGAAAACTGACCAGGTCAGATTCCCAGTGAAACCAGAGAAAACACTGCAGATGTTTACATTTTCCTGAGCAGAGTTGGGCAGTGAGCAGGATGTTAGCCAGTTAAAAAGCAACAGGAGAAGATTTTTCTTTAGAAAATTTTATTTTTAATGTTATATTTTGTGGTTCTGACATGGTTACATCAGTATATGAATTTACAGAGCTCTATTTTACTGTTTGCTTACTATTATGATGACTTGACATTACTAGTGAATGCTGATGATTTTAGCTAGCATAACAAAATTACTATTACCAAGCAACAGGATCTGTCAGAGGTACATGTAATCTAGGTTTATGAATGGTACCAAAACAAAGTTGGCTTTGTTTCACTGTTTCCATATTAAAAATATTAATCTTAAACTGTACATATGATATATGACCTCGCTGCTATGCAACCTGCAAAAAGCTGTTTTTAAATGCACCAACTCTTCAATTGACGAACATTTGCAGCTCTTAGCAGCATATACAGGTAAAGATGGAAGCAGCTGAAAACAAAATGGGCCAAAGCATTATCACCTATTTTAAACTTTAATGTTTCCATAAGATTCCAAAGCATTTTCTTTATGTCGTCATCAGTCAGAAATAGGGTCACTGCTGCAACATATGATGGACATACATATATTTTTGCATATAACCTATAGGAATAGAGGGAGCTGTCAGTAAACAATCATCTCAGATAGTCTAAATGTCTATGATTGTTTACTGCAATTACTCTGTCTGAATTCTTATTTGCCATGGTTTTGGTAGTGAACACAGCCAATCCTCATCACATCCCTCTTATTTTTCATCCGATTTCTCTTTCGCTCTTCTCTTTCTGCTTCTCTTGGTAAAAGCACAAGGTAGTGGGAGAAAACCAAGGTCTGAGGAGAAAGGAGAGAGTGAGAGGGACCGTGTACGTAGACTTATTCAATGCAAAAGAATGACAAGGTGAATGCAACAGTGGAAGAGGGGGCACTGTGCCGATGTTCACCCATAAAGACATGTAGATGAAAAAGATGGTTTTACATTGGCATAGCGAAGATTTTCAGATGTGGAAGGCTTTCATCAGGTTTTTTAGGACCCAAATTATTTACAGATTAAATAGGATCAGTTGATCCAATACGAATAATACCAGTTACCCACCAGATCCCTTTCTTAAACATTTTAACAGGACATTACTTTATAAGAGATCAGATAAAACAGCGTTATCTAGTGTCTAATTAGTCTGCCGTTTAGCTATAAGTAAACCGCCTACCTAATTGTCTTGCTGCTGTAAATATTGCTACGCCACTACAAACCAGAAAATCTGCAAATGTGTGTGTGAGGATCTGTAAATATTTGTAATAATCTTAACTTAATCTTTAATGAGGCACTTCTTTCAGGGCAGCAAACTACCACACAGCTCTCTCCTTAGGATTTTTATCGATGTTCACGCTCAGAGTTAAGATTGTAGTTGGTGTGAAGACGTGCCAGTCGATGTGAATCCAAGTAATTTTACAAATCAAGTACACATATCAAGGTACAAAGCAATGTGATGTACAAACTACGGCATGCACTTTTTGAGTCTCAATTACACAATGTTGGTAGAAAAATTAACCAAAACAGGCTCCTTTGGCAGGAGAGTAAAACATATTCTGTTTCTGCCAGGTCTGGTGTGGGGCTGGAACTTAGGTGTGTTACATTCAGGGTTTGGCTGGGGCAGCTGTCTGTGTCCTTTGGTCGAAGAAATTGGCAGAAGATGGTGTTTTGGCAGAAGAAAAGAGGGGTAGAGTTCGGCTAGACGACAAGGAAAAAGACCAGGTTGCCAGGTATCTAGAAGAGGGGGGAGACAAGGATTTTTGGCAAGTTTGTAAAGCGGGAGGCAGAGGAAGATGAAGAGGGTCTTTTAGCTAATTCTGTGGTGGGGTCTCCCTCTGGGATGGCAGCTTGATGGATGGAGCTTGTTCTTCTTCTCAAGAGGAGATTAATGAGGAAAGGTCAAACTGTCTAAGGTCTTTACACTCACACATATGCACCAACACACATGCTGCATGGATATACTGAGAACTAAGTTACATGCACACGTGGATTACACTCAATCAGACACACCAAAAAATCTACACAGACTCAGAGGGACAGCACACAAGAGTTAGAATACACAGATGTCTCACAGCGTCCTGACCATAATCAAGAAAGCTTTGCTGAGCTTCATTAACTGTCGTCTTTTTCTTACATTTGTAATTACAAGAAGCACCCACAACATGGGATGGTGTTGGTTGCCCTGCTACAGTTAGTTCAACAGCCTTTATCTGCCTCTCAGAAATGGAGACAAAAATTCTTCAATGTTTTAAGTATCCGCAAATGTTGGACAGTAGACTAAGATCAGCATTGCCCTCAAATCTACCAGACTGACCTTAGTATTTCAGTCAGCTGCTGGTCAGTAACATGCAGGCTCCACATGTTACTGATGAAGAAAATGTTGGTTGCACTCTTGTCCTTCTCTATGACACTGACAATAAAGAACTTGCTTGGTATAGTCTTTGTCACTGAATTTCTTAGGGTAACCCTCAGACCTAAACTTTCTGAGGTTCTTAGTACCCAAGTTCCTGGTTAATCAGTCAAGTTTTAGGTTGAACCTCCTCAAATTCGTTAATTATGGAAATGGAAAAGTATTCAGCATAGTGTGGCTTTAGGGTTGTTGCCTACCTCCTGAAAGCAGTCAGCAGCGTAGCTTCAGCCCTCCATCAGCTTCTGGATTTGTCTGCTGCCTGATTACTGCTTATCAAATGTTGAGGTTGAAAGTGGCTACTTGGTTGCAACTGTCACCATGAGTTTCTGTGATCCCTTATTTGTTGGTTGGACTTTGGTTTAGAGTGACACATTAACTGTGTTTCTCTAAATCAAAGACAAGTGACAGGGTAGTTTTCATGAAAACAGGAGAAAAATATTAGAAAGATACATTAGGAAATATATTTTAGAGTTCCTTAAGTGGGATCCTCCTACTCCATAAGTGTTCACATCCAAATGATGTTCTTGTGTTCTGTGACATACCTTCAACAGACATGAAATATGAATGTTGAATTTACACCTGCTTGATTGAAACACATACAGTATTCAGTAATACATATGGCAGTAGAAAACCTCAGTAGCTTACAGGCGTGACGGATGAGAATGTCCTTAGTGTAACAATTTAGTCCTGTCAATGTCCAATTTGACTGACAGACGTTCTACATGTGGTTGCCAGCAGTGATGTTCTCTGTGTACTTTACAGCTCTGGAGTCACGCAGGTCATCAGTGAATGTGAAAGTAGAACCACTGAACCTTTCTGACACAGATTAATGACATGCAGTTCTTAAGTGCAAATTGGGCTATTGCAGCAAGGGGATGGAGAAAGTTTCTTTTACTTCTATTTTGGCTATTTTTCCTGGAGAAGACAATCTCCTCAAAAATTTCAATCCGCTGCCTAGGATATGGTAGATCCAGGTCATTTCAATGGCTCAACCCCACTGATTTTCAAGTCATTGTGTGAGCATGGTGATGGGTGCTTCTTGAACACATTTGTTGGTGTGGGTTAAAAGGAGAGGTCTGGTCCATATGACCGTCATCACACTGCTGAATTTACTGGCGTGATGCTGTTGTCTCTCCTGTAGATAGTACACATACAGGCAAGATAACTGATAATTGTATGGACAAATTCAATTGCAGAACTCGAATGATGTTCAGTAAAATCTACTTGTGTGTTCATTGGACCTTTGATAAACACTGAATTAAGAAAGCTGAACATTCAAGAAACCTCTTTCTCATATTTTGCCTGCATCTGCACTCACTGTGCACACAGTGGACAAAGCAGGCTACATCCTCATACGGAGGAATTGATTACCATAAAAAGACACCTTCAAAAAGATATGAAGGTTGATGGAAAATGCTTACCCACTTCCTGTCTCTGTGTCTCAACATTTCCATCTCCTCCTTTCTTTTTTTTTCTCTCGCCTCTCTTTTCTTTTTGTCTTTTTGCTGTTTTGCCTAGGTCAAGGTTTATGAAAGGTGGAACATCTGTTGTATCATCAAAACTGCGTCCTCTCTAGCCAGCCGCATATTTTTCTGTCTTATTTTTCTTATGCCTTTCAAACAGAGGCATTCTTTCTTGAAGGAAGGAAGCGTAATGAAAATGCGCCTCTCCAAGTGACCTTGAGGATGAAAGATTGCAGCATACCACAGTGTTCTTTTATGGGGATAAAATTCAATTCAGCTCGATTCAATATTTAGTTAGACGCAGTTTAATTTAAGGTGCTTTCTTGACGTGGATAGTACAAACCAAGGAGACAGGGACAGATAAAATCAGCATGGATGACTACTTGTGAATATTATACTTATTTTCATGGATGTTCTGAAACATTGGTATGATTGAGACAGAGAGCGAAAACATCTAAAGAAACATGTTGACCTTTGAGATTCTCTGTCTGTATCTTATGCTTTTCTATTGTCTGAGAACAGGGCTAGCTGAACAATATGAAGTCCTCAAAGCTCTATCCAAGTCATTCGGAGTCTTTATTTGCCAGCATCCTGCTGTCATTGGATTATCACTGAAAGCTGGATGTATAAGAAGTGCAACAATTCCCATAAGCCATTATTTACATCAAAAGAAAGCCAGCAAAAGAGCAAGCCGTAAAATAGCAGGTCTATAATACTGAGGCATAATCGTCTTGTCCCAGTCAGTGTTTGGGTTGTGATGATATTTAATACGGCTTAATGATTTAACCACGTTTATATAAAAAAAATCTGACAGTGTTTTAGGTGCAGCAGTTGATTTTGCCGACCATAAAGTTAATTTTCTGCAGCAAACGTGCTCCCTCGTTGGACCGACTGACTGTGTTCAGTGAGTGAAGGACAGCAGCAGCGCGTTCAGTCAACCAGTCGTCAGGCAGACAGACACGTGAGTGAGCTGCGATTGTGCGTACCGAATGACCAATCACTGATCCCCATTTGTTTATCGCAGGGACCTTGTCAGGGTAATTAAATACCCTACACCCACCTGACCCATTATGGGACCCAATCTGCATAGACCAACCTGCAAAAATATGTGTTAATCAACCATCTGAACCCAACTATGTTAATATGGCATCGGCGGTGTAAACAAAAGCTGTGGATACCTGTAATGATGATAAAGCTGCCTGTTTGTCACTTTTTTGTAAGCCTGCCTAAACCTGCGATATTTCTTAGGTCGTAGGTCGACCTGTGCATCAATTTCAGCGTCGAGGTCCTTAAAGTGACAGTTGGTAAGATTAGAACATTTTTAAAAATCCTTTCCCCTCTCTCTACTGCGCACACCAGCTCGCCCACAAAGCCCCTCCCAACATTTTCATTCAGTCTAACCCTTTTGTAACTTGATTTTCTTCATTGTTTTCCTTCTGTTTACTTATCTTTTTTGTCTTTTTCTTATCGCTTGGTTGTTCAGTTGTTGTTTATGGACAGTTATATCTGCTCGGAGTTAGCTCACGTGCAGTGGAGCAGTGATTGATGCTCTGTGCTCTGTCGGATACTCTCTTCTGATTGGTTGTTTTGATTCGGGCGTGGTGTATTCTTATCAAATGTTGGTATTGGAAATGAGACAGGTTTTCACAATTTGACTTTTTTCTGAGGAAAACAAACTCAACAACAAGCAGCTGCTTTAACTTGATCTGATTCTGTTCCTGCTGAAACAAGATAATCTGATATTAGATATTCCTAATACTTTTAATGTTCAGCCTGAATATTTACAGTAAGATGCTCATTTAAAAGCACCTGCTATTTTGTGGTCAGGGTCCACAGTGAGAGAAAGGATGATTTTTACGCCGTCTGCCTCAAACACACACACATGCACACGCTGCTGCTTGCGCGTCTCTGTTACCATGCAGGTGTTCGGGCATTGACAGAATTATACTATCAATTCCAGGGGCGTTCATCGATACTGAATTGCATGCATGTGTATAGGTGTGTGATAGAGACAGAGATTAACCCATCATCTCCTCCTTTCACTGTCTCCCGGTCTTTTCATCCATCTCGATCTCTCCTCGGCTGCTGCAGTTGATTCTTTTAATGGGAAATTCAAACAGACCACCTCTCCTTTCATTTCCCACCCTGCCTCCTTTCCTCTGCTCTCTCTCTCTCTCTCTATCTCCCTCAGCCTCCCTCCTTCTCACCTGCCAAAATATCACAAAGTGTTTTTCTCCTCTCTGTTTTTCTGTCAGTGTTATTGATCAATGCGATGGAAAGGCCAGAGAGAGAGGGACGCGGGGAGAGAGACCGAGAGACAGAGGGAGAAGGAAAGCAGTAATAGAGAAGAAGGGAAACATCAAGAGGGGAAGTAGATCTTTTTTTTCAGAAAAGAAAAACAGAAAAACAGAAAAGATACAGGGAGAGTGAGAGAAGGCGAGAGGCAAATAAACTGAAAAATTTAAAAAAGTAGAGAATAGGAGAAAGAAACAGACCTTTAATATTCTGTATGGAGAAAATTTAGATAAGAACGAAGCAAAGAAAGAAATGAACAACAGTTTTGTACATATGCTGGCTCATAGGACAGTGAAAGAATTAGACAGATTGCACGGTGCATGTGTATTTGGCTTCTTGGCTATAACAATGTACTTGCCAAGTTAGATGCTAAGATTTCGAAAAGTGGTGAAATTGATAAAAAGACAACTGAGGTTTCAAAGAAAAGAAGCAGTTTAGATGATCATACTGATTTTAAAGGTTAGTTTGATGTTTTAAAAAATATACTTATTTGTTGTCTTGCAGAGTGTTAGATGAGAAGATCCATAGCACTGTCACATTTGTCCATTTAATAAGAAACTGGAGTCAGAAGCTAGGTAGTTTACCTTTGCAGTGAAACAGCTAGCTCAGATGGTTAATAAGTTTATATCACAAATGTCAAATTCATTTGCTGTTGCTGCATTCCAAGATATCTTTCCAATAATTCTGTAAGTACAAAGTCATCTGAAAGTAAGACTCTTGGTGTTTTAATTTTTCTACATGTGTTCTTTTAATGTCTGTGTGAATTTAAAAATGTTGTAAACTAGCTACCTATACCCTGAAATTGAATTACATACAATTTTACACTTACCGTGATAGTCTGACCTTATTACATCTTTTTGCATGTGGTGGGAAACATTTCTAAAAACATTTAAGAGAAATGTGTCAAAATGATGCTGACTGCAAAATAACTGATCTCTAATCTAATTGACACATTTAAAGACAAAACCTTAAAAATGACAAGACACGGTTAATAGAAGAAAAATAGTGAATAATAGATATAGAAATCCAATATTAATATCTAAATATTTCCGTTACATTAAAAGAGTTTATCCAAACCAGGGATGAGATTACTTATTTTGGTTGTTGTAGAAGTGATGAGGGGAGGACAGCACTTTTCAAATATTGAAGTTGCACTCGGGAATGTTGTAGAGTGGCATCCAAATGAAGGAGACACATCTGTTATCATTTTGAAAGAAATATTCTAATGTAGCACTTCAGAAAACCACACACTCACCAGATCTGATCTCATTTTCACATTTGCGGTTAAAGGAAAAGTACTGAATTTGACATGCAGTCACATCTAAGTTTTGGTTCGTGTCTTACAGTGCACAAAAAAAAAAATTCTTGCAAGTGTCCATACCCGAAACCAAAAAAATAATTATAGTAATTTGGGCAAACAGCGCAATTAGGCGGGATGTCAGAGGGATATGAAACTGTTGTCTGCAGCTTCCATCCAGCATGCAGGCAAAACAGGCATTTTACATAAAGACTTCAGTGGTCAAAGGACAACTTGTCTGCATGTAAACTACCACAGATAGACAGATAGATAGATTGATAGATGAGAAAAGACAGGCAGTGAGTCATACCAGTTAGTCATCTAGCCTTGTGGTTTCCTGAACAAACATCAAAATGACCTCACTGACCAATCAGCTTAGTGACATTAGCACAGTGATTAACCAGCAGCCCGCTACAAGGCTACACCAGCAGCACTGCAGATGAGGATGCACGTGTGTATTTATGTACAACAGACGCACGCAAGAGCAAGTGTGTGTGAGCAGAGACATGTGTGGCTTTTTTTTTCCTTTGTAGCTTCACAGACTTATCACATGTCACTTTACGTGTGTGTATGGGGGTGGTTAAGCAGGCATGCTTTTATGACCCTGACTGTGTGACAGACTGCTCCGTCTCCCTCCCTGGGGTTCCTTTTACCAAGATGAGTGTGTGTGTCTATGGAAAGCCAGAGAGGCCAAAAACATGTGAAACTGACATTTGAAGTGACACGTTATTGGGTATGTTTGCACATTGACAGCACCTTGTTTCCTTTTTTTGGTGAAAATTTGATGCTTCAACACTTTAACACGATAACAACGCTTAGATAAAGTGCTGTGTGTGTCAACTTGTTTTTATTATGTTAACAACAGGTTATCCACATGTTATCAACATGTGACACATACTTGGCGTTTGTATGACGTAAACTCCACGTGTTTGGCTTCTTTGGCACTGTTGGTGCTCTGCTATTAATATGTGTATAAAAGAGAAAACTTGAATTGAAAACCTTTTACCAGTAATTAATATCCTTTCCAGGATGTTAGATAAGCCTCTTGTGCTTTTTGCCACATAATATATTGACCTTGTGTATGCAGACATACTGAGCTGATCTCTAATTTATCCCCAATAACTTCTTTTCAACTGAAAGGACTTCACTTTTTTTTTTAATCTCTCCTTTCCCCACTTTTTTTTTTTTAATGGCAGTGAGTATGAATTCTGGTCAAAACGAAAAATTAAAGATTCTGTCATCTCCTCCCTCCTCCACCACACGCCAATGGCCGAAATGGTCCAGAAATGTCATGTCCTGCTGCTAATGAGGTGGTAGTGTGTGTGTGTGTGTGTGTGTGTGTGTGTGTGTGTGTGTAAGGCTAAGAGGAGTTTAGTTTAGGCCTTACATGTCTACAGAAGGAAAGGAGTGAACGCATGCACACACACACACACACACACACACACACACAATGACATTTAGCAGAAGCATAGACAATTTTGTTTCAGTGTCTGGCCTTCAGAGTGCCCCATCCTAATTCCCTTTCTCTCTCTCTCTCTCTCACACACACTTTACTTCCATTTTTTCCTTTGTCTGTCACACACACACAGCCTTATATTTTCTGTTAATTACTCTCTTTACTTAGCTTTTATTCTCTCTTTACTTCATTTTACAGTTTCTACCTGTCTCTCTGCCGAGCGGATCCCTTTTGTTGAACTCCACTGACGAATGCATTGAAACACTTACAAGCAATCTGGATACCGAAAATATATTTAATTTCGATACCTGATCAACAGAGAATAGCCTGGTCCAATTTTACATCTGTGTTTCATGCTCTGCACTTTGCCTTTGCAAAAACCTTTTTAGCCCCTCCTGACAGCCTGGGTGAGGTTTCCATTCAGAGCAGCCACATTTCAATGGCCCAACAGACTGTGTGGCATTCACTGTTCCCAGCTTGACCCCCTTGTGCTCTAACAAAAATGGAAAATCCTGTGTTACACAAAATAGCTCTTTAGGCTTTGGGTTCTGTCAGTCGAGAGTGTTAATGATTTATTGTTTCATTGAAGCAAAGTAGGATAGAAAACTCTGTGAGACAGTATTGGGTATTAATTGAAGGCACAATAATACTGTTGAATTCATTAGATTAGAAGGATGGAAATGAACATTATGCTTTGTTGGCATGCTAATTATTTCACAGACATCTGACCGGCCTGAATTTGTCGATCATGCCCTTGGCCTTAATTTGACTACCTGCTTTTGTTTGAGGATGTACAATAGATGGAATATGTCAGGGACAATGAATTTCCTTAAATTAAGTACATGTGATCAAATGAGTTAATGAGAGCTAGGTGTTTTAAAAAGAATTGTATAAATCAGGCACAGTTCACTAGAGTATCAGTGTTAGCAATTCTAAGAAACAGTAGCCAAGCCACTATATGAGTTGGCGACATGCACGAGTCTTGCAATGGCACGCGTTAATGATTGCCAGCTGGAGAACCGCTCAAAGCGCTTAGGGTCTAATCTCTCACTGGTGACCCTGGTGGCACAACAAGTGATCTGTGGGTGGATGTCAATATCAGCACTTGGTTCAACCAAGGCCCTCATAACGCTGACCCTGTTGGAAGAGATTTTATGAAGCCGCAAGTTGGAAAGAGCTAACATGTCTTGGGTGTTATGGAGACGGGTGATAGCTTCGGCCTTGGTGGGAAGGGACACAAGACCATCGTCGACATAGAAGTTCCTCTCAACCAACAGCCTCACCTCAGATCCGTAGTCTCCCTCTCCCTCCATGGTGGCCCGCCTGAGCCCATAAATGGACCACAGATGGTGATGGGCTATTCCCAAAGACGTGAACTCGCATTCTATACTCCACAACCTCACCCTCGAAGTCGTTATTGTGGTACCAGAGGAAGCGCAGGTAGTCCCGATGGTCCTCGCGCACCACAAAACAATGGAACATCTGCTGTATGTCAGTTGTAACGGCTACTTTCTCCCTCCTAAACCGCAGCAACACCCCAAGCAGTTGTTTGGACCTGTGAGGAGGACGTCGTTAAGAGACACACCATGGAGTCAGGTGATTGAGTCGAATACCACCCTGAGGACGATTTCTGAGGATGATACACCCCGAAAAACGGTAGGTACCAGCATTCCCTGTCAGGTTGTAAGGGTAGAGCTACTTCACTGTGTCCGTTCTCGAAGAGCTTATTCATGAAATCAATGAATTTGTCCCTCTTCTCTGGGTGTTTCTTGAGTGTGTGGGTAAGTGCAGTGAGACGATTGCTTGCCTGTTCACGGTTATTAGGCAGACACTGATGTGGGCTACGAAAAGGCAGCGGAGCAACCCAGCTGTTTGATTCGTCCTGCTGGATCTCCTTTTCTATAATCCTCAGGAAGGCAAGATCTTCCATAGAAGGACCTGTTTTGTCGTCATCCTTAGTGCAGTGAAAAACAGGCTCGCTTATGAGGACATACCACTTGGTGACGATTGCAGTTCCCAGCCAAGAGCTAACCGTTGTGCGAAGGGGGCACGGTGGGGTCCATTACGTTGTTCCAGAACCTTGTGCGCTTGGATGATGTCCCTTCCTAAAAGGATCAAAATTCCGGCCTTGGGGTCAAGTGGGGGAATTTTAGAGGCGAGGGACTTCAGGTGTGAATGGTACATTACAACTGATGGCGTGGGAATCTCTGCTCTATTATCTAGTAGCTGGTCACACTCAATAAGCATAGGAAGAACAAGACTGGTCCTCTCATCCATGGATTCCACTATGAAACCTTTTGCCCTTCGGCCTGCAGTCTCTGACACTTCTGCACACGTCCTGAGTGTGTAAGGTGAGGTGCCGTCATCTATACTAAACATCTGAAAAAAGGCTGACCTGGCCAAAGACCTATTACTCTGATCCTCCAGAATAGCATATGCTCTTGCCTTTTTCTCTGGTTGGCCTTCAGGATATACATAGACAAGACAGATTTTGGCACATGATTTCCCTGTAGATTTCCCTGTTCAGTGGGCCTGACAACTTGCTTCAGTGACCAGGGTGCTGGGCCGCTGTGAAGGGCTGCGATGTGCTTATCACTATTGCATTCTGAACACTTAATGATGGCTTCGCTTGGTGGGAGGTCGAGGAACAGCAACGAAAACATATACCATTTTCCTTAAGGAATGCTTTACGTTCCACCAGGAGCTCCTCTCTGAAGAAGAAGTCCCTACACCTTTGCAGAGGGTGAGTTTTTTTTATGTATTGGACACTGCTTCTTCAGGTTATCCAAATCTTTGGCCTTGTGCTCCTGTTGCATATTGTCCATTTCTGTTCTATGCACCGTTATGGGGGTTCTTGTTGCTCTCATTAAGAATTTCCCACCCCTAGGTGGCGTGCTGCTGACAATAGGAGCGATGAAGCTTGGGTCATTTCTCATCCTTGTTTCTTCATGAATGAAACAGGAGAAGACCGAGAAAGGTGGGAAGCTTACGTGATATTGTTGTTTATATCTTGTTCTATACACCATCCATTTCTCAAGAAGGCTGCTGGGAAGTTTCTCTAAAAAAGGGTTAATGCCATGCGCAGTATCTAAGTAGGTCAGAGCTGGCAAGTAACCCTCCTCTTTGGCTGCCTCCACTTCAAGAAGAAGATCGCCTAACTCCTGCAGGCATTGGGGATCTTTGCTTGAGATCTTGGGGAAATGTTCGAGCTTGTTAAAGAGGGCTGTTTCCATTGCCTCTGCAGAACCGTAGCATTCCTCCAACCTTTTCCACACCATACTGAGGGCCTCGGCAGGGTGTCTGATATGAACTGTTCTCACTCTCTTTGCATGCTCAGCTGATTCTGGTCCAAGCCACTTAATTAACAGATCGAGTTCCTCACTGGGTTTTAGGTCTTGAATGGAATTGGAGAAAGTGGACTTAAGCCTAGTAATTCTGGGGTTTGTCATTGAATTTCGTGCGTCTAGCTATAAGGAGGTCACACCAGGCTAGGTACTTGGCTAAGTTGGACACTGAACTGGATCCATGTTCCCTTCTTTGCGACTGGTTGTAATCTTTCATGTTATCTCTTGGTGACCAGTGACCCTTTAACTCAGGAGCAGACTGTGGTGTTGACCAATCACTTTCTTCTCGTGGACTGAAATAAACCAGTGCATCTAGAGAAAGGCTGCTTCAACAGGAATAGGGGCTTTAAGAGACAAATGCTGCATCTCATGTTGGCTGCGAACAGGTTTGTTATCTGGGGAAGAGGCATGACTTAGCTCGCGGTTAACAGCGATTGGGGGAGTCAAACCGAACTCAGATTCCGGCTGTGGGTTGTCTGACGGTTCGTGGGTGTTTGTGTAGGCACGCTGCTCTTGAACATACTTTTCACTTCTCTCAGTCGATGTATGAGCTGACCTTTGATCGATGTCCCCAAGTCCAGACAGCTCCTCAACGTTTGCCAAATCCATGACTGCTTTAAAGACATTAGCCTCAGCCATAGCGGCTTCTGCCTCTTTCTCCTGCTTGAGGGCCTTCAGAGTGGCCTCGAGCCATGTCTCTTCTACCTTCAGCTGAGCCTTCTTCACCTTTACATCTATTTCCCTCTGCGTGAAGGATGCTCTTGCACGTGCTGCTTCCGCCTTGGCGCGTGCTTCAATTGCAGCCAAGCTAGCAGCTGATCTACTGGATTGTTTCGATGATTTTGATACTTTTGATGCCTTTGATGAGCATGAGCACTGTGATCTAGTCTCATAGCTTTTTCCTTCCTTCTTATTAATGTATATGTTATCAACACATGTGGCTACCAATATAGCTAGCTAAAAGCTGTTAACAAGAGAGTCACGTGGTGACCACCATAGAGCATGATGGCTGCCTACAGGGCTTAAAGCAAAACATGGGCTCACAACAGAATTAGCACCACCTAGTGGCTGCAGAAGTTAATCAAATGTCTTTGTTTCCTCAGGTCAGAACACACTAATTTAATTTCCTTTCGCAGTAGGTTTCAGTAGGTGATCATTATTTTAAAGTAAGAAAAGGAAATGACTGAAATGCTGCAATGTATTTTAGTACACATGTACCTCAGAAATATTTGGAGCAGTGTAGCCACCTACTTTCAGAGAAAAACAAGACAGAGACAAGCTGTTCTATTGCTGTAAAGCAGAAAATCCTACAGCATCCAGGATGCATTGCACGCACTTTCCAGACCGCTTCCAGCTTCCTGGGTTTTTCCAAAGGGGTTTCTGTTGCTGGTGGTGTGTTTACAGACAGATGGGGAATTCGTCTCCAAGCCTGGAAATCTTTTCATCTTTACCAAGTCCTTTGTTCATATACAACATTTTTTAATCATCATGGAGTCCAGTTATATCGTATCAGTGCACAAGGATCACAAGAACAAACAGTGCACTGCAGTGAATTATGATGTTGATCATTACAAACCTTCCAGAGAGTTTTACACAGCCAAGAACTGTGAGAGCGCAGCGAAAGAAGAGTCAAAAAGCTGTCAAGAGTGTGCAATGTCCATTTCGGCTCAAAAACAAAGGTGGAAGAAGAGGTTATAAAAAAAAACAAAACAATAAGGATTACAAAGAATTAAAGTTCTGAGTGGACTGTGTACTATTCATGTATATTTGTTTTTTTCTGATTCATGTCACTCTCTTATTAAAGAATTTAAGTTATCTTGTGATTTGCTGGTTATTTCCTTGATTAACATTATAACCAGTGGCAGAATGAAGATATCATATTCAACTGGAGCTTTTTTTCAATTATGATTATAGATCAGGTCACTCTAACCTACGAGAAACCCTGATTAACACTGACCAGGTGATAGTAAGAACTAACAACTTTATCTCAGATTATCACAAGTGAATGTAAAGAATTGCGTTTCCAAAAAACACAGCTATAATGGGATGACACTGTAAAAGAAGAAAAAGAAAGCCAACAGACCGCAGTGTGAACATTTGTTAGTCCAACTTCAGCCTCACTTGTTACAAAAGCTGTTAACTCTGTCGATGACATTCGATGTGGACCATGACTAATTTCTTTTATTATTGATTTGGAAGTCACTATGAGTCCTGCTGGCTTTGTTTTTTTCCACTTTGTTTTACAGATCCAGAAATATGTTTCCAGCAAATTAATAATATCTGATTCATGAGGAGGGATATTTGAATACAGGCAGAGGGAAGCTTAATGTCGTTCAGATAATTATACTCTCCATGCTAGAACCATAAGGATCAAGTTGAAATAGGCAACTTTTAACCAGTTTTACTACAGATGAATAGTTTTGACATAAATAAATAAAGTAACTAAATAAGTACTGCTAGCTTTAACTTAACAAAGCTAATTTATTATGACCACTCCAATGGGGCCCTGATGCCCTTAAGCAAAGCATTTAACCCTCTAAAGCACCAGCAGAATTGTTAAATGGCTTATGTGGGAAGCTCCAGTAAAAACATTTTGCCCTCCCAACAACTCTCCTGAGACTGTTACTGTTAATAATAATGTATTCTTAGTCAGCGAGTCTGATTAAACAAGATGTAGAAGAACTGTGAACTTCACAGTTATGAAATGCTTGACATTACCCATCTGTCTTTTTGACACCATGCGTTCACTGTGCGACGATCTGCTTCACACACACGCGCGCACATTCCCTCGTCTTTCACCGCCATTGTTTCAGTTGTGGCCCGTTCTCTGGAGCTCGTACACACAAATTTATTTCAGACTGTCCACACACACAGAACACGGCAGAAAATACAGCTGTGCGCACACACACACACACGCTTGCACTCAAAGGGAAAATAAAAGGCACTGGAAAACGGCTTGCTTCCCTGCCTCTCTCCATATGCTTTGTCTGCTCTCATTAAAAGTGATGGGTGCACATCACGCATACACACACGCGGACACACACATCAAATCACATCATACCGAACTGTCATATTAGTAAAATATTAATAGTGAGCACGCCTGCTTGATATCCTCTTCTTGTGTGTGTTTGTGCATGAGTTTCCTGTCAGACTGAAGCTGTGTGTGTGTGTGCCTGCATGAATGTGTGTGTATGTGAATTGGAGAAAGAGAAACAGAGACAAAGATCTAAAATCTGTGTGGCCATCTGACATGAAGGAAGCCTGAAGTAATTGGGTCGAGGGAGAGGTAGGGGGGGGGAGAGAGAGAGAGAGAGAGAGAGAGAGATGGAGTGAGTCTGAGAAAAAGAGCGAAGGATGACTCTAAGGTGCCTGAAAGAGTGTGGCGGTAGAGAGAAAAAAGTAATAGAAAGCAGCAGGAATGGTGGAACGTAAAGCAAACCAGGAAGAGAAAAAAATGTCAAAAAGAAAAAAGAAAAGTGGCATGAGTTTTCCACCTGTGGGAAAGCGTGACAAGCTGATGCACAGTTCAAAGTGTGACGAGATGCCATCCCTGTAAAATGTGTACTGTATGTGTGTGTGTGTGTGTGTTTGCATGTGAGGCTGCAGTTCCTCTCTTCTACCTTCTGCCAATGGTTTGCAGTGTAGAAAACTACAGGCTACTGTTAAAACCAGTCCAATTGTAAAAATGTAAAATAACTAAATAAATAAATGCAACCGGAAGAGCATTACACCAGCTTAATAAGGCTTCTTGCATGTATAAATATTTGACAGAGCTCTGCAGCTGCTCAGCATCATTCTCAAAATACACTGTAGGGGAACAGCTCAATAAATTACATTTCTTTTTTTTTATATTTTTATTTATAGCTTTTAAATAGAAAAGAGACAAGACACTAAGGCGGTCAACAGACAGAGGAACAATGACAATTGGTGTACTGTACTACAATGTGTATCCTCTTACACAGTTTAAGTTTTAAGAGATATGTTGAAGCAAGTATATAACTACAAATTAAAGCCGTTGAGGTGTCATGGAGGTCCCACCAGCACTGTAATATAGTTAAGAAAGGGTTGCCATATCTGTTTAAACCTCTTTGCTTTCCCTGACATTTCATATTGAATTTTCTCCATGTATAAAGTACTAGAGAACTCTATGAGCCAGGTTTCAAAGCGGGGAGATATTTCTTGATTTCTTTATTCCAGATCTTCAAAATGATTTTCTTTGCAATTACCATACCATACTGGATTGACAAAGTTTTCCAGTGGCTTAGAGTTTCCAACTGCTGTGACCAGCCTAGAATGGCTGTTTCTGGATTGGGATGGAGATCAAGTCCATAGACATCTGAATAGCAACAGAAGACACCTGACCAGAACTTGTGAAGTCTTTCACAGAACCAAAACATATGAGCCAGGGTCCCTACTAGAGTGTTTGCACCTGATGCAAAGTGGTGATGAGGATGGAAAGAAAGAATGCAATTTAACACGTGAATAATGGAGCCTATGTATGACCTTATACTGAATTAACTGATGCCCTGAGTTACTTGAGCAGGAGTGTATGCTCTGGAGACATTTAGCCCATGCATCCTCTGAAAAAATTTCCAATTTCACTCTCCCAGGACTCCCTCAAATGCTGTGTGGATAGAGCAGTCTGACCTGTGAACACATTCACAAACTTAGAGACCAGTTTTCTGTTTTTAGGTTCAATTATCAATAAGGACTGGAGTTCATCAGGAGAGTCATAAACTTCAAAATTTGAGATGTTTCTTCTGACATAGTTCCTTATTTGTAGATACCTGAAAAAGTGGGATGGCTGCAGTCTAAATTTGTCCTTAAGCTGAGCAAACGAAGAGAAAACATTATCAGTGTACAACTCATTAATAATGACAAGACCTTTCCTCCTTCAGGTTGGAAAATGGCATCTGGGGGGCATCTGGGGGCTAAAATGGAAGTGTAACTTAACGGGTAATTTAATTTAAGTGGTAATTTAAACATCTTTTTAATTTGGTACCATACCTTCAATGAATTTTTAACTATAAAACTGATCCCTTTAAATGATGCAAGAGGTTTTCTTTCCGCATGGAGTAGCACTGGAAGAGAAGTGTCACTAATATCCTGTTCTATGACCACCCATGAGGGGGTTGTATCTTTAATTTTGTCAGGATATGCATCCTGCCAGTAAATGAGGCCTTGGGCAATAGCTGCCCAGTAGTAGTGCTGGAAGACGGGTAGGGCCAGTCCTCCTAAGTTTTTAGGCTTGCAATACAATACAATGTGTTTTATACCCCCAGATAAAGGGCATAATGATAGAATCTAATGTTTTAAAAAATGTTTTAGGCAGGGAAATGGGTATTCTTTGAAATAAATACAAAAGCCTTGGTAAAGTCACCATTTTGATGGCGTTAATTCAGCCTTTCACTGACAGGGGAAGTGTTCGCCAATATTCAATGTCACTTTTGAGTTTATCAATCATGACTTTAAAATTCAACTTGTAAAGCAGGTCTGACTGTTTGGGGATAGTGGTTCCTAGGTACTTTATGTGGTCAGTAACTTTAACTGGGAGATTACTAAGGAACTCAGTGTCTAGGCCCTCACTCAGAGACATAAATTCACATTCCTGCAAATTTATAGTATATCCTGATAGCCTCCCAAACTTTTTAATAAGATCCAGTAGTGGCGGGACAGAATCTTCAGACTGTGAAAAAAACAGAATTATATCATCAGCATACAGAGCTATGTGATGATCCATTTTTCCGAGGTGTATGGGTTTAATTTTTGGATTATTTCTGATGCTGATAGCCAGGGGCTCTATGCATATGACAAACAGCAGGGGGCTCAGTGGGCAACCCTGCCGAACACCACGATGCATTTGAATCTAGTTTGGGAAGTGGCAGATTGCACAAGAAATTGAAGGATAATTTTCTTCTTCTGTGAGATTTTGAGAGTTAAATAATTCTTCGCAAAATTTCCTGAAACTGTCATTAATTTGAAAAGGGTCCGTAACTAGAGAGCTTGAAGGAGTTTTAATCTTATGAATAGCCCTACTGGCTTGGGCACCCCTCAACTGTAGTGACAGCAAGGGTCCAGGTTTATCACCCAATTCAAACTGCTTATGTCTTACTTTCAAAAGCAGAGTGCAAACTTGCTTAGAAAGTATGCTATTATATTCATGTTTCAGTTTTACGATATCCTTAAGTACATATGAAGATGGAGCTGTTCAGTACTGTTTTTCAAGCAAAGTGAGTTGCTTGTCTATTTCTAACAACCTATTACTCCTTTGCGTTTTTTGTGTGGCTTCATATGATATCACAAATCCTCTTATTACTACTTTAAAAGCTTCCCACAATGTCGAGTCTGAAACTTCCCCTGTATCATTGAAAGCCACATATTCCTTAATAAAAACTGAACATTTTTCATGAAATATTACATCATTCAGTAAGTTAGGGTTAAATTGCCAATTGTAATGGGCCTTTTTCCATCCAACATCGATGCCAATAGTAACAGGACTATGATCTGATATTAAGATATTATGGTATTTTGATGAAGAGAAGGCTGGTGCCAATCTAGAGTCAATTAAAAAGTAATCAATTCTTGTATAGGTGCTGTGAACTTGGGAAAAAAAGGAATATTCTTTTTCAGTGGGATGCTGAATTCTCCAGATGTCAACAAGATTAAGAGATTTCATCAAATTGTTGAGTACAACAGTGGAGTCGGAAGGACTGATCGTGCGTGAAGAAGATCGATCCATAAATGTATCTAAAATACAGTTAAAGTCTCCACCAATTATTAAGTTGGTCGTGGTTGGTCCGTGGCTCCAGGTGCAGCAGCTTGGATGTGTGCGCCGACGTACCTGCTCGCCTCCTGCGGTGAGTCAAATATTTTGGTTGCACCTCCATGTGTGAAGATAAGCCGGGCAGGGAACAGAAAACCATGACGGATGCCAGCCTCTCTCAGTTTCTGCCTGGTGCCGTCGAATTCTTTGCGGTCCTTAATCACGTCTGCTGTGACGTCCGGGAAGATGTTGACGCACTGTCCTTCGTAGCTTAGCGGGCTTATGTCTCTTTCACTGGGTCGTGGTGTATCTTGGCAATCATGATGCGTGGCTTGTTGCTCGGCAGGCCGATGCGGTGAGCGCGGTCCACCTTGATCCCGTGAGGGAAGTGATCTGCCCCCAGAAGCTTAGGCAACAGGTCCGATACAAATGCTGTAGGTGAGCCCTTCTCGACTTTCTCAGGCAGACCAACAATTTTAACGTTTTATCTTCTAGATCTGCCCTCGAAATCGCTCAGTTTAACTTTTAAGAGTTTGTTCTGGGCGCGCAGCTCATCACAACTCTTCTCCAACTCTGTGAGGCGCGCGTCGTGCTCCTCCTGTGTCTCCTCCAGGCTGGTTATGCGAGATGAGTTTGTGGCTAGAGCAGTTTTTACCCCAGCGAAAGATGTCTCCAGGTTGTGAAACCTTGCGTTCATAGAGTTTTCCATTCGTCTAATAGCCTCTAGGATAGACGCTGAGAAGTCTTCCTCCATGGGTGTGTCTGCAGGGCCATCACTGGGGCTAGCAGCCAGGTGAGCTAGCGCAAGCTAGCGCATTCGGCAAACTGTCACCTTCGCTCCCCGAAAGGCTGTCTTGCATCTTTTGAGTTTGTCTCCTGTTTTTAACCATCACTGAGATTTTCATGAGTTACTTGGCAGCGTCAGTGCAGGTAGAAAGCGAGTGTTTATTATTTAAATTTAACAAGGGTGGAAGAGCGAGTAAAAAACACAACCTACTCCATGGCCTGCTCACTAGCGCCCCTCAATAAATAATTCTGAATCATTTTTAGAACCAAGTGCTGTCTAATGTACATCTTGTAGATTGTTGCAGAGGAAACACTGAGTTTACTGCAACATTTTGGTCACTGACCAAAGTGAATTGATTGAAAACCACAACATTCAAACCAGTTGTCTGTCCTGTCTGTCTGTCCTGTATTGGAATAAGAATTTTCCACCCCCCTGTAGTTTTCTCTAGCTTCCTTTTTTCATTTCAGCTTTCCAATATCCTCAATCAATTTTCAACTATATTTTTGTCTAGTTTTAAGATTTTTTCAATGAATTACTAACACCGTAGTTGTGACAGGTGCTTTGATTTGACTTATTTTGATTGATTGTTGCAGGCTATTGCTAGAATTACAGTGTTATTTCATATTGTGAATTTGATGACTGACAAAGATCCATGACTGAAATGTTGAAAGTACACTGGAATTAAACACTTCCTTTAGAACAAATGATATTTATTCAAAAATACAATTAGCTATTTTTCCCATCATTGCACCATGGCACTCTGTGCAGCCAAAGCGCTGTGAATCTACCTGTTCTGGGTTCTTAGACAGCTTCTAGGTGTTTTCACTTGATTAGACCTCTGTGTAGACACAACCTAAAGCTTCAGCTCAGCCTTTACCTGCTGCTGGTTGATTATCAGCTGATAGAGATTTCCAGTCATACCTACCATCTCATATGCACTCTGCACCTGCTTTTAAGTAGGTTTCTGCATAACAAGCACCAGTAAGCCACTCTTATTATGCTGCGTACAGTTCAGTGATATCAGACAATTCACAGCAATCTTCTGTGTAATCTTTGAAACTTTGAAGTACTTTAATATTATATTTGAGAAAAAGGGATGGTTAGGCTAACTGGAAAATGACAAACAAAGAAAGAAATCCAAAGAAGGTGAAAAATAAATGTGCTAACACAGCCGAAAACACACTAATGCTAGAGAGGAAATAAAATGTACGAAACATCTGGTGAAGTGTAAAAACAAGAAAGTGATGGAAAACTAAAAATAGGTTGCATGGTCGGGGGTTTTCAAATGTTTGGTACCACTGTTTGTTTATGGATGATCATAATTTCAAAATCATTTACACTGTGTCGTTAGATCTGTTTAATTTTTGTCTGTGGGTTTTCTGGCTATTCATTTTTTTCTTTTGTTGTTTAAGTCACCATTTTTGGCAAAAGTTCTCATCAAGCTCTTGAATTAAAGCAGTTGTATTAATTCCAAGAACATTTACACTCCTATATGACTTGTTTGACAGTCTTAGCAGTCTAGTGGAACCTACATGCTAACACCCGGGGTGAAACTATAATTTTCTGTATTTTTTAATGGTTGGCGTGCTCTCTCTTCACAGTGACTCAACCTACTATATCCTGCTTTGATTTGGGAGTGTTGGGAGTGTCCAGCATCTGGTCAGTGTTTCCCAGAAAAGACCTTTGAACCGCAGCAAAAGCGTCATACACGCAGGGTGGAAAAACACATCGTAGTGCTGAACTCTATTTGACAACTGATCTCGGGGATGTATGTTGCAAACAGCACCACATCAATGGTTGCCCGGCAACAATGACGGCACCGGAAATGATAACAAGCAACCTTGTCAACTAAACAGCCCACAGGGGAAGCACCGACATCCAGGGCAGGTGGTCGCCACAGGCTGTTGCGTGAAGGTAACAAACATCCGCAGACGAAAGGAGCAAAATGAGAAACACAGGGAAAGAGACAGGTCAAGGGAAGTAAAAGATCGTTAACAGCAATGGAGAAAGAGAGAGAGAGAGAAAGAGCTGAGGGTGAAGATGAACGGAGAGGGATGAGGGCTACCTTGAAGGAGCAGCACAGTTAAAGAAGACAAAGCGTTATTGCTGCTTGGCCACACAGGGACGAGCAGGGGGTCTCTCTCTTTTTCCTCTCTTTCACACACACAAATACACACTGGGGGCAGGGGGGATGCCTCTGTGGGCACCAAGGTCCTTCCTCTCTGTAAATTAAAACCATTAATAACCAACTGGGAGAACAGAGAGAAAGGGGGGGAGACAGGAGGGAGATGGATAGAGGGCAGAGAGAGAGAGGGAGATGTAGGAGAGATTTGGGGATGGTGATTTAGAAAGAAAGATTGGTGGACGGAAGGTAAACTGATGGGAAACATAGTGCAATGGGGAGAAAGTGTAGAAAAGAGGATGAGAGAGACACAGAGGGAACTTTAGGAGAGAGTGATGTGGCTGTTATAAATCACTGTGATTGGCTGAAATGAGATGTGCTGGAGTTACTAGTGTGTGAGTGAGCGTGTGTGTGTGTGTGTTGCAACAACCTCATGGCTGTGTCCAGTGGCTGCGCGTTAAAACAGATGGAGGGTGTGGATGGAGGGATACTAAGAGCAAAGTGTTATTGTGTGTGTGGCTCTTCAAGCTGTGTGTGTGTGTGTGTGTGTGTGTGTGTGTGTGTGTGTGTTCAAAGATGTACTTTCGGTTCAGTGAACAACCAGATGTGTCCAGTGAGAGCAGTTTGGGTGGGTTTGGTGTCTAAAGTGAGTGTGAGTGTGTGTTTGTGTCCCGGGGGAGCAGCTAATGTCTCATCTGTTTTCTGGGGTAAAACAGTGTGACAACAGAGCAGCGGCTCCACATGAGACGGAGGGAGGTGAGACAGGTCCAGAAACAGATGGAAAGAGTTGGACTCTAACTAAGTCCAACAGGATTTAGCTGAAGTGACGGTTGTGTCGATGATCAGACAGGTTTTAAAGAAGCCGACCACAAGATTACCCCGCTGTAAGGTGTGTACATTTAATTCAAGCGTACCACTGACTTGGTTCAGTGAAAACACATGATCTTATCCCTGTTGCCCCGCACACATCAGCCATGACACCACATTTCTTTCATTTCAAACTTCAGTCCCAGCTGACTCAGGTGACATCACACGAGGCAGTTCCCTCCCTCTAGAGACAAAAAATATAACCATATCGTTTTTATAATATTTTTATAATATACCGTATGCAGGACTTCTTGATGAATGTAAACAGGTTTCCTGTGAACCTTAACGCCACATGCTCGATTTAGAATGTGTGAACACTAGTTATCAAGTGAGCAAAGAGGTGGTGCTGGTGTGGAGGCAAATCTGAACAAAACTACAGTACAAATGTACAGGACCACTTTCAACTTTTATGTAATTTATAGTGTTAAACAAGATCCAGTTTAAAATCAATTCGGTTCAATTAAACAACACCAGGGCTGCTGATAAAGGAGTACTTGAGCACATCTGACATGGTTGTTGGGAGAACAGGCAAAAGAGGGTGTCCAGAGACAAGGTGTTCTACTTACAACAAACCAAAAAAAAACTTTATTGATATTCTTGGGGATGTGTATTGTACTTGTATGTATTTGTACTGCTTCATGCTGTGAAACTACTGAAACAAAGGCAACCTGAGAACATTACAACATTAAAACCACGGCCCACACTCATACATACAGATAATTATGTCAAAAGAAACAGTGAAAAACAAGCTGGCCAAGGTTCGGCATTGCGGATGTGACGCAATTTGAAAATCTGACATTTTTAAGTGAAGGGGCTTTGTAAAGGATATCATGTGTTTGACATGATTACAAAGAGTATGCACTGGCCCAATCATAGAAGGTATCATATAGTCTGTGCGAACGAATAGTCTCTAGTAGTCAGAATATTATGAGGCAGTAAAAATTGTTCCTCATAGTAAAAACTACATCCACCAATCAAGATTACTGAAATCACCTAGCAACTGTTAGTCCACCACATCAATTCACTGTCTTTTTTTTTCTTCTCGCTGTTGTTCACATGTTCATTTATGTTCATTAAAATCTGCCAGATAGTTCACTGGTTTTGTAAGCAGCTCCAGCCTTGAGTCAGCTCACTGAGTTTTCCATCAACACACTTTTACGCACAGATGCACTCATACATGCCTATTCACGCAAAAGCTCACACACCTGCTTACACACACACACACACACACACACACACACACACAAGTGAATGAGTTTGGTGCAAACAAAAAGATGTTACAGAGTGTCAAACCAATATCTCTCTCTCTTCATTGCGGCCTACCTCTCCATTTTCAGCTCAAGGACAGAGAAAGAGAGGCAGGAGGTGGAAAAAAAAGAGTGAGAAAGTGATGAGAGAGCGACTGACAAGAAGAGAGAGTCTAGAGGAGTGGTGCGTCAAAAAAAAAAAAACTTTTATTTTAATACATGCGGGCTTTTCAATATGTGTTAAACATCCTCATTCACATGTGAATGCCTGAGAAAAACACAAAAAAAGGTTCTGGCAATGACGGAGACAAAGACACACATGCACATTCCCCAAGAATTATAGCTGCAAAGTCAATAAACTTGACATGAAAAGATTTTAAATGACTTTAGCATTAAACAGGCAGTGATAATGTTTAATCCTGCAAACAATATCTTCAGTTAGTGGATAATTATTAGAAGAAAAACCAGATGTGTCCAGTGAGAGCAGTTTGGGTGGGTTTTGATTCAATATACAAAATGTAATTTTCCTTGTCTGGTGAAACTGATGAGAGGAACCTTCGAGTGGGGAAAAAAATTTTAAGTGGTAATAAGTCTGACACCCCGGGGCTTAGTCGCTTTAAGTCTGTGCTCGCATGAATAAATGCACAGGGGGTGGTTCAAGAGTTTGGGTGTGGTTTGAAATAGCTGAAAATGTTGAGCATTTTCACAAAATGGAGAACAGAAATATAAGAGACAAAGCACCACTGACATACTGTGGTCATTTTGTTTAACAGCATGGATCTGTAAATCACCATACAGATGTTTGTTAATGAAGATATCACTGTCACATCGGGGGAGAAAACGTCGATACTTTGGCAAAATAATCTGCTCTCTTCATCAGGAACTACAGTACGCTGACATGATTCGCTCTTTTGTTTGTAACGATCTGCTGGGCAAATGTTTAAGAAATCCTCTCCATGAGACTGTAAGTGACAGTTCAAAGGGAAAATGAGAGGGAATAAAATCTGCCTGAAGGGAAACAGAAACCGGCACCGCTGGCCTTTAACACAATGGATCTGAGTGGATTATACTAAAGGCCCCCTATAGCAAAAAATGTGCTTATTGTTGCTTCACTTGGATGTTTGACCTTCACTGTCCAGGTTGATTTATGTACAGTAAATCTGCTTTTTAACATCTGTCTACTGAAGGGGGAAAGTTTCTCTGAACTTAAATCTGAGGTTAAGACGTGTGCATACTGACATCACAGCCGGTTTGAGTCCAATATGAAACTCACAGTTTGATGCAGAAACTTGAAGCCTACAGTGCACAAACAATTTTCCACTTTTCAATGAAAAAGAAGCATCTTATGTCAAGTAGTT
This sequence comes from Scortum barcoo, assembly GCA_023238725.1. NCBI lineage: Eukaryota > Metazoa > Chordata > Actinopteri > Centrarchiformes > Terapontidae > Scortum > Scortum barcoo. The sequence goes on along the minus strand of CM041536.1, from coordinate 23,172,647 downwards.
AAACTTTTGAAATGAACAATATTTACATATTCATAGATCTTGTATTTTCAGTGAGGCAGAAGAAGAAGATTTCATAATTATTTTGTGTGTGTGTGTGTGTGTGTGTGTGTTAAAATCTTATCAGACACAAATGTATCATTCCAGGCAGAGTATTTCTACAAACATGTCTGGAGGAAATCTGAAATGCTGCATAAATTGGTTTAAGAGAATTAATTATGATTAATAATAATCAATATTCATAATTAAATAAATTATAAATTGATATATATTGATAAATTATTATTATTAAGCAGTGAATATTCTTACTGGGCTATGAAATCAACTCATCTAATTTAAAGTCCTCAATTGATTGTATTTTATTTTTATTATTTGCCAGATTAATTGCTAATTTGTAACTTCCTTGATTTAGATACAAATTACGGCTGCCTTGTTTCTACAACGCTGCCATTATAAAAACAAAGCAATCATTCACAGAACTGTTGTTCGTCTCAGCGAACGATAGATCCTTTATCTGTTAGCTGTATTTATCATCAGCTTTTTTACAGAGTCAGACAGGGACGAGGAAGTCAATGAGTACAATGAGATGAAGTGATAAAAAAAAGAAAGGACTCGGAGAGCGAGCAGAATTAAAGCTGCATGGGACGGCCATTAGCATTCTGCCAGCATTGTTTAGTGATGACAAGACGAGCTGTTGTGTGTGTAATTATGTTATTAGCTCTTTAATACACATCCCCTCACAGTCATTTAATTCTGGTAGCGTTTCCCGTCCCAGTGATGTGTCGCTGATTGTTGCACTCAGCCGTTTTATTAGGCCTAATTAAATTAACGTTATTTTGGTCCCGCCGTCAGCGACACACTCACTCATGAGGAGGGGCGAGTGTGTGCGTGGTTGTGTATTTGAAAGTCAAATCTACGTGCGCTTTGAGGTCAACTCTGGATGTGTGCAAATGTCGATTTGTGCGTGCATCTGCATTTGTGTTTGGAGGGTAAAGAAAATGGTACGAGAGATTCCACTGCATGAAAAAAAAATCTGAATGATCACAAATATAATGTGCTCAAATAAAATTAAACAAACACACAGTTAGCACATTTGTCCTCCATGATGTCTTTAGAAAATAAGAATCTTCGTCTCTCACCATGACTTTTCCTCCTCCTTTGTTCCTCTTATCTGGAACCTTTCCATCACCTCTACATTTCTTCCTCTCAGTCTCTCTCTCCTGAACATTTACATACTCTCATTTCCCACCTGCTGACCATCGTTCTCTGCACGTCTCAGCTTATCTCTTTCGATCTGAGCACTTTTCTTCCTGTGAACCCCACCCACCCACCCAAACACACACACACACACACACACACACACACACAGACACAGACACATTGCTCGCACACAAATGTAGTAAACCCTCATATGTCAAAGCAACTTGTATGTATATGAGTCAAATATTCATGGGGAAATGTCGGACAAGTACTCACTCACACAGGCACACACACTGTGTGTGTGTGAGTGTCCCTGCTCAGAGCCAAATCCTACATTCATCACACGAACACAGACACACACCTATGACCCAGTGTATGCCAATGAAATGTAGACGGAAGGTAATTAAACAGGGATCAGGCTGCTCTTTATCAAGGGCTCTTCACTGCTGGGCTAAATTAACCTCTGCCCACACACACCCACACACTCACTAACACACACACTCACACACACACACTGTGCCTTGAGGAGTCATACACACATTAAGACAAATGCACATTTGCATACATGGATAGACTTATAGAGATATGCAGACAGGCAATGGGAAATCAAGCACATCATTAGTGGAACGCATTTTGAGTCATAAAATCCAATCACATGGTCAGTAAATTACTTTTAATTTCCTCATTGTCTGTAAACTAAGAAAAGATGATAGCATGAAGCACATTAACAGCCTGAGCTGTGTTAGTGAGTTCAGGACAGTCTGTCCTTTTCATAAAAGCCACGCGCACATCATCCAGTAAGGATTACAGGTGATAAAAAAAAAAAATCTGAGCAAAATCAAAATGTTTTGTTGACTTTTACATCAACTAAAACCTGTACAGGAGCGTGCTTTTTTCTGGACCCAGTAAAGATGTGATTTTTGATGCAGCAGCTCCTGTTCCTTAGATAATTATGTTAATGAGCCTAATGAGAAATAAATACAAGGAGTCCTTGGTTTATGACGTCCTCGACCTACGGCGTTTCGTACGTGGTTACGTTACGTCAGCCACCTCCCATAAATTTATTAAGAAAATCTTGTTCCATCATTCCGACGTTCGGTGTCTGCAACGTTAAAACAAATACTGTAAAGTGTTTTTATGTCCTAGATTATGATTTTACCACTGTGTTAGCGTAGGTGAGTGACATAGAATGGGTGTATAAACAGTGTGTGTGTGTGTGTGTGTGTGTGTGTAGTGCTACAGAGCATTTTGACTTTCATTATTGCAGCTGTTTGTTCGGCAACACCTCAATAAGTTTGTAACATCATGTGCAAGTATGTGTGTGTCTGTCACATATGTGAGTTCCAACTTGCGGCGAAAATCACGTTACGTTGCTACGTCCATAGGAACGGAACTCCAAAGTAAGTCGAGGACTCCCTGTATGTAAAAAGCACAGGGCTAATTTATAACTAAAGTTAGAAATGCACATGAACTAGGAAGGGATGTTACCCAGACATGACGAACTCACAGATTTCGTTTCCGCTCCATTCATTTGCGACACCTGCATGACCACAGTTTTTGCGGTTAGCTAACCACAACTTATCACATAGAAATTGATTTGATTTGACTGTCATTAAATCACATTTACAACAAAATGTAGAGTAGATTGTTAAAGTAGCTAACGGTATTAGCTAACAGGTATTTATCATTTTGGAAAACAAATGCATAGATGATCATAGATGAAGTGGTGGTTTGATGGAGGAGAGGTGCCTGAAGTGGTAGTAGTCAGTAGTCAGACTTAGTAAGTCAGAGTTTAACCATTCAGCTCCAGGTTAGTGACTGAAAGAGGACGAGTTGAACCTAAAACCAGGTTCCTACAGTTTCAGTCCAACCTGCACCCCCTACAGGCAGGGAAATAGCTTCTACAAACAAATGTGACCCCTCAGACAGCTGTAGGCAGTAATGTCACAGCTGTTTTGTCCTCAAAGTGTTTCTTTATAGACCTGCAAAATGTAGAAGTGAATACTGTGTCACTGTGTGTCCCTCTGTCCCGGATGGTCTGGAGAGATAAAGAGTTTTGGTTTGTCCAAAAGAAAAATACTCCCATCGGGTCTGAAGGAGTGAAAGTGAAGGAGAGAGGAGACAGTCTGGTATCCAAAGTCCTCACGTGAAAGAGGAGGATGTGGAAGGAGGTCAACCTATAGCAACAAGCAACGCTATCAGCATATTACTATTGGCATTACTATTGTTGTTTAATATGACAACATTTCCTAGAAATAGCATTTTTATTGCACAGCTCTACAACAGTTGTCACCCTTTGTCTCTCCTTGTTCTTGCTTGTTGTTGCTGTGGTTTGCCTCAACTTGTCCAGGTGCTTGTCTCGATCAGAGTAGTTTGCTTTTCTGCCCAGCTGTTCGGCCACCTGTAGAGGTGAGACAAAAGAGAAAAGCGGGGGCGAAACAACAACAAAGAGGGATGAGAGAGAAGACAGGGAGGCACAAGGTGATGAGGAGAAAAATACATTCAGAGGGAAAAAAATGAAATATTGGCAACAAAATGCTTGCAGCTGAGAAGTGAAGGGACATTTTACCTTTTACTCCATACTGAGGAGAACAGGTGCAGCCTTGGGCCTGAGCACTGTGTGTTTTCTGGCCTAAAGCCTTTGTGTTTCGGCAGCAGATGCTCGCACTCTTCAGGTGACTTATGGACAAAAAAAAAAAAAAACAGCAGCCTGCTGCATGTAAAAAAAGCGAACAATTATGTAATTTGAACACCACTTCAAATAACAAAATAACAAGTGAAAGATACCATTGAGAAATAATGCATCTGGAAAAAAGGAACCATACAAGTGAGTAAAAAATAACAGCAATGATTTACAGATAGAGAGTCATGACTTGGTCAAGTAAGCACTGACGTGGGTGTCCACAGCACAGCAACTATAAGAGAGGTTGAGAGTCTAAGGCATTATACAGAACTCGCATTTGGACATCTGTTTGATGTGAGACCACTTAAGAAAACATCTTGAACTGGTATTTGCACAGGAGATCTTCTGAAGTTTCAAAGCAGCCACGGAATGTGTCTGCCCTCCATTTAGACCCCCACAAAACTCTCTATTTAAGGCCCAAGTGTTCCCCTGTTGGGAAAGTTTCCTTTGACTTCTGAACCGTACAAGAATCAGCAGAGTCAAGGACACTCAGACAGGTACTTTTAGGAAGGAAAACAAGATGCTCCATTAGACTGTGGCAGGTTATGGTACAGCAGTCTAACCTAAGTTTAAGTTTTATGTGAGTACACTTTAATGTACTCAATGTAATGTGCAAACATATATATGACGCTGGACGTTATGAACACGTGGCCACAGTGTAATTATTTTAATTGTTCTCTCTTACATTCACCGTGCAGTCTACAGGGGCATAGTGAGGCCAACTGAGAACTCTGATTTAATATTTTGACAGACTGAAGAACAAGAGTTTGTTCAGTCGAGCCTCTAAATCTTCAGTTTGATGACAAAATCTGATATTCTTCTAATCAAATATGAGAGGGGCCTGATGTAAGATAACAAGAATCTTTTAGTGTATGCATTTTGAGATTTTGACTCAAGCGTTTGACCCATTGGCTTTGAGCTCATACGAGCCAGTCACACTGAAAGTTTGTCAGAGAGACAACCAACCACGCAGTGCTCCAATTCAGCACAACTCTTGATAACAGTTTTGAAAAAAAAAAAAAAACAGGATCTGGGTGTTCGCTCCGAATGACCTCAAGTCTGCTAAGAAAGTAAATGTGTTGTTGCACCTTACCACAGATATCCTTTATATGTGCAGCATCCATAGAGACGCCTTAATATTTCCAGGAAGAAACTGAGGAATTAATTATTTTCTATTATTCTGTTTTCTTTTGTCTTTACCTAATTACACTATGCTTGAGTACTTTATACTTCTGCTCCACTACATTTTTTTTCGATTATTAATACAGAATATATAAATGATCTCATAAATTATCATGGATTAAGATACTCAGCAGTGTATAAAGTAGTCCAACTTTTAGCTGCTAACACATTAATGTGTTAATAATTATAATCCAGTGACATTACATACATTATTATGAAATGGGCCATTCAGATCAATGAGTACTTTTGGTACCTCAAGCCAGACTTCTCAAGCCAGACAGGACATTTACTTGTAATAGAGTATGTTTTCATTTTGTTATCATTATTTTTGCTAAAGTAAAATATCTTCCACCACTTCCAGCACTTCTTCCACCATCCTATCCTCGGCAGTGCGTAACAAAGAAAACAGAGTAGTGTCAGTATCATTTTTATAGTCGTCTGTATAAAGGAGTAGAGATGAGCTCACACAGTCCTGCAGTGCTCCTGAGGTAGCAACAATGGAAGCTGAATACGTCTAATTAACCATCACTACCCATTTTCAATTTTTTATGAGTGAATACTACTTCTGAATCAGATGGTGATTGATCTCAAGTTCATTCCAGCCAAATGAAAATTGTTGACAACTTGGTAAATTATTTCTTTTATTAAACCTTAAAGAAAAAAAACGTTCATTTCATTTTGCAAACTTACCTCATTGTCTGCCCCCGATGCTTTCTGAGTGAATGACAGTCCAGTTGTCCCCTTCAGAAATATTCTTCAGAGCACTTCTGAAGTGTTGGTGACTGTAGCTTGCGTGTCCTTTTCCCCTCTTGTAATGTCGCACTTCGATCCTTTTCTACACGCTTACATTTTTTTTCTGCTGTTATTTTTGAAGGAAATGTTTGAGTATCATTAGTTGAATATATCTATTATTGTTTAGATTGACTTTTCCATCCCTGGTTGTCATCACTCACTGCGGACACTGTGGAGGACTGTTAGTTCTGCTTCTGTTTCATCCAAAGAGCCATGATGAAACTCTGGAAAATCCAACCTTGCATGAGCCGGGATCTTGTCCACTTTGTTGTTTACTGACCTCAAGTTTGTTTGTGTCATAGATGGAGGCTCTTTCACAGGCTTTTCCTTTGGACCAGGCCAGGCTTCCTCTTTACACCTTCTTCCCCCAGTCTATAGTTAAGCTAAGCTAACTGCTCCTCGCTTGAGATTCATACTTTGTGTTCAGGTATGAGAGGCGATTGCTCCTTTTGGTTCTCCTCAAGCAAACAAGTGAGTGCATTTCCCAAAGTGTCAAATGAATCCTTTAAGGATATGCCCATTAATAAGGGTCCGCCTGTGTTCACCAAAACATGTCGCTGAACTGAATTAATGTGTTTAGGTTCGTAGTTCATGACCTAATGTTTGTGCGTATCTGTGTAATTTAGAGCATATATGTTATAAGATGCACTGGGGATTTTGGAAACCCTGTGGGTTATGGTGCTGAACTCTTTGATGTGCGTAGCTGAGACACATTACAGCATTCATGTCGTTTCCCTAATGGCCATCTAAAGTAGGACAAATCAGATGATTTACAGATTCATGAAGAGGCAGGCTTTCTGCAGCGTGGATTTCAACCCCAGTTAATGCGCACATGCCGCCTCAAGATTTCTCTGCAGTTTAATGTCAACACCAACCATTTCATGACATCAGACACTGTCAGGAAACTAGGATTTTCTCACATCTTTAGTTGCTTCTTGGCTCAAGATGCAAGTCGACGTGGTTCCTCATTGTAACTGCACATCTTTTTTAAGTTCCTGCCATCCAATGTCCATATTGCACTGTTATTGACACTGTCACCTGGATGGAGTGAGTGAGAAAGTGACAAACTGAAAAAAGAACAGGAGAGTGAAGAAAATGTGAGTTGTGTTTCTGTGAAATAAGAAACAATCAGACATAGAGGACTCATTGAGGGATGGTTGGTTCACAACTCTTGTCTGGTCTCTGTGTTTGGACTGAAAAATCTCAACAACCAATCTCAAGAACTGCAACGAAACTTGTACAGATATCCATGGTGGCCAGAGGATTAATCCTACTGACCCTGGGAATCTCTTATCTTTTCATCTTCCGCCACCAGCAAGTTAAAGATTTCACCTATCCAGCGAAATATCTCAGCATCAAGATGGACTGGCACAAGAATTTGATACAGACAGTTATGGTTTCCAGCATATGAATCATAAAAACTTTGGTGAGATTGTGACTTTTCTTTCAGCTCGACTATCAAACGGACAGTTGTTGTTTTGGATGAAATGTCTCAACAGTGAAACACGATGTACACTGCTCAAAAAAATAAAGGGAACACTACAATAACACATGCTAGATCTGAATGAATGAAACATTCTTATTAAATACTTTGTTCTTTACATAGTTGAATGTGCTGACAACAAAACTCACACAAAAATTATCAATGGAAATCAAAGTTATTAACCCATGGAGGTCTGGATTTGGAGTCACACTCAAAATTAAAGTGGAAAAACACACTACAGGCTGATCCAACTTTGATGTAATGTCCTTAAAACAAGTAAAAATGAGGTTCAGTAGTGTGTGTGGCCTCCACGTGCCTGTGCTGTGACCTCCCTACAACGCCTGGGCATGCTCCTGATGAGGTGGCGGATGGTCTCCTGAGGGATCTCCTCCCAGACCTGGACTAAAGCATCCGCCAACTCCTGGACAGTCTGTGGTGCAACGTGGCGTTGGTGGATGGAAGCGAGACATGATGTCCCAGATGTGCTCAATTGGATTCAGGTCTGGGGAACGGGCGGGCCAGTCCATAGCATCAATGCCTTCGTCTTGCAGGAACTGCTGACACACTCCAGCCACATGAGGTCTAGCATTGTCTTGCATTAGGAGGAACCCAGGGCCAACCGCACCAGCATATGGTCTCACAAGGGGTGTGAGGAATCTCATCTCAGTACCTAATGGCAGTCAGGCTACCTCTGGCGAGCACATGGAGGGCTGCACGGCCCCCCAAAGAAATGCCACCCTCACACCATTACTGACCCACTGCCAAACCGGTCATGCTGGAGGATGTTGCAGGCAGCAGAACGTTCTCCACGGCGTCTCCAGACTCTGTCACGTCTGTCACATGTGCTCAGTGTGAACCTGCTTTCATCTGTGAAGAGCACAGGGCGCCAGTGGCGAATTTGCCAATCTTGGTGTTCTCTGGCAAATGCCAAACGTCCTGCACGGTGTTGGGCTGTAAGCACAACCCCCACCTGTGGACGTCGGGCCCTCATACCACCCTCATGGAGTCTGTTTCTGACCGTTTGAGCAGACACATGCACATTTGTGGCCTGTTGGAGGTCATTTTGCAGGGCTCTGGCAGCAATGCTCCTCCTGTTCCTCCTTGCACAAAGGCGGAGGTAGCGGTCCTGCTGCTGGGTTGTTGCCCTCCTACGGCCTCCTCCACGTCTCCTGATGTACTGGCCTGTCTCCTGGTAGCGCCTCCATGCTCTGGACACTACGCTGACAGACACAGCAAACCTTCTTGCCACAGCTCACATTGATGTGCCATCCTGGATGAGCTGCACTACCTGAGCCACTTGTGTGGGTTGTAGACTCCGTCTCATGCTACCACTAGAGTGAAAGCACCGCCAGCATTCAAAAGTGACCAAAACATCAGCCAGAAAGCATAGGAACTGAGAAGTGGTCTGTGGTCACCACCTGCAGAACCACTCCTTTATTGGGGGTGTCTTGCTAATTGCCTATAATTTCCACCTGTTGTCTATTCCATTTGTACAACAGCATGTGAAATTGATTGTCAAACAGTGTTGCTTCCTAAGTGGACAGTTTAGATTTACACAGAAGTGTGATTGACTTGGAGTTACATTGTGTTGTTTAAGTGTTCCCTTTATTTTTTTGAGCAATATATTTTGCACGCACAGGTCTGGGGTTCAGGTGACAGACACATAAAGCCTGTTTGTTTGTTTTAGTGGAAAGTGTTTTTCCTGCTTTTTCAGTCTTTTTGTTGTTGGTGACATAATATCTACATTGTTTTATCCAGTACATCTTTAAAAAGCAAAGTCTGAGACAGGACACATACAAACAGGAGAACTGTTGGCTGAGTAGATACAGTTACGTAGAGTAACATCTTCACACACCGCTGGTGTTGCATACACAGTGTAACAAGGTAAAACCTTCACAGTTGTAAGTGATTGATCATTTCTGCTAAACCAGTCGCTGCAAAGACATAGCAGAGCACACATACATATTTAAATTGTCGTGAATGGACTCTACACTGTATGCATGCACCCACATTCAGAGTGGAAAACAAACATTGAAGGAGGAAGGCAAAAATGTCTTCACAGACAGTGTTCACAGTGGGAAAATCATGTCAGCCTCGGGCCAGTCTGGCTTTTTGGTTTGGTGGAGGAAGACACTTTACTGACAGAGAGAAGGAAAAAGAATTGAGTATGGAAGTGAGATGAAGATAAAAATACAGAAAAGAAAGACTTTGAGAGAAAAAAATAGAGATGGAGTTTTTCCTGGTCTTCTCTATCTGTTTCTGAGAAAGTATGACAGTGATTATGTGTGTGTGTGTGTGTGTGTGTGTGTTCAAGGAGAGGGTGGGAGAATGGAACCGCGGGCTCTCTCTCCTACTTTCTGTGTGTGTGTGTGTGTGTGTGTGTGTGTGTGTGCGTGTGCGTGTTTCTGTATGACCGCTGAGAGAGTTCATCCCACGCTGGGCATTTCTGCTGAATCAGTGACTAGTCACCTCTCCTAGGAGGGTAAACAACACATTAACACACACAGATACACGTGTACACACGCGTATAGACCGCCGATGAGACACACAGACGCACCTACAAACCAGAGTTACACAATTTTATTGTACACAACACACAAATGCCCACAAACACACAAAACACCAAAGAATATAAGGACATATGCAGACGTGCAAACACACATCAAGCACATCTATAATTTATCTGCTCCTGAATATGAGTGATTCAGTCAGGACCTTTACACACTGTACTTTGTTCACATTATATGCAGTCTTTCATTATTTCAAGATGCAGATTCCACTTATTTATTTGCTGTCAAACCCTGCACTGAAGTCAGCGAGGTGACGAGGCAGTCTGTTGTGAGCACAAACAAACAGGGTAGGTGTTACTACTTTCCTCTGGAGGCATGTTTATGTGTAACAGGAAAAAAAAAAGCCAGGTTACAGTTTATTTGTATCTCTCTTTAAAGATGATCCCACAGTGAATGAAACATGCATTAAAACTGCTCTCTGCTGTTTCAAGGTTTAAAACTATGTTGTGATTCTGCTCACTCCAAACAGTGATGCCTAAACAGGTAGGCTCCTTGCTCCTTGCTTAGCTTAGCATAAAGACTGGAAAGAAATGGAAACAGCTAGTGTCACTCTGTCCAAATGTTAAGAGCTGTAGAGGTGAGCACAACCCTGCCTTCTGACCTTAAACACACAGTGGTGTGTGTAGTGTGTGTGTGTGTGTGTGTGTGTGTGTGTGTGTGTGTGTGTGTGTGTGTATATATATTTATATATACATATATATATATACACATATATATATATATATATTGCTTCAAACAAAACCAGCTGCAACCACTGCAGGAATGATGCCAGCACCTCCTTCACAAGGACACAGCAGACGGACTGTATTAGTCAAACCACAATGACAAGAAAAGTATTCATGTTTTCTACAACAGACATCGTCAGATATTATCACAAGCAGGAATCTACAGCCCCAACCCCAACCCCCGGACCGTGGACCGGTACCGGTCTGTGGGTCATTTGGTACCAGGCCACGAAGAAAGAATTTAAAAAAATTGTTATATGTCAGTTTTAGTTACTGTTTTATTATTTTTTTTTACCACTGGATATTGGTTTACTAAACTTTCGTCTGTTCCTCTCCGCACGCTTGTTGCAGAGAAACAAGCGCACGGTTCCCACTGATTCTCCATCTTTGGAGAATTTTAATTAATAATTTATCCTTTATCATGTGGTACAATATGTTAATTATTATGTTGTTTAATTTAATTTAATTATACGATTATACTCCCAGTGCACCCAGTGCAAATTCTGTCTTGCGTGAAACCGGTCCGCGCTGCAAAAAAGGTTGGGGACCACTGCTTTAAAGCATCCCTCTCAGCCGTCTAATTGTTTGTCCGTCCTCTTTTGGGATGTGATTGGAGCATTACTGCTAAACTGAAAGGTATTTCAGAGGAGACAGCACTCTCACATGTGAAAACTGTGCCTCTGGTGGGGCCTGGTGGTGGATGGATTCTGGGGTCCAGCACATATTCAATATTTATACAGCTACAGTTACATATTCATACACCCCTCTCCCTCTCTGTCTCTCTGCTGTTCATCCCTCCTGTTCTTGTTTACTGAAGAATATAGAAGGTAAATGTCAAGTATGTCATTTTTCACTGTCTGATCTGCTCTCTCCTGCCTCACCTTTCTTTTTTTCCCCTCTACACTCAAAAAAGGAATCATGGCATCATTTATTATTAAGTATTTGCATCTATTTGATTTTATTTAAATATTCACATTTTCAAAACATATTTATTCAAATTTCTTAAAATCAACATAAATCTGTTAATTATGAAAGCAGTTTAATTTAATCACTTAAAACGTATAAAAATGGTTCGAATAATTGCGACCTCTGGAGCGAATGAGAATCAATTAGTTAAGAGTTTGGTTTATGTTCACTCTGCAGGAAATAGAATCGCTCACAAGCGGAAATGACGTCAGAGTCCTCGCTGCCCTCTCACCTGTGAGCGGTTAGTCACATCTTCTCTCTTCTTAAATAATCAGTCAGTTGTCAGTGTATATACATGTTTTATTAGTGCAGTTAATATCATATCATATTGATATGAATATATTGACTATTAAATCCAATACGTCCATCATTGAAAAAATCTTCGTGAGTTTGCTAGCTAGCGTGTGGTAAAATTATTAGCCGGCTTTTATTAGGTAGTTATTTTTCATTAGTCAAAATTCCATGTATTAATAATTAAAACGAGCTAGTAATTAAAAATAGGTGACGGACTTTTGCCGATAACCCGATAAACTCAGCATGTGACCAGTTAAGCTAATTAGCTAATTAGCTCTGTTCATCACAGCTGCGTGTGACACACCTTCGGCCGCAGACGGCTCAACCCGCTTCATGTGCCAGAGCCTTTACAGTATTCGCTAGCACCACATGTCATAATGTGATATAGTAATATGGTAAGCCAGTGCTATTGCAGTGTAAACTTCATTTAAAGTGCTTATAGGTTCATTAGTTGTAATTTGAAGAACTAACGGTCGAGTCGACCACCATATTTGTACGTGTACGCGCGCGCGGCACTGAGAAGGCAGAACTGAGAAGGCAGATTTTGTATTTTTATAATCTACGTGATGGAGAGATTGATAACTGTTACACGGATAAAGTGCTGCTTACTAAACTACCAGGTAAGTAACGGAGTATAGTTTTTTTTTTTTTTAAGTGGTTCATCTTGCTATTTATATTCTGTAGGGTCACCTTAGAATATTAAAGTGATCTCACACTATGTGCATGTGCATGGTATTTGGTTAAGTCTTTAGAAAAGTTTCTCATTGGATGTAAAATATATTTTGTGGGATATCAATGGCTCACAGTTTAGAATAGGTCTACCATGTAGACAGTTTGCAAATGTTAACTACAAGTAAAAGAGCTGTGCAGGCTTTTTCTAATGACTGAGTTTGTGCTAAACTATACATATTTTACTTGATCAAATATATATATATATATATATATATATATATATATATATATATATATATATATATATATATATATATATATATATATATATATATATATATATATATATATATATATATATATATATAATCTTTTAATTGTCTTATCTAATCTGTTAATTGTTATTATATTGTCTCATAGGCATCGCAGTCCAGCAGTTAGTCCAGCTAACTATGCAGTCAGTGTGAAGTCAAATGAGAAACTTGTCTGCTGTAAGTGATGGTATAAAACAGATGGCAGTACAAAGTATGGAAATTATGAATCAGAATAATGAAACACTGAAACCACTGTGATTTCAGATTTAGTAAAGATAGGAAACTAATGCATTATTCCTGGCAAATTTTAACAGCAAGAACTACATAACACTGTGTATGCTGTTGTTTCAGTGTCAGTTGAATTAAACTGGTGTAATGCAGTGTTAGTGTTGTAGTGAGATTCTGTGTTGCTACCTCTGATTTTTTGCAATGCCCAAACTTGCCACATGCCTTGAGAAGCGTTAATAAACTGTTGAAATGAAACTGACTTTTTTTTATGTAGGCCCATTGTGGTTAGACATTAATGTAGGTGAAATGTCTGGTCATAACTTTTAAGTACATTGGGTTTAATCATAAAAAGTACATACATTTTCATTTTAAATGAACTGGGTTTATTGCATAAATCTGGTAATTATGAATTTCATACAAATAAGCTTTATAAATATTGAATACATTAACCTGGTTCTTATGAATTTCAAACATTTGATTTATTGATAAATATATTAACCGAGTTATGTGTGTTTAAAACACATTGGGTTTATTAATACTATTAACATAAATCTTATTCTTACTTGGTTCATTTATGTTTGACTGACAGATATACATCACATTAAGTTTATTAGTTTATGTTAAAACTATGTAATCTAAATGGATGGAAATTTTATATGCAATTAAAATACATAAATCTTAAATATTAGACCTAAATATTTCTTTGTACCTTTCCGTCTTCCTTCCTGTAACATTTATGTACAGCCCTCGCTCACGTTTAGTTTCTCCTCTAGTTTACACATTATTTTTACTTTTCTTTATATCTGATCTAATTATATGCCCACCCATGTTTATGTCTTAATATCTTTCTCTTGTTGTTTTTTTTAGCTTTTTCTTAGCACAGGCCCAGTTTGTCCCTCGGTTAATTATTACTAGTCTCTCCTTCCTCTCTCCATTTATCTGTCATTTTCACTGTGTCTTGATTTCTATTCCCTTTTCTCTCCTGCTCCTTCTTAATGTATCTCTTTCTTAATCTTGGTAACTCTCACGCTCTCTTCATTTTTGTCAGTCTGGCTATCTTCTTTTTCTCCCCGTATATACAACTCTCCCGCTCTCTCATCCTCTGTTGGCAGAGCCATATGCTTTGAGCCACAGAAAACCACTCTGCACATGTCTTTTTTTTATTATTGGAAAAGCAGCCATCTAGAGAGAGACACAGGCTCCCTGCTTATATCACATCACATCAGTGCAATTTGATACTGACAGACAGTCTATTGGAGGAAGAAATCGCAGTGGACTGATATGAGCAATGTCTCATTGCTTATGTCAGCTGGAACATTACATTAATCTATTTCTTTGAGTAGTTATGTCTTTGCTTAAATATGTAGTGATGTAAGTTACAGTCAGTGAGAAAGAGGTAAAAAAGATGAAAGGTCAGAAAATATTCAGGTTTAGTCATTAAAATCATGTATTAAATGCATTTCTCTTTCTTTAAAGTCCTGTCTTTACATCATCAGGTATAAACTCTTCTATAAAGTATAGCACCCGACTCATGGACAGGCTTTATAGTCTAAAGGGTGTTGTACTACTATAGGTGGTATTTTTAATTGAAGTTTGGTGCTTCTACCTGAGAAAACCTATGAAAAAACTGACTCTTATTTTCCATTTCCTTAATTAATTCTTGGCTAAATGTAATCCCCCACTTGGCAGAAATGATATTTGTAATTAAATGCTCATTTATGTACTTAATTTCTGTTCCAATTAAATTTGTTTTTTAATTCAATTAATTATTTTAATTAAATAAAATGTTGTTAGCCAAACATGTACCTTTATGAATGTACATGAAGTTTAGTACCACTAAAATATACTAAAATATTTTTAATATTATGAAAATATGATAAATATGATAATTTACTGAAATATTTTTACCAGTTCTGTAAAAAATGTTGAATATACCTATACATTATACCTTGTTTGTTTTATCAATGTTAATGAAAAAAAAAATGACTGATGTTATGTCAGGTTTCGCATTGGACTATTTTTTTGGACTAAGCTGAGATTTCCTGCAGTCTTATCGTCAGGTTGCCAGGCAGCCAGCAGAGCCTTTCACTTTGGTTTTAGAAGATATTAAACAAACAAGATATAACGTGTTAGTAACTGAGCCTCTGAAGCGGCGGTAGGTGGATTTTGTTACCTTCAGGCAGAGCATGGCCAATGTTTCCTTTGTCTACAGCATTACCTCTACAATCCTGTTCTCAGAGATAGTAGTACTGAGTGACCACCACAGCAGGAGTTATTTATTATACTGTTTATACTGACTGTTTGGACAGTTTCCTATTACTATTTAAGATAATGTTATGTATTCATCCTTAGTTACTTGCTGATGTCTGTCCACACATTAAATGAAATGAGAAGAAATGAGGTTTTACAGATTTCAGCCTGAAATGTGGGTTCAAGTGCTTACAGTCTTTGTTCAGTCTTTTTCTTTTTTTTTTTTTTAGAAAATGAAACAGTGGAAGGTTCACAGAATTTAATTAGAGCTTACACATGCAGCCAACAATGTGTGTCTTTCACCATATAATAAAAGTTAATGGGGAAAGTGTTGTTGAATGATGTCATGGTGGGATAGGCCTTCTGTAACATACTCACACAGGGAACAGCACCTGAATGGAGTCCTTGTTAGCATCTATTCTAGGTTTAATAGCAGTGAATATTATTAATGCCTTTTTTCATTGTCACTACCACATCAGCATGGATTGTACCGCAATCACAGATAACCCTATTTGGTCTCTCAATTGATTTGCTTCAATAAGCTCAACTTTTTCCATTTTCATTAGATGAGTCATGATTTGAGGGATGAAGTCAAGTCTGGTGTGCAGTTTCCAACTAATTGGGAACCAGTGACCCAGTGTGGCGGAGCTGATAAATGCTGTATTAAAGATGTTAATGTGAGCTGACAGAAACCAGCATTTATCATTCAGACATGATCACTGTGTCACACTGACCCACAGGCATATAGCCTGAACGCAAACACACACCCGCACTATGACACACACACATGGATCACTGATATCACGCATAAACACAAATCCATCTTTGTGTTGTACTTGTAAGGACGCGACTGCATCGGCTGAAACAGATGAAGATTCATTATTGGCCTTAGTTTGAGCATGTATTGGAAATTTTCCATTACTTTTTAGTTCCATCTTGTGGTCTTCATCGGCATGTGGAGTTTAGTCAGTTGTCATGAACGTGGTTCAGTTGTTATCAGGTCACCTAAGTATGGTATTTTGGCAAGCCCTGTTTCTGTTCACAGATTTGTGTTTCCTTCCCCTGTTCCTCTGACCTGCTCAGACTATAGACTTTACTTTGGAATGTGAATAGAATTTTTTCTATTCACAGGGAAAGTTTTACCCCCTTGGATTAAAAATGCATAACTGAAAGAAAATGACTGACTTTGTTTGCAGTCCCCGGTTCTTGTTAACAGTTTTACAAAAGTCTCTTTTATAATGGAAGTAATGAGGCTGCAGGGAATTTCTTTGTTGCAGTAACACCAGAGACCACCAGGACAAAATAGGTTTCCTGGTTCCAAAGTTACATAGGGACTACTCACAGGCTATCTGGTGAACTACTGCAGCTGGCAAACTAATAGCTAACAAACATCTCTATTTTCTGTATTGTGACATTTACTCGCCTCATTTTAGTCTCACGATTTTACATTCCAGAATTCCATTCAACAAGTTTTGGTTAGTACTGACTTGAAAAATCTTTGTGTACCTTCTGATCCTCATAAATGTCTGAAAAGCTCTTTTGTGGGGCAGTTTCTTCTTCAATGGAGAAGTAAAGGATTAAATAAAGTGTGATGCAATAAAGCTACAACAGGCTGTGATAGCTTCGTCCTCTGTTTTGGTCCGGTCGTATATATGATGAATAAGTATCATTGATTGTCCATGGTGATGTTATAACTGGACTTTATGGGCTATTTAACATATGAGACAAGCACACACAGACACTTTCAAAATCACGGTGAATGAATGTAACCTCGGATACGTGAGGCTGTTTGCTCAGTGGTCAGGGAAACGTTCGGTGCATGTGAACGGCGGCTTTGACAGCGCGCCATGTGTAGGTGAGCGAGCGCGTTGAAGCCCAAGTGGGGTCGACTGTATACTCTTCTTCTTAGCAGCCTTTGTTTTCACTGAGATGGAAAGACAAGGTAGCGAGGAGGTGAAAGATTAAAGACACAGACTGATAAGAGTGTGTGTCTGCGTGCGATGGAGGGACACAGAGACTGGGACTCGGAGAGGGAGAGTGAGGTGATTTCATCGGCAAATGAGGGTGAGCAGGAAAACTTCAGCAGATGGTCACTCAGCATCAGCCTGTCTGCGCACTTCTCTGCCAGCTCTCCCTCGGTCTGTCTTATCCTCCCCGTGCTCTCCAGCGCCCCCCTCTGATGTCACTGACTGCCTTAACAGATTACTCTGCGTGTAAACAAACACACAGTACAACATGTGAAATGGGCCTGGTGCTGAATCTGTTTTATTCATTTAAAATCAGTTCAGCTATATTTAGGAGTATTACCCCTGCAGACATCTTGGGTAAATAGTTTGTTAAATCATGTATTTGAATGAATAATTAATCCTCTTAAATTGGTAATTAGTAATATATATACCATTCTTACTTGATTCATTCTCTCAGATCAATATTTTGTACCCTCAGTTAGCATATTCACCTGTGAATGACTTAATCACAATGTGTGTCCATTTACATCATACTCTTTGCCCTCCGTAGTCCTGTAGTCACTGAATCAGCTGTATAACGTCAACAAGTTAGAAAGCATATAATTTATCTGGACGAAAAACACAGCAAAACAGTCTATAGCCATGCTATCCACTCCGCAATTTTTACGCTGAAAAGATTAAGGTTATTCAAGGTTGAAAAGTGAAAGTTTGTCTATGGATATGAGTAAACAGAATCAGTGTATATATGACAAAAAATAAACATTTTTACTGTAAAAAATGGAGTGTGCAGTGCTTATGTTAAATATTTCCACGTTTTCATGCATTTTTAAAATATGTAATACCCTGCGCTGTATCAGAGCTAAAGCATAGAGAGGATGCTGAAATGACAGCTGTACTGAGGATCTTTGAGCTGCACATATTGTACCGATGCTAACATGAATAGCACAGGTGTGACTAATAACATTAAGGAAGACTTTATCTCTTTCAAGTGTCCTAGAAAGCCCTGACTATGTGACAGTGAGACACCAGGACTCTGAAACTGAAGCAGCTCTATGGTACTCAGCCATCATTAGTCTTATTATTTGCACACCTGTGATGTGTACACTTTATCATCTGTTCCACCCCCCTAATGTACATTGCTGCTACAGCTTTATACTTTAGACATTTATGTCTTATGCATGTGAGTTAAGTATGAGTGTCACAGCAAAGGGTCTGAATACTTATGACCATGTGATATTTCAGTTTTTTCTTTTTTAATAAATTTGCAAAAATTTCTACATTTCTGTTTTTTTCTGTCAAGATGGGGTGCTGAGTGTACATTAATGAGAAATAAAATGAACTTTTTCGATTTTAGCAAATGGCTGCAATGAAACAAAGAGTGAAAAATTTAAAGGGGTCTGAATACTTTCCGTACCCACTGTATATATATATACACACACACACACACACATACACACATATGTGTGTGTGTGTGTGTGTGTGTGCAATGTGTAGTGTGTGTGTATATATATATATATATATACACAAACACACACATATACATACAAATATATACATACATACATATACATATACAGTCTAGATTTCGTTATGTGAAAAACTTAATGACAAATAAAGATTCTGGATTCTTGAAAATGATCCAACAAAGCATGCTAGTTTTAGTATGTATAATGTTTACCATATGGATCATCTTTCAAATTAGCACCTACCACAAAATATATCTGCAGCTGATGGGTGTGTCATGCTTACAGGAATCTGGTCAAAGTGTCAATGCATCCAGTTGTTGTTGAGATATTTGAGTTTGGACCAAAGTGCCCACATCACCGCCCCTGGAGCCACGCTGGCAAACAATCATCACAAGATGGATATGAGGTTTTTACTGGAAGTGACACTGTAACTATAATGGGCTCCCCAGTCTTTGCTCAGGCTCACGCACAGATTGCACTCAGGAAGCTCTCTGTGCATGACCTATGATTCTCTGCATGCTTTCACACACAGGTACAGCGTGTTCACCCACCCACTCTCTCTCACTGTCACACACACACACACACACACACACACACACACACACACATAGAGGGACTGCACGAGAGGACAGATGCAAACTAAATTCTTGATAACGGTTAAACCATATAGAAGAGACTTGAACCCTTTTGTTGGTTTGCTTCCCAGTATTTAAAGCACTAACATCACTGTGTCCCAATGACAATAACATCTTCTCTCCTCCAGGAAGGAAAATAATGGTATAAAGCCAAACTAAAAGCGCTATTGTATTGCACAGAAAGACATTCACTCTCCATTCAGTCCCCACAAACAAACATTACCATTACCATTAAAACCAAGGTCACTTTTCAAAGAATCCATCATCTGTGTTTGTTGACAAGAGATGCTGGCTTCCACATGCAGCTCTGTGTAGGAGTGACTGTGTGTGTGTGTGTGTGTGTGTGTGTGTTTATGTTTCTTTCATATAATCTACCTACCTACCTAATTTCTTATAATAAATGTTATATCCCTTTCAAAGAAATAACTGCCTTGAAATCTAATTTTTATCCACCCAGGCTTTGTTCACATCATAAAAACTAAATGTCTTTACAGTCACATACATAGACATGTTCTGTCAAAATACCAATAAATGAAATGAAAAAGTGTCTGAGGAATAGATCTCATGTTCTCACAACTCACTAAAGAGCTAAATTACACAATGTATTTATTCTCACTTTGGACATTCACATAATAAACCAACATAAATAATAAACAAGGTCTAACAATTCATTCTGAAGTGTAAATGCAGCCTGATTCTGCTTGTGTGTTGAAGACTGCCTGGTCAGAAACTCTGCCCTTCTGATCCTTCCGTTTTGATTTGGGTGACACCTTTGGTGTTATGCTGTCAGTTATCAAAGCACTGATAAACGGATGGTATTATGGGTGTTGCTGGGGCTTGACAGACACCAGGGTGAGTCACACAGACTGTGATCACTCTGACACACTGACCCACAGGCACATAGCCCCCACCCCTCCAAATCCCCCACACACACACACACACCTTTGGATGACTGCCACAGCACAAGAATTCACTTCAACTACTTGTGTGGACTTTTTTATATCTATGTAGGTTTACTTTAAGATTTTGAATGTGACCCTTTAAGGATAAGCAGTGTAGATAATGGATGGATTTTTAAATAATGTGGTAATAAAAAGCAGAAAAACATGATTTGTTATGCCCTGACCACAGACATTTACATTTGATGTCACATTGTGACATGGGATTGGAGAAAAGAAGTTTATTAAAGAACCACCATCAAAAAATTTGACACATTTTTCCAAGGTAAGAGGGATGTGAGTATTTCACACATTATATCACGTAGCATTAAGGCATGGACACACCAGTGTTGAAATCAGTTCATTTCAATGAAATCATTGGATTTGTAGGAATGTAGAAAACTATTATAGCTTATTATCTGTTCCACTATCTATAACCTCACTCTGCTATGTAAAGTATAAACTACTCCACAAAAGGGGCATGGATTGTAGGCAGTTATGAGACGTGAACTGATGGTACAGAAAATAAACCTTATCCGGTAAGCTAACAGTTGCATCACCACACTACAGTAGCACACTGCTGTTTCATTCAAATGAACTCAAATGTGTTACTTTGTCGAGACTGGGCCATTAGACTGTTATCAAACACAAATGTTAATTATCAATCACCAAATTTTAAAAAATACTCTGTTCTGCCTCATCTGTCCCAGTGTGACTCGCGTCTGTCCTCTTTCCATCTCCAGTCATCTCTCATTCTCAGCCTCTCTGTCCAAATTTTTTTCCTCTCTGTCTTCGCCCAGCATCTCTTTGCCTCCGTTCTATCTTTCTTTACCGCTCATCGCGGTTTTCATCTCTGTCCTTCTCTTGCTCTCTCTCACTCCTCTCATTCTGTTCTGCAGCTGCTCACTGAGCCGTGTGTTTGTTTGACATATTGAACTGTTTTGAAGCCAATAACCTTTCAGCATGAATTGGACAGTGAGTACTGCTGAAGCTTAGACTGGCACACACTCTTGCATGTTGCAAGTGCATTTAAATATACACCTAAATTTTGGGTTGTCCTGCATCAAATTATCATTACATTGTCCTTTTTTGGCCTTAAATCTGATGTGAAAGGCAGCACCACACTGGAGTATATTGAGAAAATATGACCAAATAATCTGCAAGCATAAAATCATGAATTGCTCAGTTAAAGTACAACCAGTTTTACACATAAATTGCATAACTCAGGTGCAAGATGGGCAGTTCAGGCCTGATGACTCCTGAAAGTGACAATATGAAATCCTTTGCCCAGTATGTGGTTGTAAAAGCTCAGTGATATACAGTGGGGGCTTGTTGCGGGGGAGCTAATCAGTGAGCTACTGTAACTGGTAAACGAATGTTAGCCATGTTATCCAGCTGGGAACATGCTAGTGCTAGTCTCAAAGTCATTCTGGCATTCAGTTTTTTTGAAAGGTCAGCACTCTCAAGACTGCTCGCTATTGGTCATGTCTGCCCATGCCTCTGGTGTGTCCTGTGTATATCTCTGTCTGATTCTGTGGCGAGCATAGTTCAGTTTAGTGAAAGATTCTGGTGATCTCTTTTACTCTTCTTTTCATTTGTAAAGATGTAGGCGTAAACTGTTGTTTCCCACAGGTCTTTTTTGTGCAAAATGCCATGGAAAAGGCTGTAAACAAAGGGAACCAGAGTGATGCTAACTTTCGGGTTGGCCTGCAAAAATACATGGCCTGCATTTGTGGGTAGAATAATGTGATGTCACAAAACTCTGTGGACCAGTAGAGTTTGATGACATGATCTTAGTTTAACAGGCAGAGATGAGGTCAGTGTCAAAATAAGCCTAGTTTGTACCTGCCCACAATGCCCGCGTGCTTTGGCCTTCACATTCAGTGAGCTTTCCTGAAGTTGTCTGGCATAATGCATCATCACGTTTTGAACAATGTCACACTACTTTTGTCCATCTTTTTTTTTTTTAGAGTTACAGCAAAAGAAAACTAGTTTTTAGTTCAAGTTTTGGGGACTTAAAAGTCCAATAGCAAAGTTCCTCACTGTTGAGCAGTGAGACCAACTGCTGACTCTGAGAGAGCCGTGCAGGACAAATTCTTTAGATTATGTAAGACTGTGTCATTATTGAGTCCAAAATTAGGAATAACATGAATATATGAATCCTGCTTTAGGTTGCAATACAAATGAGGCTCCCAGGTTCGTCTTGTATTTTAAATACACAGTATTCGAACAGTAAGACAGTGTGTCTCTGTGCTCCTGCCGTAGATGCATTAATGTCTTCACTGACACACAAGGGCGCCGTGGCTGCTGTATATCATTACTGTTAACATCTGCATAAATCTAAATAAAACTCTAATTTGATCTCTCAGCAACCAACAGGTCCAGGTTTAGTACTGACCTCTCTCTCTTTCTCTCTCTCCCTGGAGCTTATATCCTGCCCCAGATTAGCATAAATGAATGATGATTGCGAATATGTGGCAAATATGCAAATGAGCCAATTATGATTGATCAGCTGATTGATTGGTGTTGTCTCTGCCGGTACCGCCCGCCCCTGCGTGTCACTCTCTGTCCCTTTGCGAAAAGACCTTCCATTCCCACGGCAACGGCTTGTCTTGGCAGATGTTGCTGATTGACAGGTGTGCAGGAGGGGGCCAGAGGTTGGTGGCAACTTGAGGGTGTGTGTGTGTGTGTGTGTGTGTGTGTGTGTGTGTGTGTGTGTGCGTGTGTGCGTGTGTGTGTATTTGTTTCTATGCCCTTACAAACCTGTCCGTTGGATAGATGTGCAAGAAAATGAGATACTGCAATGAAACAATAAGAATTGGTTGAAAAAATGTCAGTATGTGTGTATTTTATGATGCTGATTTTCACACAGAAAGCACACACACATACAATGTGTACACACACATACTCACACACATGCGCACACATGAAAGCTAAATGAAAGCTAGCACACGTGAACCTCCATCTCTCAAAGTGATGCATTCAGTCTGCAGAGGCTTTTGATTCTTTCAAGGACACACCTTAACATGTGTCCACACACTCGCTGTCTCTCTCTTCCTCTTTCACCAGCACACACACATACACACAAACACACACTCATATTCACAGTGCATCTCCTAAGGTCCCTCTCCTACAGCACACACTGATGTACTTTCACTTTTGCAGACACACCATCATCATCCTCTCTCTCTCTCTACACACACACACACACATGCATACTCATATACACAGTGCATCTCCAAAGGTCCTGCTCTTACACCGCACTGCAAGTTGATGCACTTTTGCAGACACTCTCTCTCTTTGTCTCTCTCTCTGTCATGCTCTCAGGCCAGAGGAGAGGCTGGGCTGGTGACTACTCCTGGCCTGACAGTGTAAGGGGGGCCACAGAGGTGAGTGGGAGTTGATTGAGTTTGCTCAGCTACAGCCCATGGGACTGCAGACAATATTACAGGACCCACACTCTCGCCCAGGCACACACACACACAAGCACCTGAAGAGCGGCCAGCTACTACACACTCAATTTAATCAGGGCTTATGTCTATGGAAGTGAGCATATGTGACCTCCTCTGTTCCTGCGCTTTCCCCTCTACCTGCCTCTGTGTCTTTCTATCTGTCTATCAATGTATCATTCAGTCTGTCTCATGGCTTCCTGCTCCGCTTTCTTCTTAACGCCTGTCTTCTTTCATACTTTTCACCTTTTTTACCATATCTGTCACTGCATACAGGTTGGCATTGGGTGGAGTGCAATGGACTATAGATTTTTAGTGAAAAGAGTTCTGTGTTGACGTTTACAGAATTATTCTGTTTTTTTTTTTTGCATAGTTTTTAGCATCAGTCCTACAGGTGATAATGATATTGTAATTGCAGAAATCTGGGAATGCAGATTCCTAGAAAGAAGTTTAGCAGGACAGCCACATGAGCATACAGGCTGTCAAACAAAGCCCAGGTCAGCCAAAACAAAAGAAGATGGTAAAATGTTTATAGACCAACTTCCTGGTTCAACTCATAGTGGGTCAGAGTTGAACCAATAAGTTGGTTGTTTTCTGTGCAATCAAGGGCATTTTGGGTGTGTTCACTCTCAGGTTTAGCTCCACATAAAATGGTCTGAAGATTTAAACCAGATTTTCTGTAACATTGGAGTCTTTTCTTGGAGTTTTTTGTGTTTAAAACTCTAAAGCGACTTTTTTTAAATTACATATTATATTATTAACATGCAGCTAATTCACATTCTGAAGATCAACAGAGGGTGCACATGTGTCTCCCCGCTGGCCACCAAGCTTAATTCAGAATCAGCAAGCTTATTTATTAAATGCTTGAAATAAACACACAAATTACTTTTTATCCATTTAAAAAAATATTCAGATAAAGTATGAAATTACCTTCAAAAGTGGGTCTAATTCATATTCTCTTTCCTCACGGCCGATACATAATCTGCACGGCCTGCAATACACAGTTATTCAACGCAAGCTTCCTCTTGATCCTGCCTCCATCCAATACAAGTGAATAAGAGAAGAAAAAAATGTTCTTCTTCAATGGTTCTTAAAAAACAACAAAACAATAGGATTCATGAGTGATTGGCTGAGTAGTCAGTGAAGAGCCCACACAAGATTAACTGAACAGATGAATCACTCAACCAAAGGGTCATACTGTATGTAAGATGAATTTGATCAGAGTGTGAAAGGCATAATCAAATCATTTACACTTTTTTTTTTTTTTGTACATGCTTTCCACATCTGCTCAGATATTTGTGACTTCTGTGCCATTTTTTCTTACACTATGATTGAAATGCACAGTTATATAACTCTGATTTGGCCTTGTTAACATGTCCCCCTCCTGTCTGGCCGAATGAAAATACACGTCAGCCTGATAACTGTTATGTACTGGAGGCAAACAATGTAATATCATGATCAATGTGTGTGATTCTGACTGAAAGATGGAGAAGAAATATGCGCATGTTTATGTGTGTGTGGGGAGGTCATGCTGCCAGATAAGCCTCTACGTGAGTGTCTGTGTGTACTATAATAAAGTCTCTTATGGGGAATATAATTGCAGCATTCAGGTCATTTTTTCCAGAAAGCCTCTAATTAACTAAATCAGAGCGCTGCCCTCCCCTCTCCTCCTCCTCTCCCATCCCTTCTTCTCTCCTTTCTTCTCTTCCTCCCCTCATCCCTGATCAGATTCCCTCACATCTCTCCATCTGTACCTTTGCTTAGCACTCCTCCTTGTTTCGGTGCAGCTTCCATCAAGGATCACTTTTAATGACGGAGTTTGAAAGCAGTGGGACAAAGGCTTTGAAGAGGAGGAAGCCATACAGGGATCTCTGTGTGTGTGTGTGTGTGTGTGTGTGCATAGATGCTTACAATCACCTCTCATCATGAGGAAAGATATTGGATTATCACATAGGATGTAACACACACAGCCACAGAGATTTGGGTGTGGTTGGTCTGAGTGAGTGTTTCTTTTTTCTCTCTTCTTTCAAAAGCAGGTGCTGCTAATTAAAACACAAACTACCACTTTAAAATAAAATCACATGTACCAGATCAGATATGGTTTTTTGATACAGTTTATCTTGAAATTACAAGACACACTTAATTTATAAGAGAAAATATATTGGAGAAATGGAAAAAATGTTGTTTTTTAATTTCATTTAGAGTGTAGAAAAAGCTGCATTTAAAAAAATATGTTGATGCTCTTTACTTTTAATTTGATAGTTTGGAAGACCACTCAGAACTTACATTCTGCCATTAGATATCAGAGTCTTGCGTCTTTGCCCGTCAATCATATGCAACACCCATCAGTGTGACCACTGCAGTATCAGCAGTGACTCATGTTTTTCTGCCTGCACGGCTCACAGGTTGCTCTGGGTTATCAGCACAAGATAATGCTACTACAGATGGAAATGAGTTTTAGCCTTATCTGTAATAAATGTGCTGTGTTGTCCCTGTTAAATATAACAATAAAAGGAAATCAATAAGTATTGTTTGTCTGAACCACAACAGTTCTACTGGTGCATGATTTTGTTCTGTGAAATAAAGATATATGTTTTTAGTGAGATTAACAGACTAAGGAGTAAGTATGAGTTTGAGTGTGTCTGTGTTTTTTCAGTATTAAAGCAGATATAACGGGGACTGATCAACACCTGTAATTAAGCATTTTTTATTTCTAAGGACTTAACAGCAAAAATGTATTGTACTGTTTTATTTACAGTCAGTTACAATAATAGTGTCTTTTTTTTATCTGAATGGCAGAGAGAACCAGGCCTTTAACTGGGACAGTCCTACATTAGAGACACATCTTTATCCCTACTTTCACCTGTTCCTCAGTTAATAGAAACTGAGAAACTTCTATTGTATTTACCTTTTGTCTCAATAAATTCAGACTAATGATCATTAAAAGCATACATTAAAATAATTAGATAAAAAACAGGTAGCTGGATAGCTTGACTAGATGAGTGCACGCCTATGGATGTAGAGACAAACCCCCATGCAGTGGGTTCAATCCCAACCCAGGGCTCCTTGCTGCATATCATCCATATCGCCCTGTGAACTTGTGAGACAGGGTAAGTGGTACAGAAAATGGATGGATAGATTAAACACCTGCCCTGTATTGGAGGACTTTAATGGAGCTTTTCCATTAGAGACAATTCTAGCACTACTCAACTCAGTTTTGGTCGTTTTCCATTACAATAGAGTACCACCTCAGCGTGGGTGGGGTCGAAATCATAGCAACGCGGCTGAAACTCCAGCGACGTCATTTGTTTGCATGCGACAGAAACACGAAACAACAACGGAGGCCAACAGACGAAGAAATGTCCGCACCTCGTCGTTGCTCCACAGGGTTGATTTCTTTGCAGCCATCTCTGATCGTGTTCGTTGCTGTTATTGTGTTTTAAAAATGTCGCGGTTGACTCTTTTGAACAAGTCGCTCTCCTGACTGACGTGACTAGTGACGCCACGCTCTGCACAATCAGTGGCCTGCCGTCTGCCAACGTCACATTTTCTGCTCGACTCAGCTTACTTGGAACCCCGGCCGAGTAGGTACTAGAAAAGTACCTGGTACCAGGCATACTAACACGTAATGGAAAAGCTTCTAAAAACCGTGTCAAGTCAAGTGAGCGCCGAGTAGGTGCTAGTGGAAAAGGGCCATAAGTGAGGAAAAAACTGCAGACAGTGCTGCGTCGCTGATGTTAGTGTAACATTGACTGACAAAATAAAGTTTTAAGAAAAGGATAGACTGGAATAAAATGATGCATGAAAGTAGCGTTTCTGTGACATGCACAGTAGTGAGGTGCACATGACACGACTGTGCAGTTGGACTGATGAGATCGGTGCTGTGGAAATACATTATACGTACATTATGCTGTATGCTGCTATAAGAGGCTGCAGGTAATTTCAAACACTGTTTGAATAATGGCTTTTATATGAGAATCTACGGTAACCTCATTATAGCTGTGTGAGAAGTACAGTATCTGATGTGTGGTTTTGTCTATATCCAGTCACAGTATCCACAGGAATAAAAAGAAGTCACCACCAACACAGTGGAGCCAGAAGCGTAACACAAATCACCACTATTTGCTCCTGAGCTGTAAGTGTTTACATTTTATTTTTCCCTCGAAGCCACACAGGAGACATGAACCACGCTTTAGGCTCATTCTCTCTCTCCTCACACTCTCTTCCTGAAGTCGAATGCTGGCAGACTCTCCTCCCCGTCCACTTCCCTTTAGGAATAGTATTGGCATTCACCTTCGTCACACACCCCCTCTAACTCTGCAAGTACGCAGTAACAGTCACCTTTTCTCTCACCCCCTCTTTGCCTCTACCAACCTGCCATTCCCATTGCTTCCTCTCTCTCTCTCTCTCTCTCTCTTTCTCTCTCTCCATCTAAAGGTGAATGTTAGCGGTCACTGTCGGCAGATCTGCCCAGAAAATTGAATCAGCCAGCAGGTTGGGGGCCAGGGAGGCACAAGTGCCAAGCTCTACACTGATTTAATTCTGTGTGTGTCCACATTTGTCTATACAGATGTGCGTACGTGTCTATAATACTTATGCAGCATTGTGTACATATGTCTCAGTGCTTAAGAGAAATACTCCTGAAAACCAGTGACCAACTAACCACAAGTGACCAACTAACCATAAGGCCACAGGAAGCTGTACTATATTCTGCTCTATTTTATTTCTGCTTTTCTTAGTATAATAAGAATGTAGTAAGTCGAACAGGAAAGAAAAGTGAGACAGAGACAAACACTTAAATGCAGATAAAATTGCTCAAAACCTTTTTATGATTATGGTGTATTTTTGTCTCGAATATAATTTCATCATCACAATCACATAATATTTTCTGGTCTCTGTTAAAATGTGGTTGCAACTCCTAAAAGGAGACACTTTTTTTTCTTCATTTATGGAAGGATTTGTGCTGCAGTCTCTCCATACCAAGTTATAGTTGACCACTTGCTAAACTCTTCCTCTGAGCAGCGATTGTCCAATTGTAGCTTAGCAACTGTAACTAGGCATAACAAGAATAACAAGCTTTGGATTTTTCCGCAATACTGAAACATCATGCATGGGGCTGTAGTAAGAGCCATATACAACATTTAAAGCATTTTTTTTGTTTTTTAATCCCACAAACATAAGAGGAATATTGTAAATGACAAATTCAACTTTATTTGTTTATCTGCCCTGACTAGAGCTGCAAATGTTAGTATGTATGGCTAACTAGGCCTCAACAAAGAGCAGCAGCCTTATTTCTGTAAGCGAGGGTCATGAGAAGGGGTTCCCCTTTTCTCTTGTATGCCTAAAAATGTCTCCACTAAAGCATAAATCTAATCTGTTGCTTGTCCAAGTATGTTTTTCCACCAAGGGTGATATAATAGAACAGACAACATTTTAACCAAGTTTCTATAAATAGTACTATACTTAAAAATCTATGTAGGTGTAGAACTGATGGGTTGTGAATTCGAGAAGATCCAGACCCTCAAATAAACTCTTACAAACTTTGTTTACTGTATATGTAAAAAATACAGTATACTTTGATAGAAAATACACTATCACTGGGCAGTTTTTGGGGGATCTTCAGAGGGTCTTAAAAATGACCAAATCCATCGAAAAAGTCGTTAAATTCATTTTGAGCCGAGCATCACTAACTTAGGAGAGCGGGTCATTAAACGTAGGGATGTATGTAACTTGAGGTCATTCAGTTTATTACACGATAGACTGCCGGTGATTTAGTAGAATCAAACGGACAGAAACAAAAGGATGATTTGAAGAGATTGAAGTGAAAGACAGACGACAAAATGCAAGCCGAAACGGAAACATCAGAGAGAGGCGGCAGAGGGAAACAACATATATCTACACAAAGATGTGACAAGAGATGGAGAGACGGTGAGAAAGAGAGAGAGATAAAGAGAGGCGCCTCTGGCTGTCAGGTAGACCAAAACAAACACTGGGTGGCATGTCACCAAAGGCCCCGTTTCAGCCAGACTGACACTAAATTAGACCCTCCACTGTCTAGTTCAAAGCAGCAAAACACTGACACAACATCAAGTGTGAACCTCCGCCTGTGTTTGAAAAGAAAGGCTATCTTTTTTTTTCTTTCCTCTCTGATTTCAAACTTCTCCTCTCTTCTTTGATTTCCTCTCGCCATCCGCCCCTTATTTGCTCCTTTCTTTTAACTCCTCCCCTGCCTTGCTTTTATTCCTTTTATAGCGCCTTTGCACCATCCTTCCATCCGTCCCTACATCCCTCCTACCCATTGATTGCCCTCTTCACCCCATCTTTCTCATTCATAATTGAACAGCATTAACCGCCGCTGAGGCCAAGCAGTCGTTTAATTAGCTGACCAGCTTGCAGACACTCTGCCTTTTCTGTGCTGCAAAATATACATTACACTCCTGCTTAGAATATTTAAAACGTAAGGCTTGGCCCATAGTGTGTTTGTTACGAGGACGATGATCAGTAAGCAACAAATATTTTGCCCATTAAAGTCATGTCTCTCTCTCTCTCACTCATAGGAGGAGGGTTTAGTTTGGCTCATCAGCACTGGATTTATCAGGCACTACATATTGTGTGTGTGTGAGTTTGTTGTTGTGTTTAACAGATGCAGTGGTTTCTGGGTGATGACAGCAGGCCAAATCAGCTGTTCACAATACACACACATACGCATACACACACACACGTGGCAACATGGTTAAACAAGCTCACAGCTGCGATTCTTATTCAAATGTAATGTGATTTTTTCGAGGAAGGTAAAAAAACATTGATTTTTTTAAATGAGCCCCGTCCAGAGGAGCCCCAGACAAACACACCAAATACCTCACATTAAATTATCAAAACAGTTTAACTCCGGATGATTATTTAGTGGTAATGCAGGCTCATCATGAGAACCTGTTGAGAAAACGTGTCTTCAAGGCCTTTACGAGCAGGGGCAGAGAGAAGCAAATAGTTTCACAGTTAATCAGAATTTAGTAACTACAGAGCCAAGGATTTCTCAGCTGGATATTCTCAGAAACAGATTTCAGAGGTGAAGTGTCTCTGCTCACCAAGTGGGGGTTAAAAACAGGTTTACTTCTGCTCTCTGGCTTTCGCTACTGGCTGCCAATGAAAACTTGATCGCACATTTATTTTTCCTCATTATCGCTCTGGCTGAGATTCCAGATCTCCCTCGATTTCCTCACCTGTGCATCTCACATCTACTGCTGGAGCTTTGCTCGCACAATGTTCGAGGTTTTATTGAGACGATCTCCTGGAATGCTAAATTTAATAACTGACATGGTGGCAATGACTGATGTTGTCTTGTACTGTAGGTTACCTCAAGCCCATAGATTCACTGTGCATGATACAAAAAGACAGTTTTGCCCATTTAGAAATGGACTCTGGGTACATTAATGGGCTCTCAGTCTGTTGGGAATTTGGTCTTTTCATTAACGTTATATTGACACATAACATCACTGTAATGCAGTACTTTCAGAAAAACTCTTTGACACTTTTACCTAGGGGTTTTAAAGTCTCTCTCTCTGAACTGTTAATGTGTATATGTGAAATGTAGCAGCTTCCTCACTTGTATTCCCATTGTATGCTAATAGATGTTGTGGAAAACAAACAAAATTAAGTGGTAAATTTGACTTTATTAGGTTTACCTTTACACGATATTGCTGTGGTGTATTTTGTCTGTAGTTGTGTTGACACCTTTATTGGATGTTTTGTCTCTTTTTTCTCTTTATTAGAGAGTGAGGGAAAAGGTGAGAACACTGAAAACCCCATGCAGGTTCCTCACCTTCCCAAAGCAGACACCTCTGAGTGAATCCAGCTGAACTGGTGTTGTGTCAGGAGCTGTGGTAAATAATTCAGTCCAGATTCAAACAGGTACGAAAGAAGGAGAGAGGGAACTATTTTCTGGTGCGGATATAGACAGTCCTTCAATCAAGTATCAAGCTGGCTACAAGTATTTTTGAGCCACCTGTTGCTCTGTAGCTCTGAGCATTTCTCACCACGTTATATTGGTTTTTCTATTAGTGAGGTCACTCTCACGTCTCTCGGTGTGGTTAGCTTGTGGCACACTTAGCAGCAAAAGAACTGGGTTGGCCCTCAGGTGTCAATAAACACCAAAAACAGAGCTAAAATATTTGCCACATCTGCCTAGAAATTATCATTGTTTAAAATAGGCTTAAATATGATGTGTTGGTAGTTTAATGATCAGGGATTCACACTAGGATGTAACATATATTTATAATTTCTCTCCCCTAACCTGGGTTAAAAAACCTAAATTTAGGCTAGTCAGTCTCTGTTAGGTCATTCAACAGTCCGTTCATCATTGAACAGATATAAAATGGGGGTTGGAGAAGTGTGCAAGGCCAGTAACCACTAAATCATGGTGTCTGTTGAAATATGAAATAATTAATTAAGGTTTCCATGTTGGAAGCTGTAAGTAAAAGTGAGCTGGGTTTGTAGTGGTTTGTATAAACAAATTGGTTTAAGCAGGAGGAAACACAAGTGAACATAATCCACTCAAAAACATCTGTGATCACTCATTTTAAATACCCATAAAGCAATCACAAGCTGTTGTCATTGTTTTTATGCTGATTTTTGTCAGGCAAAATCAGGATTATAAAATAGTCATTTGAAGCAACGCAGCAGCAAGCTGTAAGGATCTGTCAGAGGAGTGATTCAAGATACTTAATAACTTTTGTTCTGGGAGGAATTCTTTTTATTTATTTTTTACAAATGTCACCTTTGGTATTGCAGTGAGTTGGAACATTTTACACAAAATGGGATTTATTTCTCAGTAATATATTTTTAAAGTAATATGCTTTAAGTGTGTTGTTTAAATTGTCAGAGTCAGTCAGTTGAGGATTTAAGTGTGGCTGGGCGTCCCATCTACCTGTGAGGATCAATGAGCCATTATGATATGATACCTTGTGACAGTTTGACAGTTTGCACTACCAGATCTATGTCCACATAAACCGGGTGCGTTTACAGAAAATGATTGTTTATGTGTCACATGAACATTTTCAGGTCCTGCACTACTGACTGAGACATCCATCAAGTCTCTATTCTGTAATCATAAAGTCATAAAGTGAACAATGACAATGATGTTCTGCGTGATCACAGAGACGTTCACAGAAACATCATGAGCACATATCAGAGGACAGCTGGATTCCAGTTGTGGAAACACAGAATGTATTAGGTCTGGATAAAATGAAGTAATTCCTCAAACCATGCCCCAGCTCTGCCTCTTGTTGTGTCCTGTTGGTAGGAAACAAGATGGAACGAGATGAAATTTCCTAGATCATTATTGGGAGAAAACAATATCCAAAATGTCACAGATTTGAAATTTGTCCAAATAAGGGTGATTTGCAGGTTGTTTGAAAGCAATAATGGAATTCCAAACCTTTGTAAGATCCATAGCTGTCTTTCCATTTTGCAGGAGTAGACATCTTGCACCGTCTATAGTTACTCAAGGCATGTTACGCAAAGAAAAACTGAGAGGGCTCATAGCTTACATCCTCACTTTGTGTCCCCTTGCATTGGATGTTCACATTCTGTTTTCTCACTTTTGGTCTGTAGCTTCTTGGAGAACACTTTGTCCCGGCCCAAAGTTATTTTGGTCTCATTGTAAAGCATTCATCTGTGCACCAGCTTGCTGCTGTAGTGTATGAATAATTACTGCACACGTGGTAATTCATAACCACCATCACATTCTCTGGTCTCTGAGCAACAGGCACTGTCTCCCTCACCTCACTGTGCTGATGCTCGCTCCACCAAAGCTGACCACAGCGTCAGATCAACAAGTTCACGACCTCGCATTGTGAGTCTGTGTCAAATCAAATCTGGAGTTCACACACCACCAACTTCCTGGTTTTCTGTTCTTCCTCCTCTCCTCCCTTTCTCTCCACGTCTCTCTGTGGTCTTTTTCCTCTTCTTTTATTTTTTGCACTGCAGATACGGGTTTACTCACTGTGGCTGAATCCAAATGTCCAACCTCTGCATGGAGGACTGAGCCTCCGCTGGCTTCAGCTAAACAGAACAACATGTCTGAAGTGCTCACCATCATCATGTCTGTGAGGGCTATGGGCCGCCGCTGTATGGGACAAGACTTCAAACCTTACTTGTTTCCATGGATACGAAAGCTAGGTCTTGACCCTGTAACTCAAGTATCTGAACAGTTCTCAAATGTATTGACTCTGGAAATTTATTCAAGAAATGTACAAGGCCTGCTGCTCTGCATAGGTACATAGATAGATCATGGTTGAGATTTATACGAGCATTAATCAAACCCTCAGCTGAGGAGCCTCACACAACCTATCCTCAGACGCTGGGAGGGCTTCATGAGTGCTTCCTACAGGGCATCATCTCCTCAGGTGACCAGACTGCAGTAACTGCAGTGAGCCACACGTATGGTGGAGGCTGGTCTCAAACAGCTAACATTTTGACAGGATGGTGCAGACGTAATTGTGACACCAGAGGCCTTAGCCGCAAGCAACTGCATGCAATATGTCTGAGTAATAACAGGACTGTGGGAATCTTTGGACATGTTTGACAGGAAAAGCTTGACAGTGTGGACAACATACACGCCTCACATGTGAATTCTCATTCTTTACAGGACACTCTGCGGTTACAATGTTTCTCCAATAAATTGATTCAATAATTGTTCCAATGAAATAATTTGAAAGGGGGTATTGTTTGGCTGAAATTTGCATTCTTGAAACCTCAAAAGTTCTATCACTGGTGGCAGAACCACCTTGCATCTCACTTCACTCACAGAGTGACTGACTGACAACTGACTGACTCTGACAACTCACAGAGTTAAATGAAGACAAGAAGTATTACTAACACGCTCAGATCACAGAGATGGATGAAAATATACACACAGATGCTCACATAGTGACCCCAGTGACAGTGTCACTTGACACCAACATGAATATAAACTCTATACTTAAATTGTAGCCATTTGTTGATGCCACCTCAATTACTAAAGAACAAGAAAAGCTCAATGTCATGAACATTTGCAATACAGGCAACAAACTGTAAGGACTTTACTGTGTTGTTCAAAGTCACAAAAAATTTTGCCCTGCCACTCTGTCTCTCTCACTCCCAACCCATCTGTACTCATTTAACAGCATCACATGCCAGACAGTAAGTGAAAAACAGATATTTACATCAAGAACCAAGACTTTAAATAAAACTTGACGTAAAAATGGAGCAATTTGTTTTGGTCCACTTATTGTTCCAGCTCAGTCACTGCTCTCACTCTCTCCTTAAAGAAGCAGCATGAATAAAGTAGCATAAGCAGTCAGATAAAGATGCTTGCATGCAATTGTGTGCTGAGGTTCATTAGATGAGCAGACACTGTTTTTACACTGGTGGTGTTGATGCTTTATAAATCAATAGATAGCATATGAGGTGCTTTGCAATTTACCATTGTGAAGTTTCCTGCCATATCCTATTGGTCTGGTGGATTACAATATTTATCTGCGGTACTAAAAGAAAACACTCACCTTTTCTATTGACACGGTTTCTTTCATAGTTGTGAGTGTGCAGCTGTCTTCCTCTATCCCTCTGTCATATCTGTTTTTCGACAATGCTCCATCAATTTATTATTGCACTCCTAAAGTTGTGAGGGTGTCGTGGTCCATGAGGGATGGGAACTGACTTTGGTGATACCCCATCTTTTGTTCCAGTGTCACCATGAGGTGACATTTTTGGTTTTTAGTGGACTGCCATTAAATTTGGTACATCCTCCACACTGCCTAAAGGATTCATCCTAATGGCTTTCATGATTCCTTGACTGTTCATCAATGTCACTAGAAAGTCAAAGTTGTCACTTATTCAGCAATTATCTGCTGACATTCACGGTTCCCAGATGATGAGTCGTACACACTTTGGTGATTCTCTGATCTTAGCACCACCATGAGGCTGACAGCAGGGTTTGGAGTGAAACATTTCAACAATTGGATGGACTGCCATGAAATGTGATACCTATTGAAAAACATACATTTC
The DNA here is from genome assembly GCA_023238725.1 of Scortum barcoo. Classification (NCBI taxonomy): domain Eukaryota; kingdom Metazoa; phylum Chordata; class Actinopteri; order Centrarchiformes; family Terapontidae; genus Scortum; species Scortum barcoo. The sequence goes on along the minus strand of CM041536.1, from coordinate 23,136,794 downwards.
CATCATCTTCAGATGTACTTGTGCTAATTAGAAAATGGTAACATGCTAACTCGTTAAATTGAAATGGTGAACATGGTAATCATTATACATGCTGATCATCAGCGTGTTAGCATTGTAATTATTGTTAGCAGTGTTCCGACATCACATCAGTCCGACAGCCAAATAGTCCAAAAAATTGTCCATTTATCCAAAAATACAAACTTTAAAAGAGCTTACCAACTATATGACTCACTGCTCCAAACAATCACCAATGTGTGGCCATTAAGAAAGCATAGATTGCTTGTTCTCTGTAGGAGATTAGGGTTATGGTTAGTTTCCCATACAAACAAAAGTGCATAGCTAATGATCTGCAATGGCACTATACTGTGTACTGCAGCAGCAACATTACAATGGTAGTGAGGACTTAATCCTCTGAGAAGAAGTTGCAAGTGTGTAGTTAAATAAAAATGAGTCGTAAGAGCAACAAGATTTTGTTATTCATGTTATTCGTTGCCACCTTCTTCTAGGTGGATCTCACAGAAATACATTAAATTAGCACGACTTTTTAACCCCACCTTACCACATTTACCACGTGACTTGCCACAGTGTAAAGTGGACTTAATATGTTGTTGTCATTTCACATGTTTCTGTATGATCAGATTGTCTTATTCTCTTACTCGTGGCCATTTCTCACTGGGAGGTGACAAAGGTAGCTACAGTTAGTTCACAGCTGCAGATAACTCATATGCCAAAATAACCTCTTTGTGTTTTCTTTCTTTCACTGTTTAAGACATTGCTTACGTCATGATGTTGGAGAATGAAAAGCAGTCACATTTGAAATTTTTCTCGTTTTGCCTGCAAGAAACAGACATTACACACTGGATAAACACGACTGGAATTGTGCCTACTTCCCCATATTAATGCTGCAGGTATGTTACAATTACTGATGGTGCCAGTGCTCCTGGTGTGGCGCACAGTGCCAGGTTTTCTTTGTAAAAATGTTTCACTTTCATATCCACAAAATGTGGTTGTACAAATTATGCTCCAAGTACTTCATTCAATTTGCAGCCTTTCGTTATTAGTTTAGCCGCAGCATGCAGATCCACCACGGAGAGAAAGGACCCTGTTTCACATCTGTTATTATAACTAGGAACAGTATACGTACGGACCACCTACTGTGTGCATACTGTACAAGGTGGCATATGGGTGGAGGAGCTTATGTGTGCACGTGCTTGAATGGGTGTATGTAGGTGGTGTGTGTGTGTCTGTGTGTGTGTATCCTCCAAAACAGCAATGAAAAGAGTTTGTCCTTCATGCAAGACAGACAAGGACAAAATTGAATCTTTCTCATTCATTGCCATTGAATGTTTGAATAGAGTAATATATTTCGCTCTTTCTGTCTTCAACAGTGTGCCAAACAAAGGACTGCTTTCAGCCTCTAATTGAAATGCTGGGTTGCGTAAAAGGAGACACACACACGCACACACATGCGCACTCTCGCGGATGTATTCCAACATACAAAAAGCATGCAACATATTCAATAGCCTCTCTCTCTCACACATACAAATAAGGAAACAAAGATGTATCTTCCAGACATGACACAAACACAGATCTGGAACACAAATCCTTGTGCGTCTGCCATTGTGAGGCACCTCCAGTGACTGCATTCACTTCCAGAAGCCTCCTCCTGCCCTCTCTTTGACCTGTTAAAATCAGTGTTGAATTTTTCCTTCTGCACACTTTCACACATTTTATATAAAATCTGCCCCCTGATCTAGCGCACACTGTCGATCTGTCTCCTTCCTTTACTCTCAGTTTCTTTCTTTCCCTCCTCACTCTCTTCATCCTCATCCCTCTCTGTTACTTCCCTTCCCCTCTCCTCATTATCCTCTTCTGCCACAGCGGACATCGAGCAGTGGCGGAATAAAAACGGAGTGAAGACACATTCGATGACCCTCCTCTCCTCTTCATCCGTCTCTGCCTCCTCCTCTCCTTCCTTCCTCCTCCTTCTGCTTCTTCTTTTTTAAGGATTTTAAAGGGATCGCTTACTGTGCCCCTTTGGTTTCAATGTGGCATTCTACTGATGCTAACAAGCCATTTTTAGGGAAAGTGAAACTCCCCCCCCATCCCACACCCCCACACACAATATGACAAGTGTCTAGTGAAGAAAAATAACCAGGCAAAATTCAAAATGCCAAGGTGTAGCTTTAAGACGACAAGGCTAAATTGGCTATTATTTTTCCTTCCTGTCTGTGCTGTCCTGTCCTGTCTGTCCCTCTCTACCTCTCTCCTTACTCCCGGTCATTCTCTTTATTAATGAATGCGGGCAGCCACACATATCTGTATATGTATGGATGTGTGCATACGTGTGTGTGTGTTTGTGTAGACTCAAACTTTATATCTTAATCAGCGAGACTTTAGAGGAAGTCATGAGTATAATAGTGCAGATGAAAACGGATTGTAGGAAATGGATCAAACTCCATGGATCACACCTTTTACACTGTTTGCCCTGCTCGTAGCTAAAGCCATAGATGTAAAGATGGACAACATGTCTTCACTTCCTCACACTGTACAAAAATGAAAAAGTATCCCAGATATAGGCACCTCCATCTTGCGCTGGTGACGTCATTTGGACGACTTGTAATGGAGGAAGGAGCCGCTTTACAGAGGTCCCGCCCATGCACCCCCATGCTAACCAATAATTAGTAACGATTAGCTAGTGATCACCTCCTTAAGTTAAAGTTACATCTCCTCTCAATCTTCCTACTCCACATTCCTGAAATTCCTGAAACGTCGTCTGCGGGCTTTGTGACTCCACTGAGATTCATAGCTGTCAGTCAAGATGTCACACCCTCTTTTTATAGCACCAAATCACTCATTAAAACCAAACTTAGCAGGAAAGTCACAAACATCAGTGTGAGGAAAAGTTTATTTGACATGTACTTTAAATGGGTGGGGCGGTATTTATGACCTATACTGCAGCCAGACACCGGGGGGGTCAAGGCCTCATATTTTTGGGAGCTGTCATGTCATCTATCTATATTTACAGTCTATGGCTAGAACTATGAAAGAAAATAAACATCTCACTGCTATATGTTCTTTTCTGTATCTGGTGCAATCACATGTTGAACATGGTGGCATACTGTATATATTAGTGACTGTCTCACAGGGTGGGGAGGGGGCTGTATTACTGTTTGTGTCAGGATGACATTTTACAGCAGTTTTTTTCTTTTTGTGGCTAATTATCTCTTTGTCTCTGTCTCTGTCACTATTGCACTGGTTGCAGACAATTAAATGCAGTTGTAGCCCCGCCCATACTACACCCACGAAAAATGAATAAATAGGTCAAAGATACTGAATTGGATTGACTGAAACAAAAAAAAAGGAATAAAAAAAAATAGAGGGTTAAGACACTGCATCATTAAGAGTTTTACCATCCACCTGCTTTAATGCAAATTTTCAAATTTGCACTTAAAAAACCTGAGTGAAACACTCTTAGAAATAAATAATGACACACGTGAAGCATGTGACTAACTCTATTTGTCATTAAAGCTCAGAGAGATGAAAAGATAGAGGAGACAAAAACACCAGATCTGTGTGGAGCGATGAGGAGACTGTAACCTTCCTCAAATTAATGAAGCAAACACAAGTATCCAATTCCCATCATGTTTGCCACATGGTTTTTATGCATGTACTAGAAATTGTACAATGGAAAGTTGTTTCTCTCTGAGAAATGCACTGTTATGATTGGACTTCCTGACCTTACACAAAATCAAGACCAGCAGCTATTTGTATACATTTTTATTCCTGCCTCCCATACACCTCTAAACCAGAGATCCTAAAAATAGTTACTGTAAAAGCACAAACACACAAGACAGATGGACGACACATACAAGTGTCACTTTTCTTTAATTTTACCAGCACAAGACCTCGGTGCAGTCCTTAAGTAAATAAGGACAAATGCAATTTGACAATTCAGTGCCTCAGAAAAAGTCAGTGTCAATCAGTGTAAGATAATGGGCCACCTTCAGCTTTCAGAATAGCCTCAGTTCTTCTTATTATAAATTCTCTGAACTCCACTGGAGGGCTGAACACCTGACTGAGAGTGTTATCTTACACATTGCTCCAAAGTCTCCATAGGTGTTCTATTAGGTTGAAATGTGACTGTGAAGTCCATAGCATGATTCATATCATCTCATTCTCCTCAAACTATTCAGGGACTCCTCGTGCCCTGTGTGGAAGAATCTGCATTTCACTTATTTATACAGGTTTTGCCTTTAATCTGTCATCCATCTGTGTGCAAACATACAGTACGTGTGTGTCAAGAGAAGACACCCTCACAGTGACCTCCGCACCTTTAACCCTTGACAATTTGATATTTGGCCCCAGCAGTGTCACTTCAGTTTTGGAAGTCACAAAGAGCAAACAGAGCGATGACAGATAACCCACAGAGGAGAGGAAGAGAGGCAGAGAGAATCCATCCTTAAGAGCCTGGAATCTGCTGTGGCGAGGAGAGGAGAAAGTAAAAGTGAAAGATTTATCTGTGTTTTATTTAGCAGTCTAAACCAGTTTGAAACCTTCTTAAGGCAAAGTGTTTTATTTCAAGATAATATTTTTATTAAATGAGAATACCCTGTATAAATCACTGTACCTTGTATGTTAGATGTGTCACAGCTGACACTTCAGGTACACATCCACCATGTGAGTAATCAGACAAAACTGTGGGGGAAAAAAAGCAGCAGAGTCTGACAAAGCTGATTATGTTGCAGCCCTTTGGCCTGTCTCTCATCCGACTCTGTCAAATAGCTTTATAATCAGATTGCTGGTTGTGACTCTATCTCCATGTCTGTCCACATTTATGGTAACTAAAGTATTAGGTGAATTTCCTGGGAGAAGAAGAGGCTCCGCTTCGATCCAGCATCACAAATCATTCTTAATTATTATCCCGCGGATCCACAACAAAGAGAAAATATTGTAATGAGGCGCTTCGCTACTTTCCTCTACACATTGCAAGGGAGGTGAACACTCATTTTTCAGCCCTGCATTTGCATAAATTCTCTTCTTTTTTAAGTTGGCGCTGCCAAAAGTGATAAAGTGCATGCAGCACCAGGGTGGAGAATCAGGGAGAGGGAGGGGAGGGGGTGAGGAAGCGGAGTAGGGAATGGGGTTATAGGTAGCAGAAGGGAAAAGTAAAGTAAGCTTAAAATAATAAGAGAATGCAGAAGATCTGCATAGACTGTCTGCAAAGGGACAAAAATAGGTGGGCAAAAAAAGTGGCTGGACCGTGAGAGGAAGCGGTGACACACAAGCGGCGAGACGAATAGGAAGAGAGGTGAAGAACCGAAAAAAGTTAAAGAGAAAGAACATCAGGTCTGATTTGACCAATATAATGAAGAGATGGAGGAGAGTTGAAGGGGGAGGCAGAGATAATGTGAGTGGGACAGATAACAAACAGAGAAAGCTGCAGGCAGGAGGCTATAATGGACTTTTGAGTGGAGAGAACGAGAGATAGATTTACGAGGAGAGAGGGATGAGTGCAGGGAAATACAGAGATAGTGTGATAGAGTACTAAGTGGAAGGGGTAAATTGTGGCCCTGCCTGTGTTCTGTTTTTACAAAGCCCGTCATAAAAAACGGTGTTTAAATTTAATAGGCGGCTGCTGTAGGACACACACACGCGCGCGCACGCACAACCTGAAACACTGAGACATATTTTCTAATCTCACTATTGCGCAGGATAAATGCTGTAATCCCAGAGAACTGAGAGTATCTATGCCATATTTGACATGGAGTCATGCAATTTTACATGAGAGGATACGACCATATTGACAGTAACTCCTGAATAAAGTCCATTCATGTAAAAGATTTAAAAAAAAAACAACATTCAGAGCTAAAGATGGAAACTGCTACCTGTTAGAATAAAGTGAACTAAATACATTAATATTAAACAAATGTCTACAAATAATAATAAAGAAGGCAGTTGTCTAAATGTTTTCATGTAGTGAATGCTTTGTAGGGAAAATACAGGGAAAAAAAAAATTAATATGAGTGAAGGTATGGAGTGTGATTAAAAAAAAAACATTCAAAGTAAGTAAGACACATATTTCATTTTTAGTCACACTTCAGCCCACTGTCAATGGCGACACTGACCAGGAACAAAAATGACAACAGCGGTAATAAAATCTTTGATATGACAGTGAAATAACACTATAAATAAACATCCACATTTTATAAGCCAGCGTCTGCAGCTTTTGCAGCACTTCTGTGGATCCTTAGAAGTTCTCTGCATTTCAAGCATAGCATCTGCAGGTTAAATAACATCTCATACAGACTGACAACACACACACACACACACACAGAGCTCCACCACACACAGAGAGAGCCTCGCCACACACAACACAGCAGCAAATCTCATGAGTTATCTGTTGCCCACAAACGCTCAAAGGCAGAAAACACACCCGTTCCATCCATTCTCATAAACATTCACATGTAGCACAAACACACACACACACACACACACGGACTGAGAGCTTGGCCTTGTCTGGTGCAGTCATGGCTGGCTGTGGACTAACAGAGATATATGAGAGAAGTGAGCTGTGTGGAGAACAACATTTATCTAGAACCCTTTCCCTTTAGTATGCAAGGACACCTACCAACAGGAACACGCGGCGCTGTTCTCTTTATAACTCTGCCGTCAGCTCAATCCAGTGAGCGTTATCGTCAGGAAAGCAGCCAATTTCAGCATATTTACACTTGTTTGCGTGTTAATACTTGGGACATTGGATAGTGCGTATTGCGTTCACTCCCACACCGGCCACTGCTTGCTGCATATCAGTGGTCAGTGTGTGAGTAATTACTGTTTGTGCAGAAACAGTCTCAGGTCCTCCACAGACAACAGCTGCTTGGCAATCACTCACTTAGCACTGCAGACAATAAGGCGCACCGTCCTTGAAGTAGGAGGTGGAGGGAGAAACCCTCCGCAGAGTGTGAGAAAGAACGAGACGCTGCTTCCAGACTGAATTTCGCCACCACATGTTTTATGCATGAATTAACCAGTCTGTTTGGCTCTTATTAGGGTCGGCCTGTTTGAGTGTGTTTTGGGGTATTATATCTTTAAAACAAGACTTGTGAGAGTGTGCAGCAGTGTCAGCAGCTTTGTGAGGCCGCACTTAGACACAGCAGTGCTTTGAGCTACATCAGCATGCTAACATACTAACAACAACTCGAAGGTGCTGATGTTTAGCATTTGTAGTTTTGATAATATATTTAGGATTACTATTAAACACATTTTTCAAGATTCTGACCCACATGAATGTTGTGTACATGAATTATTGTCATTAAAGAATTTCACTAAAAAACTAAACATGAACATCGTGGTGACTCGAGAGGAAAAATTAGGCAATCACCAAAGTCAGCAGGCATCATTCTCTGTAGATATGGCTGCACAGCAATAAAAGCAATCAACTCAATGGTCTGTGAGACACCAGGACCAAAGCAGTGGACTAAACGTACTGCACCATTAGGAGTTCTTTTAAATGGCACCAAACACCCAAGGTAAAATGTGTTCACAAAGCTGGAGACTGCAAATTTTGTCTTAGAACTAGAGAGAGGTCTTATAGGACCCCTGGTGTAAAAGCACTAATTACCAGTATAGCAGAATAATATCCGCCCAGTGGTAACTGCGACTGCAGCAGGTTTTTATTTTTAATCAAAATTCTGTTTGTACTTGCATTGACACAAGAATCAAATGTGACAAAGATGAGAGGACAGAAGTGTGTTTAGGTGCTGAAAAGGTTTGACAGCTTCGGTTCAGGTTCTGGTCACCGTCAAAGAAAATGGAGCACATCAGTTCTCTTGAGGATCTACTTGTTGTATTCTGATTATCAGTACTATGCTAAACCAGAGGTGGAATAACATTTTTACAACTTTAGTGACTGACAAAGTTGCTAGTTACTTATTATTAAGACTTAAAACAAAATAGTATGATGCATGATCATTACAATGTAAAAAATCTGCCTAAAAATAACACATTAGTAACAATAATTCCCATGATTCCCACTCTTTTGACTTTTTAAACACAAATTTCTGACTATATTTCTGCACTTTTACCTCTAAATTCACTTTGACTCATTTCATATTCATGCATTGAGGAACTACTTTTACTCAAACAACCTGAATGCTTCTTCTGTATGCACCAAACAGATTCAGTGTCAACAAGTTCCGGATCATTCAACCACCTGCAGATACTTACAAATTTTAGATGTGCTCTCTCAAAGCTGCTGCTTTGGATCACATCATGGCATTGAGGTCCTGTGACACAACAGAAGGCCACCAAGCACTAGACTTTGTGGCAAGATTGTTTTGTCAACTACCCTCCAAGGTCAAGAACAAATAATTACCATTAAACCATTTAACAAGGCTGAGGTTTTACTCTCTAGCTTCTTATAAGATAACAATATACTGGGCCGACACAGAACTATCTCAGTAAGATAATATAATGTGATTTTCCTTCAAAATCTCATTTTGTGAGATCCTGGTGATGCCATACAGTACAAAGCAATATTGTTTGGTTGCATTTCAGCATGTATGACTGAGGTGCTTCTGTATACTGAAGTGAAACAGAGACTTGTGAAAGATCACATCTCTCAGAACCCACGATTTACCCAGCATGATGTTGGCCCTGCTTTCATACCATTATACAACACTGTGTGTGTGTGTGTGTGTGTGTGTGTGTGTGTGCATGTGTGTGTGTGTGTGTGTGTGTGTGTGCATGTGCGTGTGCGTGCGTGTGTGTGTGTAATGTGTATGTGCGTGTGTGTGTAGGCATGCATTTGAGGGTTTAACAAAAACACTTCAACTCCCTCATTCAAGTTCCCTACTGTTCCACTGTCACTCAAACACACACACACACACACACACACACACACACACACACAGCAGTGGGCTCTCAGTGTGTGAGTGACCCAGACATTTGGCATCTTTCGCGTCAGGGTGCTTTCTTTCCTCTCATTCTCCTCATCAAACAGAGAGAAGAGAGGGATGGGTGGAGGGAAGAAGAGGGAGGCAGAGAGAAGAGAGGGATGGGTGGAGGGAAGAAGAGGGAGGCAGAAGGTCAGTGGACAAGAGAAAGAGAGAGAGAAAGAGAGAGATGGATAAGGGCATAATGACGATCCAAAAAAAAAACAAAATAACAAAGACAGAGGGGAAGCGGCCGAGGGTGGTGGAAGAGAGGTGGAGGAGCAATAGAGAAAGATGAGAGAAGGGAAAAGAATGAGGGACTGACAGGGAGAACTGAGAAATGAGAGAACTGAGACAAAGTTTCCTTCATCTCCATCAGGGGTGAAAAACCCAAAGTGCTTGGATGCAAACAGGTCCTGGGTCGCACCTCTGCTCATCTCCCTGGTGTTTCTTTGTGAGATGACTAGACTCCCCCACCCCCTCCCTGTGTCTGTGTTCTCTCATTTTTTAGTTCAGTTGTGCACATTTCCTGTTTTATTTCATATACTTACCTCTCCTCACATGTCGGTTTACTTAATACCCTTGTGTGTTTGATTACCTGCTCCACCCCAGTTCGTTTCACCTGTCCCTCATTAGTCTCCACACCTCTCTCCACTTCCCCTTCAGCCACACTATATACGTATGTATCAGTCCCCTTCCCTTGTTGGTTCATCTGTGTTTCGTCCCCCTGTTTCAGCTATGTGTTTCCTGTGTTTGTGCTTTCCACTGAGGCTTTTTTCCTAATAAACCACCTTCATTAGCATCTACTCAACGCATTTGGGTCCATCCTGCATCACACAACACTCAATGATCATGTCAACCCTACTTTCTACCACACATCCAGACTATTTTTAGTCTGTCATTTAATCAATCAGCAAATAAATGCTTATCATACTAACATAGCAATGCTGTTACTTTTTCTTAGAAGGTTCTAGTGTAATAATGCAGTATTTCATTAAAGGAACAACAATTTTGGAAGTATGCGTATTTCAAAGTAAATTAGATGAACAATGTGCACCTCCTTAGCTGCTTTTCTCCTGCAACTGTACTCAAATAAAGGTAATAAGCAGCATATGAGGGGAAAACAGAAATTCTAAAGTTGACTAATTAACATTTGACATCATCTTTGTTTAATGTGTGCAAAAGCCAAGCTAACCTACTGCTGGTTGAATGTCATTTTCAGCGGGCAGATATGAGAGAGGTCTTCTCATCATACTCTTGGTGAGAAAGCAAATATTGGATGATTTTAAGCATTTGGTAAACTGTGCTTTCTCCACTTGCTTGTGCTGCAGTGACGCAGATTCTAAAATAATGTGACAGAGCCCTGAAAAGTATGTGTTAAAGGAAAATCAATGCCTCTTTAGTGGTGAGTATAATTACCGCCTCATAAGAAAAAAAATCCTGTTGATAAACTTTAAGGCAAAAATGCTCAGCTCAGTTAAAGAAACTGGAGTAAATGTAAGATATAAATTCCTCCCCTGCTCTCCACAATGCAACCAACGCATTTTCTTTTGTCTGGGGAGGTGTAAATTTCACACACACACACACACACACACGTGAGGAAGCAGGATTTAACAGGACAACAATTTCCAGCTTTGAAGAGAGTTTTTCACAGCTCTCTGACGAGCCAGCAGGTTTATTTGTGCTTCTTTAGTGTGAGAGACGAAATGTGGACATCCATTACAGCCGCTTCAAAGAGTCACACACTCATTTTTAGAATTGTGCTCATCCTCCCTGTATATCCGAATGTGATTATGGCGCCTTTATGGCCATAAACAGCCCGCTGAACAGGGAATCAATGCTGAGATGATCAAGAGGCTGAAACACTGTCTATGAAAACTGCAGCTGGATAGATAGGTAGATCATCTTTCTCACACACACATTTGAGGTGATGTGCTGATTAAACCGCTCCCTGCTGATGAACAGCTACTGATCATCTAGGTCAGGACGTAAACACACATACATACATACATACACACACGCAGACACACAGCTGTTTCCTGACAACTGTTGGCTCTGATTCACACACATCTGCACACACACTCAGACGTGCACGCTCACAGCTTCAGGTGACAGAGATTAATAGCCTCACTGACTGACAGAGTAACTTCCGCTTCCTTTGTGTCACTGTCAGCCCCGGGCTGCGTGCGTGTGTGTACGTGTGTGAAGCCATTATTAGAGGTATAATTGCAGAGACATTTAAAGTGTTTCCCCTCAAGGGCTCTGCCGGCATCCAATAAAGTTTTCATGCCACAGGAGAGACAGGGAGAGAGAGCGAGTGACAGGGAGGACAGAGGGGAGAAAAGAGAACGATGGAGGAGGTGCAGGGTTGTGCGGCGAGGTGCAGCAGTTAGCAACAAGCATGTGGTGTCCTGGCAGCAAGTATCACCAAACTGACTGAGATATGTGGTTGATGAGCAGATAAAGTAGCTGCCCGGGCAAAGCTATCTCCTGCAAAACATGTTTATACTACCTGTTTGTTTTGCCAAATACATTTTGGAAGGAAAATCACTCCTGCCTGGAATATATTCACATGTAAAGTTTTGTTTTTTTGTTTTTCCAATCCAGGAAGTGTGACACTTGCAACTACACACCACCGTCTCTGTACAGCAATGAAATCTCTTTACTGTACAAGTGGTGTATCCGACATCACTGCTTACCAATTTACTGTGAGGACTGACAACAGGATTTTACTGGCTTGTGTATTTCCTCCAGGTGAACATCCTCTGTTACACTAATGGTAAAATGCACCTTATAGTCTAATGGTGTTCTCTGTTTATGTCCCTGACTGCCTCCCATTTACATTTTTTGGCATCTTTCACATTCCTGGCCATATACCCTGTCATGGTGTGATAACTTAGCACAGACAAACATAGAAATATTACTCATTGTTTTGGGTCCTAATACGAATACTAACACTGTAAAATGACTTCTGTTTTGGTCTGCTGGTTTTTCAACAGTGGGACGTGAAGCTCTGTGGTGTGAAATTAAGTGGGTTTTTTTTGTTTGTTTGTTGTTGTTGTTTTTTTTTTGTTTTTTTTCCCTCTTGGTGACGTGAACGAAAGTTCCCCCGCAAACAAAATGGTACAGCTTGCTTCATAGAAAGTAAGGGGCGTTGATAATGCCAATGAATGAGTTTGTCCAATTAATAGAGGTTGTTTGATGGAACTCTGATGTGAACAAATCTCAAAGAAAAAATACATTTTAATACAGATTAAAGCAGCAGTCAGTAGCATTCAGAGAAAGTGCTCTTCTTCTGGAAATTAGCATAATTACAATTTCCAGGTCCCTTCCTCTCTACATTGCACACCAGCTCGCTGTAGAGAGAGGCTCATAAGCCCCTCCTCATAGTGTTGCTCGATCTTCTTCTCTCTTTGTGACTTGTTTTCTTCATTGTTCTTCCACTGTTTACTTATCTTTCATGTAAACTGCTGTTCTTGTTGCTTGTCAGGGCTACTGTCAGGGCACAGAGACAGTTTGAGCAAATATGACTGAAACTCATTTTAAAATGAGATACATACTTCTACTTAAGTATACACAAATTTCATCCATTGTGTTTTTCTTCAACTTTTGTTGACATTGATATTAGGTCTGACAGATGCTTAGACCACGGCTGATGAAATCTATATGACAGGATTAAAAAAGCCCACAAGAGTAAATAACTGGACCTTGGTTTGAGCTAAATATTGAAAATGTGTCCAGTGTGTCAGAGACAGCTGTATTTATGTATCTTTCAATGAACATCAAATATGTTATCACAACAAGCTGTTTTGAGGCAATAATCTCATCATCAACAACTTCAGAGAGCTCCACTCGAATCTGCTGCGCATAAATGAGCTGTCACTGTTCTGCATTTGCACAGTTTAGAGTTATTTAGTTAAAAATTCACAGTAGTGTGAGAGTTGAGAGACAGAGAGAAAAAGTGAAGGCAGAGGAAACGAGGAAGGGTGATTACTGGTGCAGAGAATCTCTGAGGATAAAGGGCTTTTATTAAAAACAGATGAGAAGAATGCATGACAACTTCTCTCTCCCTCATCGGCTCTCTGTGTTTTTCTTTGTCTCTCTCTTGCTCCTCTCGCTCTGCCCCCCCCCTCCCCACCCCCCCATGTCATATTGAGACTGGATAGACTGTACCTGAGAAGTTTACCTAACTAAACAGCTCAAAGTACAGCTCGTCCATTTAGATTAGGCTGAATGAGGGTGAGAAAGAAGCGCTGCCTCCTTCTGTCTGTCCGGCTCTGCCTCTCCCCTTTACAGGCTCCTGTGCTTCTCTTTTTTTAACACTAATGTGTATCTAATGCACATTTTCAATCTAAAAAACCCCAAATAATCACACAGACTCTTTTTGGCATGAGATGTCAATACAGACTATCTTTCCAGAAATACAGACACAAATACCGGAGAGACTTTCATCGTAGAGCTGCTAGCCGAGGTACCCACAGTTACGAGCTCTCCAGGAACTGTCAAAGACTCCCTGTCTTTCCAGCAGGGACACAGAGAGTCTCCTTCAAACAATACTTCCTCACCCACTTCTTAAATACACTGAAAGTGAGAGTTCTAGTAGAATTTAAGGTTGTTTTTGGGTAAAAGTGATACAGCAGCTATCATATATATAGATAGGTGACAAATTAATGGGAAAAAAACAACATAAAGTGTTTTAGTGAGGTGCTGGGCAACGTCCTGCCATCAGCTTCAACAGATTCAGCGCTCCTTGGCGTTGATTCTCCGAGTCTCTGATCTCTACTGAAGGGATGAACACAATTCTTCTAAAGATATTCCCTCATTTGGTGTTTTGATGGTGGTGGTGCAGAGCGCTGTCTTACATGTCCATCCTCATCAATCCTCAGTGAACCCCTCATGCTCTGTGGATGGGGCATTGTCATCCTGGAAGAGACCACTCCCATCAGGATAGAAATGTTTACATCACTGGATAAAGGTGATCACTCAGAACATTTTCCCACCATTTGAAGTGACCCTACCCTCTGAGGGGACAAGTAGACTCAAACCATGCTTCGCACCTTCATGGATGCAGCTGCAATTGTTATGTTTTTCCACACATTTATTCAGGTTTTTCCTTTAACTTGATTTTGGACATATTTGTAGACAGAGTGTCTAAGCTTCAGCGCTCTAGCTGGGCTTTTCCCGTGTTTTTTCAAGTCCACACAGCACTAGCTAGTGCCCATTAGAAAAACCTGTAATACACAGACCATGGATAAGTGTCTCAACAAGCCTGCTTTATCTATCCCTTTAAAAAACACACTTAGTCTATATATACTGATTCCTCAGTAAAAATGTTTTAATTTCACTTTGATTTCACTCTGTGAACTGCTGTCTCCCTGAGAATACACATGTAAAGTGTACCCCATGTTCTTGGCAATAGATCAAGTTTCAATCTGATTTCTTTTTCCACTACTGTCATCTAATCAAATCTTATCTGGCTCTTCTCTCCGCAGCCTCACAGGTGCAGGAGGGCTCAGTCACTGCAGCACAGAGACCTGAGCCCTGCTGCTGCCACTGATCTCAGCCTGTCATCAGTTTAAACAGGAGGAAAATGATGGCAGTCACGTGGTTTATTAAACAATCAAATGCAACACAGCAGGATGCAAAGAAACACACATTAAAAGTAATATAATGACACAGTACCACACGAAGGTGCTGTATCAATGCATTGCCACTTACAGTAACTTCATGGAGCGTGTTGAGCTACAGAGAAACACGGAACAACAGCAGCAGCGATGAGATCTCAATAACAAGATTACGTTCAGGATGCAGTCACTGTTCCCCTTATATTCCACTATTAAAGTTTCACACTGCTTCACTTACACTGATTCACACTGGCATTTCATAGAGACTGCTCAGAATTGCGACCACAGCGCGACCCTGCCTAAGGAGGGCTCTACTTCATTGGATTAAAATATGAAGAAAGTCGAGGTAATGTGTTCCAGCAGGATGATACAGTAACTGTCACACTGAGAGGAAAAACTGTAATCCTGGATGCTGAATGATCCCATAAATGGCATATTTGAGGCTTATGGGTGTATTTAAAATGCCTGTAATCGTGTCTTTCATTAAGATGGAAGTTATTTTAAAACAGACCCATACTGAATGGTTTAAACAGTGAACTGTATTTTATTGAAATGAAGCTGAACTGAGCATTCACTAAACCCCTCCCCTGAACACAGGTCTAGTGATGTGAATTCTGACTCTTTTTAGAGAACGAGCTGTTTTGGCTCGGCTCACTAAAAAGAGTCGGCTCTTTAGGCTCCCTTTTCAACTCTTTTTTTTGTTGCTTAAATTAATTTATTCCCAACAATAATGTAAAAGTATGCGCAAAATGAATTACTAATGTAAAAAAAACATGCATTATGTTTTTTATTTATATATGTTTATTATATAGATATGCCTTTATTTACTCACTCTACAGAGTGCTACAAAAAATAAATGATAAAATATAAAACATTTTTTTAACTATTTACAATTGAACTTTTAACTATTTTAAACTTTTAGCTTTTTTCTACTAAACAAATTTAAAGTGAAACAACACAGTATCACTGGCTCGATAAGAGATTTTAATCTTGCAGACTCTACACTCTGCCTTTGTATTATCAATAGAATTGAAATGGGTCCAGATTTTACTTCCTTTTCCTGCTGTCACTCATTTTCTTAACTTTACCTTTCCAGCGTGCGTTCATGTGTTGTCTCTCCTTGTGGCCCACTGGCCCCTTGCTCTCTTTCTCTCTGGTCTCCCTGACTCTCTCCCGACACAGAGACCGACACATCACTAGTCCAATCATAGCTGTCCATAACTTGGCACGTCAGGCCTCTAAAGCTTTAAGATTCTTTACATTTTGAAGCTTTGTGTTTGGGGCTCTAAGATCCAAGTCCAAAAAGATTATTAAAAGTGTAATGAGTGGATTCAGGTATGTTTTGAAACAAGTCAGCTGGAAACGTTAAATAGTCAGACAGTGTTTTCAACCAGCTCATGAACATTTGCAGTTGTAACTTTAGCCAGCAAAAACAGTGGTGACCAGCAAGAAACGAGAAGCCTGCTTTTCTCTACAACTGTCTGAAATCGAGGAGCTGTTGTTTTAAAAAACATTAAAAATCTGCAATCATTGGTATTGTAAATTGCCAGTGTTGTGTGATAATGGAAAGCTTGACAGGTGTAGCTACAATAACAGGGAGGGAAGGTTGGGAGCTATCAATGTCTGAATGTATATTGTCATGTATCCATCATGACCGCTTTTAGAAAATTGAATATAAACCTTATTTAGGACAAAAACCCTTTCTCCCCTCTTTCATCCTCCGTCAAGCCCTTTTGCAGCCTGTTCATGCTGCTCAGTCTTTCTCTCTACGGTTGCTGGCTAATAAATTGGTTGACACCAGACATTTAGGCCAGCGATGGAAATATCACATCCAAATATCACGCTGACCCTCAGCAGCTCTCTCATCACCCAGCGGACAATGTCCCTCTTTGTTCTTCACACACAGAGGACAAGACACGGGAAGGAGGAAGGACAGAGGGACAGAGGGAGAAGTACAGAAAGAAAGAGAGAGA
Source organism: Scortum barcoo (assembly GCA_023238725.1). Lineage (NCBI taxonomy): Eukaryota > Metazoa > Chordata > Actinopteri > Centrarchiformes > Terapontidae > Scortum > Scortum barcoo. The sequence continues at coordinate 23,120,261 of CM041536.1, read as the reverse complement.
GAGAGATTCTTTGAAAAGAAGAACAGGATATAGGTGCATACAGGGGGGAGGGGACAGATAAAGGCAACAAAATCAACCACTGGAAAGATCAGGTGTTTGATTATTGTAATTTTCCCTCTCTCTCTAACATACTCTCTGAGAGGTCCATAGCATCATTAAAAGCTCATTTGTACTTTTCCCAAACTCTTCCCCCTTTGCATTGATTACATGTCTCATTGATGCTTTGGTAATTAAGACAATGATTGTCATTCGTTGGCATATTGACCTACCAATCAACACATGATGAGCAAACTTCACACTCAAGCCCTCATGTTGCATCACCCGGAAAATAATGTAATTTGAAAAAAGTTTTATTGTTGTTTTTTTTTCTAACTCCTGTTGCATCCTCTGAGGTAGAGAAAAGGCAATTAGGCTTTATGGCCGGGAAGTGTCAGCCGCTTCTTTTGTTTCTGTTCCTTTGTCCATCAAAAGAAAAAGAATGTGACATTAGATGATCATTATGTTTCATTAATTAGTTTTAAATGACACCACTCATTTAGAGACAAAGTGTTGAACACAGGGAAACAATAGAAGGAGTGTAAATTGATTAAACTGATTTCAGACTGTGTTTAATAATGAACTTCACACTAAATCCACTTTTTTGAGTAAGTAATTATATTTACGGTTACTTTATTATGTTTTCGACTACATCCGTGAAGGCCTGCCTTTCTGCTCAGTGTGCCAAAGTCCACTCACAGCTCAGGCACAACTGTTTTCTCTGCTCCACTATCGTAATGTGCCAGATCTATTTATGCAGGGGCAGTTTGAGTTGTTAAATTTACTTTAGTGATTCAAAATAAACCGATTTTACTGTGATTTAATTGCAATAAAAAGAATCAAAAGGATGCTGAAATAACTACATCATGATGCTGATGACTTGTAAAAAGTCTGAATTAATGCTTTGTCAGGTTTGTCTGCAAGATGACAAGCAAGCACCTTTTAAAATGTTTGTTTCCTGCTAACACTGTAGCTGAACCATTAACAATCAGAATAATGTCATCTAAATTCTGCAAAAATATGACATAACAACACTGTTTGCACCGTAGCAGAGCTGAAGAGAGAAAAGACCATTGGAAGGGCAAAATTGTCCCAACAGGGTGTTACTGTCAACGGAGAAAGTCGGGGAATTTTTAAAGTTATGTTACAATCTGCTCACATTTTTGGAAATGCTGCTTCTTGTGTTTTTGCTAGCTAACTGCTTTTGAAGACAGAATTAATCCATTAATCTGTGAAAAGCCTCAGATGACATTTCAGATAACAACCTTTCTACAGTGAACACACAGTATGTCATTGATTTAATCACTGATTGACTGATCAATTACCCAAAGGGGCAAGTGCTGATTGTGATGTAACAGATTGCAATAGTGGCTTCATAGAAGGCTGCTGACGAACAAATTGTTTCTCATTGCCAAGTGAAAGGCTTTTTTTTTCATTGCTTTGTGTTGCTGCATTTGATCTGTTTTGATTCCTTGACAGCTGGATTGAATGTGATGACAGCTCGGGGCCTGCGATGCTCTTATGTGTGTCTTCTGTAATTGGTAATGCTTGATTTTCCTGTTTCAGAGGCAGAAAACCAAAGCAGCAATCTGTCTGTGCACAGGCAAACAGTCAGGCCATCAAGGCAAGGTTTTTTTAAAGATGTAAGAAGTAGAAAGGGGAATATTGCTACTGATAGATCAAACCTAAAAATCAATGAAGTCAGAGTGAGACAGGAATTCTCTTCCTGTATTACTCTCCAGCACACACACACACACAAGTACACAGGCTAATTAAAGGAAAACCAGAGTGGGAGAGAATCAGACAGGCAGGTATGCCGATGGGATGAAGGAGACTTTAGACTTCATAAAGGAAAGCGAGCAAATTGACCTCCCGAATGAGGGAACTGTTTCATTACACGTCCCCCGGGTGTGCAGGGTAATAAGGTTAAAGCTAGGGGCACACACTACAGGATTAAAAGACACACAGGCAGCATGGAGGGAAGATGGAGATGAAGCCATTGTAGCACTTTAATAAATGTGTAAAACACCCCCAAACACATCCCACATTGCCTCTAGTTTGAATTCAGCTCAGGAGAATAAGTGACATTGAAATTACGTGTTGTAGACAAGACTCAGGCTCCTTCGACTGAATTATGGAATTGAAATTATTTACATGGAATTTACATTCAAAGGTTAGTAAAGTCAATTAGTAAATGTATCTGTTTAGTAAAGTATGTACTTAAGTTACAGTGTGTTTCAGGTAATTAATGAAAAGTAGGTCCAAAGTAGACCTGCTCAGATACAAACAGAAGTTCTATTGTTTGAATTCATGGTCACCGTTTTTTTTTTTTTTCCATTATTTCGCAGGGATGGAAAGTCTCTTTTTATATATCAGCTATAAAATGTGGATTTACAGTTGATTTAAGCATGATGATATTCACCCTAGAATTAGTGTAATATCAGCTCAGTGGTAATTTGTTCAATTCAGCTCTGGGTGCTTTAAAAATAAACAAAATAACATTCAAGAGTGTACTTGGTCCAAATCTGTGGCATCAGATTTATGTTATATGTTGCGAGAATGCTCACAAGCAATTTCTGTTATTTCACACAGCAGATATTAATGATATTAATGGCTCACTCGTACAATAGAAGTGCTCATCTACAAATGCTGTACCGGCTGCTGTGAGAAAGAAACAAAAATGGGGAATGGGCCAAAGAACAGCACTTGTGTGTACATAACTTAACAAGCAAGCACACAAAGCAACCGCCGCGTGCAAGAGAGCCTCTGCTTTGTGAGCGCTGGAGGGCATACACAATGTAACTGTCCCCCGAGGCTGAGTCCTGAATCAACCTGAATTTTGACAATTTAAAGGCGGAAAGCAAGGGAGTCCTGTTATGGTTGGTTACTTTCAACACAACCCACGCAAACACTTTAAAAATGAAAAATATTAATGCAGGTGTGAAATAATAATTAATAATAATTAGCCTGTGAGCACGTTTTGTCACACTCGCGACATATGACATAAATCTGTCACCATACAAAACTATATTAAAGTTCATCTAATGAAACACAATATGCACAACAAATGACAAATCTAATCAAAGAGTTTCTCTCTCCACAGTTGTATGCTATAGTGTTCAAGTCATACACACTAATTGATATAAACTGGCCAGTTGCATTTCAATGAAAGTCTTCAAATCATCACATTGGTGGGAGATGATAATGTTTCCACGCCTGTTCTCTATGTTTGTTCAGGCTGAAAAGGGATGTGCATGGACAGTAACACAGTGACACCTTTAATGTTGCACCTCTTCACTTCACAAACCCAGAGTCCTCTGTTACTCTCACCGCTGAGCACCTGCTGGATAAAGGCTCGGCTAAGAAACCAAAATGGAAAACATGTGCATGACTGCAAGCTGTCGTAAGTGTTGGGTCAAAGGTCACCAAATCACCACACATACAATGGTTGTCTGGCCAGCACAAGAGTGTAGGTTGTATGCTTTCATTGAAATGGATGTGACCGATCGGAAAGAATTGAAATAGAATGGTGGGTGATATTCTGCCTTACAAATGTGTCTAAGTTATGGAGATGTAAAGTGTAAAATCATTTCTTGCTTAACAGAAAAATTCTGCTCCATGATCACGACAGAAAATTAACAGCATGGTAGAATACAGATGTGTGACATGTCACACCTTGAGATGCTGAAGTCCCCAATGTGACATGTTTAGCTGACTAGCAGCTGCAGTAATTATGACAGAAGCAGAGCAGGAAGTCAGGTCAAATTATAGAAAAGCAACATAGTTTGCATACTGAGGAGGTTAGTGTGGATGGATGGGTCAAAAAATATAATTCTTAATCTTAATCATATGTTTATTAATGTAACCATGAGGACAAAGGCCCAGACCACGCAATGTTTTCCTGATTTTGACTCAGTGGCCGGGCTTAGAACCACAAATTATGAGGACCTTTTGCTGTACATTTACATTTACATTTAATTGCTCATAAAAGGTGTTATTGGCACTGGTGTAAAAACAACTGTGAAAGCAGTTTTCATTGGAGTGAATTGGCACACCAAAGACATGACGCTGACAGGTGGGGGGAGGTGGGGATCAAACCTACAACTGCTAAAATGGACATTCAATGTTCTGCCACATGAGCCACAGCTGTGTTTTTGCAGTTTCAAGGCTGAAAAGTGCTCAGGAAATATTTGGGTATAAGCAACAGCCAGCAGGCACTTAGCTTAGCTTAAAAACTGGAAGCATGAGGAAACCTCTGACAGTAAAATATCACCTGCCTGCTGTACCTGCACTTCTAAAGCTCACTGAAATAAAAATTATATCTCATTTTAAATCCATACAAACAAATGTAAAACTGTTGTCGTTGTCGTGTGATGGTGATGTCCTGCACTATTTTTTGACAACGAGTAGTGACTCCTGGTTGCTTAGCAACATTGTAGCGATGACAAGTCTCCAGCTAAACATCTCCTGGCTGTAGATTCATGTTTATTGTACAGAAATGGAGTAGAGTGGTATCAGTCCAACTCAAATCCCAAAATAACAAGCTATTACTTCCTGTTGTGGTTTCATGTAAGTGACTGGCGATGATGGGAGAAGTCCTGTTTATTTTCAGTGGAATATCTCCAATGGTGTATGTACAGCAGTGTTTTGACCTCCACAGTGAATAGATCAGTAACTTTCCATGAGATTCTGAAGATTTCACATCTGGCCCATAATGCACAGCCAATCACAATGATGGTGTGCTTGATGGTTTGCCTCTACACAGGGTGGAGTAGTGAAAAGGAATTATTGATGTACTTTCTTTGTCAAAGCAAAGGTTAAATAAATTTTTTTTTTTTAAAAAGTCTCCCAAAGAAGGCTGTTCGAAAAAGTGAGAGCTTTTTAGTTGGCCGAGGTCATCAGTCAGTCCTGAATCTTTTATAGCTCAACTGAATGACCTACTGCTTGCTCTCCTCTCTCTCTCTCTCTCTCTCACACACACACCAACTGAGGATGGACGGTCAGAAACAGTAAACCAGAAGCACACACACAAACACACGCTTGCCCACACACTGACTGGAGATGGGCAGTCAGTTAAGATGGGCATACACACACAGTAGCCTGCTGTTAGCCCCACACACATGCAATCCCCTGGCTGGATGGGCAGTGTGAGTCCACCACACACACACACACACACACATACACACACACACACACAGTGCAAACCCAGAGTGAATGGTGCTGGTTTGAAGGGCAGAGGGGCAGGGTTCAGAGGTGACCGGTGTCCAGGTGTGCCTCTCCAATTATCTGCTGCTGCTGCCTCTCAGATGTGCACAAACACACACACACACACACACACACACACACACGATACACATGCAAGCGCACACAGGAACATACCCTCGAATTCCCTTCTCATCTCTCCCCACCACACAATTAAAGCATCACCCTGCTCCAGCACCTGGTCTCCCGCCGCAGAGAAGAGAGGGAGGCAGGTACAGGAGGAGAGAGATCAATCTGATATCCTGTTTGTATTGTCTCTCTCTCTCTCTCTCTCTCTGCATCAGGCCTTTTTTAAAATTATTTTATTTTTTATTTGAAGTGAGATGGCAACCTGAGAGAGCCGACCCGCGTGTGTCTCCGGTCCTATTTGGCATGCCAGCGACTGCTATTTGACTTTGAAAATATGAAATCCGTGAGGAACAGGGGGATACGGCAATGGAGCAGCAGGAGAAAAGACGAGATTGAGAGGGAGGGATCTGAGCACGCTGATGGGTTTGTGTGAAGAGGAGAAAGAGGACAGGTGATGGGGAAAAAATGTGGAGGAGGCAGCAGAGGCAGACAGAGAGAGAGAGAGAGAGAGAGAGAGAGAGGTGGAGGTGAGTGTGGGGAAAAAAATTGTTAAACAAACAGAGAAAGTAATAACAGGAGCTGAACGTGCCAACATTGTGGGGGATGAAAAGAAATGGGGGAACGGGAGCAGATCAAAGCACAGAGGGGCGAGGAGTGAAATGGTGAGATGAAACAGAGAAAGAGCGGGGACGAGAGGGGAGGCGGCGAGAAGAGAAGCCAGGTCAGAGGTTAAGATAGCACACGCGCCTCCTGTTGGATTGACTCAGGACTCGAGGCCCGAGGAGAACTTTATGATTGTACAAAATGTTTTCCTTTCTCTGTTTTTGATGGCAGGTTGTCTGTAATCATCGGTCCGGTTGGTGTTTTGGTGTCTTTGCAGCCTGTTGTTATTGCTAACTGTTAATTGTTGTAACCACGCTGGTAAAATTTAAAACTTATTTTTCTTCAGTTGGTTTTGGCAATAATCACATACCCTCAGGTGCATTATCACCAGGGCCGTACAAGAAAGTGAGATACAATCCTTCCTTATATTTACATTTAATCTGCATGATTCTGGTCTATGAATCACCTTTTTCTCTCACAGGCCGACTGTACTGACGTCCTTGGCCAGAGAAGGCAGACTCAACACACCCTCGGGTGTTGATACAGAAATATGATCCTCCCCTCCACCAACAGACACTTTTTCAAGATATTGATTGTTATTGATGAAATTTATAAATGTATTTTAAAAATGTACTTCAGATAATACCACCCTACATTAAAGCACATCCTGTGGATTATCTCTGTACACTGCACATATTCTATAAAAGACAGCACATTTTGATCCGGACCAACATCCCTCCATTAAAAAAACAATGTATATTTTATATCATATTATCATGTTTTTGTATAGTTTTTTTTATTGATTGTTGCACTATTTTCCTATAACTGGCTTTTTATTTCTACAATATACTTTTATTATGTGCAATCCCACTTAGTTGACTTATATTTTGAATTGAAATAGGCTATTCCAGTCGTTGTCCTAGATTGTTACCTTAGTACAAGCTGCTCTTGCTAACTAATATTTTAAGTGATATTTCTGACAACAAATTGTTGATTCATCTTGTAGTGTAAGATGGCTGAAAATTTCATAAAATTCTAACAGACTCTGGGAAATCCAAAGGATGTTAAGCGCTGATGGATACAGTATGTCAGGGTGAAGAGCGTGGTGCTGGACATTTTAAACTCAGTATTGTTTGCATGTGGTTTTGAGGAAAATGTAGAAATGCATTGAGTGATTTTGGTTTGATTGTGTGACCAAGGTTGCTGCTGTACCTCTGAAAAAAGGTGATTTATTTTGGCTGTACTCGACCATACAAACATTAGAGTCAGGTGCTAAATAAATGTATCACAGTAAGTTCAACATATATTAAGTTGGATTTTGCCCAATTCATTAATAAATACAAGCAGGAGTATTATTATTTCATTCCATCACTGTGTTATGGTCTTTGAGATGTTATCACTCCAGTGACGTCGGATTATTTTATTGATTTTTTGTTGGGCTGTTGTTTGTTTGCTAACAAGATATTTACTAAATGATAAGATCACAGCTGACTGACTGGCAGGAACAAACAGTCTTTGTGAAATAATGTCAGACTGCGGAATTAAATCAGGCACATCAGTGATGGTGCGCAGATTACCATGGAAACTGGCTGCTCACTGAGTTTACACGTCTACTCTAAGAGTGGACGTTGTTTTTATCAGTGAAAAAACATAATTCCACACTGCAGCACATACGGTCAGTTATTTTCATTGTGGTTGGTTATCATGACTATGAAAGTGAGCAGAAAAACTGAATATCTGTCATCAAGTTTGATGTTATTGTCACCTGTTCATTGTTGTAATTAGGAATATTAATATTATCATACTAATTATTAATCAATTGTTCAGATTTAACAGGTTAAAAACGTATTATTCAGCATTGTATGTTTTGTGTACCATTTCTCTGAAGATCACGTATATGGGCTTTTCTACCACAAGAGGGCGCACTTCAGCACAAACCTGGCACCATAAATCTGCAGCCGGACTCACAGACGGAACAAACGACTCACCCACGACCACGTAGAAATGCTCACTTTCTAAAATACAAACCAGTAGGACTTAAGTCTATTGTAAAACAGTTCAAAGTATATTTTTCTGTTATACAGCACTCCATGTTTATTTTATAAAATGGGTTTGGTTTAGTTTGGTCCACCTGGTTGGTCAAGAAATGGTAGTAAATGAGCCCAGTTTGAGTTTGGCAGTGCCTTTTGTTAAATAAGGACAGGCAGACAGGAGCAGCCATTGTGAGCGAAAGCCTTATTGTTTTATTGTTCTGTTGGTTTAAAAAAATGTGTCTTTGTATCTTTAAATTATTAAGAGTTAACGTGTATATCAGTTAAGGAAAGTGCACAAAATCTGTGACCCGAGTTGTAACAAAGCCGCTGCAGTGTAAATATTATCCTTTCTTTAGATCTTTACGCCAAACAGCTTCAGGTGCACTCCACTGGAGTGAAGTAGGACTGACCCCAGTCTGCATGGAGCCTGGAAAAACCTGAACACATTTATGTGAGTGTAAACAGCAGTGTATTACTCAACTGGATTTTATCCAGAAACGAGACGTGTACATGTGGCTCTATTGCAGCAGTGTACTGTCAAACCTTTTCTACGTGTCAGCCCAACAGATAGCTTGATTGCATTTTGTGCTCTCGGCACTGTGCTGTCACAAATTAACAACAAAGAAATTCTGTGCTACTGTGGTTGTGATTCATTTTCTTAACAGTTCCTTAGTTTATGCAGTGCAAATTAGCACGAGTGTTGCAGACAGTGGGGCACAGTTTACACGGTTTGATGGGAAGATAAGACAGCTGAAACTTGTGTCTCCTCTTCCAGTCTCCAGAAGACGAGCGTGCATGTCACAGATGTTTGTTGTTGTTTGGGGAAAAAAATGGCAAATGAGACTCTCCTCTGTTTTGCCAAAATGTCAGTGCGTCACTATTACATTCACTCTAAACCCTTGAAATTTGAAAGTAACAAAAAAAGTACTTCCCCCCTCCTCGAGTCATGGCACCTACACCCTGTTAACAAAAGCGCTCAGGTGTACCACACACTTCCAAGCATGTAAGCCTAACAAAAGTGCACAGCCACTCCCTCGGTTACTGGACGCTGCACATTTGACTGCACCCTGCGCCTTAACTGTAAGTCCCAGTTAATCTATCTGTGTCCCAGTACATCCTGCTAACACATTAGCATACAAAGCTACCCTTTACCCCCTCTTCTCCATGACTCTCTCTCACTCACATATGCACAGCTGGTGGCTGCAGGTATGTTGATGCGTGTGTGTGTCTCGGTAATGTAAGTGTGATTACAGTGTAAATCAGCCCTCTGAAGTGGAGCAGTCCTTGTCGCTTTAAGTTATTAATAACAGACCTTAATCTTGGTGCCATATGTGTGTGCGTATTTGTCTTTATTTGTCTGCCATCTGCAGTGGTGGTGAGCATGTACTGTAGGTGTGTGTGTGTGTGTGTGTGTGACAGGCCCCCCCCCGGATGTGTAACATGTAACATCATTAACGATGGAACAGTCGTCTCAGGTAAGTGAAGTGGTCCATCTCTGTCAGCTTAGCTTCTCACCTGCCCCCTCCCCACTGCTACACACACACACACACACCCCAACACACACGCATGCAGGAACAATGATAGGCACACACAGATGCGCGCAAACACAGTACAACACACACACACATAATGAATGAAGTAAAGGGAAGCATGAAAGAAATGAGTAGATCGTAGATGCCTGAATCTTCAGCTGGTGTCTTCATTTCAGCTGCAGACATCTAACCACACTTCAGTTGCAGGTAAGCACATCACTCATTGTCATTTTTTCTTTATTTTGCAGGCATCTGTGGGAAAATTAAATTCTCAGCTTTTACTGTGCGGGATTTTTAAACCTACATGTTTAAATTGCAAATATTTTGCACTGGTGCTAAACTCAGTATCAATTATTGCCCCAGCATTTATTCAACAGTGATGCCTGTGTTGTTTTCTTGCTGCAGAGTTTATGAGATGTTTTCATCCGTGCATGTCTGCTGTGTAATGTGCATAATCTCCGTAATGTTCAGTGTGAAGAGCATATTTACACATCCGTGATCCTGACCCCCCCCCCCCAAAAAAAAAAGCCCACAGGGTGCAGAGCTTAATGTGAGGTGTAGGCTAAATACATTAATCATTTGATACTGAAAGTGGATTTAAATTTATTTTGGTCAAGGCAACAAATTTAAAAAAAAAACATCCCAGCAGGATTACCACTAGAAGTAAGGTAAGAGCAAACAGTTTGAGTCCAGTGGTAAATAACCAAGGGCCCGTTCATGTTCATACTGAATATGTTTCCATGCACACTGCTTGTTATTAAGTTGTTTGCAGTTATAAATAGATTCTGCGTTCAGATGTCAGTTTACTGTGTGTGCGATGTGCCATTTAAACTTTAACTATTTGCCTTTTTTCGCAGTAGTGGAATGTAACTAAATATATTTACTCAAGTACTGGACCTTACAACTGAGTCTTTTCTTTTCATGCTACTTTCTACTTCTATGCCACACAGTTTATTATACCGACTTAAGATGTTCACATACAAAACACAAAGAGCTTATAAAACATGATGTGTTGTTATAATTTAAACCACTGAGTAATAATGCCAATCAAATGTGAGCATTTGCTGCTTTTCCATTCAGTTTTTAATTTTTTTTAAAATAATTGTAACCTCTGCACTCCCAGTGCAGTGACCATTCAAAGAAATGTTTGGATTGCTTGGCCGTCAGTATCACTGCTTGCAGCTTTCTTTGAGAACGTCTCATCCAAACAACTTCACACTCCACACTGCACTTTCTTGGTTTGTCAGCGACACACCCACCAACTGTGAAGTCGAGCAGATAGGACTGAGTTAATGAAAGGACAGACAGACAGACAGAGACCCCGTCCATTTATAGTTACACTGGTTGGATAAAACAACCACTGTGAAGGTGTCACTTTGCCTTGCCATTTTTCAGTATTTCAGAATTTTTACACACCAAATAATTATTCTATTAATCAAGAAAATAACCAGCAGGTTAATCCAGAATGGATAATAAAGCACTTTTGTTTGTTTGTTTGTTTTCTGATTGTTGCTTACTGTCTATGTCTATTTCATGCCATAGAAAATGGCTAAATATTTTTGAATGTTAATGCTTAAATATTTTCCATGTTTCAGTCACTAACCCTAACCAAACCTTAATAATAGATGTCAGAAAAACTATTTAAGTAGGTAACTAATTTAAAAATAACTTTTAGTCGTATTTGCCAAAACTGTCACGATGTCCTGACAGTGTGCATGAGACAGATAATCTGTGAAAAACAACAACATTCAGTCGTAATGAAAAACAAAAAGAGCCACCACCAAGCAATGAGAAAGCGGCCCATCCCTACACATCAGCAAACGCTTACACGAAAAATAAACAGTAAACAGAAGAAGAGCAATGTCGGAAATTGATAAAGAAAGAATTAGATCGAGCGCCTCTGCAGGGACGGGCTTTGGAGGTGAGCTGGTGCCACAGAGAGGGGGGGGGGCATGGAGGTTATACAAACTTACCGACTGTACCTTTAAATCTAACGTAAGATACTGTTGAAAGCAAAAAGTGGAAAAGAAAAAACAAACAAAAAAACATAATAAGGTATCTCAGAAGTTTCTTCTTCCAGCAGAACATGCCACAGGTTAAAAAGAACAACAGTCGCTCCCTTTTGCTCCTGACACCCTATGTCTACTGGTTCAGGCCATTATCTGGCTGATATGGTGTAGTTTGATCCTGACATTAAAGACTCGTTCTACCAAAGAGTAAAATAACAAAGCATCTACCTGGGATGTTCACCTGTACTCGTGGCCAAAGCAGTGCCTTGTCAAAAAATGTGAAAACGTGTTGCAGAAGTTGAGCCAGGCAGACACATATTTGGTCACAGTGTTATTGTCAGTTCATTGTTGTTTCTTTTAGATCGATTTATGACCGCAAGCGGCCTTTTTTCAAGTTAAATGTGATGTTGATAAGACCAGGCGTTCTGAAAGATTACACTTTTAGTCATTTAGGTGGCACAAGTCTGAAACAGATGGTTTCAACTAAAATAAATCCTCACCAATCCTTCACCAAGGAAACATAATACATGTTTGCTCAATAATAATTTTCATCATTAATCAGGAATGGACTGTTTTGAAATGTCAGCGTCATTAATTATTTCCTCACAACACATTTCACTTGGTATCTATTTGTATGTCCTGCAGCAGACACATATATAAGGAGTGATATGTCATAAATTGTTAATGCGTATGGAGAAACCAGACACACTCTACCAATACACTCACACACACACACACACACACACACACACACACCACAGGGCTCTGTAGGTCTTTACTTAATGAGCTTCAAATGCAGCTCTCCCCTACTGCGCTGAATAGGGAGAGAAAGATGGACGCATTAGAGAGGAGATGAGGGAGGAGGAGAGCAAAAAAAAAAAAAAGGAGGAGGGGAGAGACAGCGAAGAGGTGTGGGTGATGAGGAAATGGAGGGAGAAGAGATGAGGGAGAAAAAGTAGGGAACGTGATGTCAGAAGAGCCTGGACGAGTTATCACATTTATGTTTGTTGGTCCTCATGTTGAGTTATTATAAGTGGTTAAAAGCATGTTTTTTTCCTCCTCTGTGGAATTTGAACTTCTCACATGAATCTGGATCTGAAAGGGAAGAACGGCACCAGAGAAAAATCCATCTGGCTTCACAGAGCAGGGTTAAATCCAGGTGTAAACGCACTACTGAATCCTGATAAACCAATTTAAAGGGCCTTTAAAGGGCCCTCAGCCTTTAAATATGCCCTGTATGTATATCTACTTGTGTTCATGTATTGACAGTCCGGGTTTCATGTCATATCATCAATGCATGTTTCACAGAGAAGAGTTCGGTTCTTTTTGTGCATCTAAAACCTGGTTAACGATGGTGTGCAGTTAAATCAGAGCAGAGAGTGGAATTACTGCGGCTCCGTCTTCACGTTTAGGCCTGGTGACACTTCAGTATTTTAGCCATGAAACATGTTACCTCAAGTTTATGTGAGTGATTACCAGAGAGTTTTCTGCTGCTTAAGTCACCCGGTGTTAAGCTCTGACACTTTGCTTTTCAGTTAACAAAAAGGTCTTTCCATCAATTACCGAGTCTGCCTCCGCAGCAGTGCTACGGCGTCTTTCAGCGCACGTTAAACATTCAGTGTATATTAAAAGTAGCGTGTGTTAAAATGTCTATCCATCAGGATGTGTTGGAGCGTTGTGCACCTCTTAGCTCAAGTGTGTTGCCATTGATTTTCATTAAATATCATATATGGCAAGCACAAGCAGTTACGGTGTCTGACGTGTGAAATATTTCCGGCTTCCTGAAGAGCCGTGGTTACGTGTCTTAGTTTGTAGAGGATGAAATTTGTGTTTCTGTGAAAAGTAACTTGAAGAATCATTTCTATGAAAAAATGTACTTGAAGATCCCTGATTTGTTTTGGTTTTGTAGGTAATATTTTGGGTTTGCTGTGTAATGAGGAGGGGTTTTTTTGCAACTAAGACAGAGAATAATGCATCCAACACAGTGAGAATTTTTTGTAATGTAAACTGAATGTTTTCAAATGCTCTCCTTTTAAATTTGGAATTTGTGTATTGTGATTTGCAATGTGGTCATTCTTTTGGTCGTTGCTGTTCACCGCCATATGGTGCAAGACACTAAAATAAACATATCAATCAACGTTATTTTCAAAATAACTAGAAATTTTACTCATGATCTCAAGATAGCAGAACAAATAATTTGTTTTTCTGAATTAATAATAAACTAAGCAAACCAATTGAAATAATTGACATACGCGGATGGATTTTTTGATGCAGTTTGTTTTCCCCATTCTTATACTATTCTAATTAAAAAACAAAAATATTAACTATATTAATTATGTCTTTATACCTATTGAATAAATCACTTCAAAGCAGAATTATGATGGAGTCTCAAAGTGGTAATCATTATATAAATTGACAAGAAATTATGAATAATTAATCACGTGGATAAATTCAGACAAAATGTAATAAATTTGTAATATGTTGATTGAATTTTAAAATAATCCACTACTCAACTTCGTGATATAATTCAGCATTGTGAAAAGTGATTTGGCTGTTCAAATGAAAACAATAATATTTTTCATGCATTTGGAAAATTATATTTTGGGGGAGGGGGGGTTCACTGCAACAAATAAAAAAGATGAATAATTTACATTTTTATTAAATTATTTCACAATATTACCACAACATATTTAGTCTGTATTTATTAATATAATCATTTACATACAATGTCTTTAATTATTTTATATTGAGGAGTTTTGCTTTTCATACGTTAAAGAAGAAAAATAATGTTTTCTTAAAGAATAATTACAGTAAAGATCTGCGCTCAGTTATTGCAGAGACTTGGTTTGTTGTGCAGTCTTAATTTTTGGTCCGCCCACATCAGAGTGCTGCAGTCGATGTGAGAAGCACGCTGCTGCACCGCGGCGGCCTTGACATGCTCAAACACACACGCTCAGTATATGTCACTACCTTTATCTTTTTCTCTTTTTTGCTCCCTCCCTCTGCTTTTTCTCTTTTGCTTTGACTCTGCGGGCACACACACACACACATTGACACATATACGACGATCCCCCTGTCCCATGTTCTCTGTGCTGCTCCTGACTCCAGCTCCAATTACCTGGTGGCCATGGCACGGCAGCGGGGCCTTAAATGGGTTGTAGCACTGAACAGGCATGTCTGCAATGGATCGCCCAGTGGGAGGGGGGAGGAGGAGGAGGAGAGGAGAGGAGGAGAGCGGGAGAGAGGAAGATGAAGAACAGAACCAGAGAGCTCGAGAGGAGACGTAGAGTGGGAAAACAAGGGCATGAAAAACAGATAGACTAGAAAGAGAAATGGGGGGGGAGAAGAGGGAGAGAACTGCAGGACAAGAGGAGAAGAGGAGGTCTAGAGAAGATCCATTAGAAGGTCGGAGGAGGAGGAGGAGGAGAAGAAAGGGGCTGGAAAAGTGCCTGCTGCTGGCCTGTAATTCAAGAAGAGAAGAAAGCAGGAGTCAAACAGGGGTACAAGATGGAGGAAAAAGACAAATTTGTCTCTGTTTTGTTAAGTTAATATTTAATTACCGAAGAGGTGAGGTGGTTTGAATGAGGTACATGCATGTTAACATACCGAACCTCTCGTCCAACATCTCCTTCCTCTCATCCCCTCTCATTCCCTTTATTAATCTCTCTGTATTTTCTGTCATATATTTACCCCTCTGCGTGTTGTTATCCTGTCTTTTGCTCTAATTCCTCCTTTCTCGTCTCTTCCTTCCTGTTTCTTTTCAGCTTGCGAGGAGGAAAAGAATAAGAAGAGGAGGAGGAGGAGACAGATGAGAGGGAAAGCAAGCAGAATACAGGCCAGGAGTGGGTGAGAATGAAAAGGAGCTGTCGCTCGCTACACAGCTTAAGAAATGATTTTACTGAGCCCTAATGCAAGATACAATTTGTGTGATTTACACCACATAGGAATGAAAGCAAAACTGTATTAGTGGTCTATTTTTGTGTCCAGACGCAAAACTGCAGCATCAAAGGACAACGTCCCGAAAGCCTGCTGGATACGTTCAACAGGCTTAATAAAACTGTAGCAACAGATTAAGTCAAAATGGCTTCTATCGATAATAATGTGTTTTAAAAGTGCCTACTGGCACAATTAGGGGAGCAGCTGTTCTGCCTTAACACAATTTCTGTTGGTTTCATTGAGAATTTAGGCATAAAAAAATATTATTCATTTTGGCATCACAAAACAGAGTGTTTGTTCCCACGACAGGGGGTTATTTGAAAGGTATTTTTACCGTCCCATTAAACAAAATGAGGTTCTTATTTCTTAACGTGATGCCAATGTGGGTACACTTGAATTTAACCTTCAAGTTAGCATTTATAAGAAGTATATATTCACCTACTAATCAGTTTATAACACATCTATGATATATATATATATATATATATATATATATATATATATATATATATATATATATATATATATATATATATAAAATTAAAATAAAAAAAATAAATTAATTTTAATTAATTAATTTTTTGTCAGCTTCCTATGGAGCAAATGTTATTGGTGTATTAACAATTAATGAATGATTAATTAACATTAATTAATTGCTTAAATATTGAAACAGTTCCAAAGTGTGTCAAAAAGCCATTAAGGCACAATGAGTTTGAAGGTTCAAATAAAAATGTTTTAAATCAAGATCCAAGTTTTCGCAAAGCTTTTCAGGGGATAGAATTTGCACAGTAGTAGAAAAGTGAATATATGTATATATGTATATATATAAATATATCTTAATATTCTTCATTAATGAATGTGATACAAACATGTAATTTATCCAAAACATGAATAAAATAAATACATACATACTTAATGTTCTAAATCAAAGTAAAATATAAATATGTATTCATAGTTGTCATTATCTGTTCCAGGTGCTTTATAAAATGAGTTTTACTTAAATATCATAAACATTTAGTAATGATATAAAGTCCTTGTAACTATGAAACAGCCACATGTAGCAGTTGAAACTATTAGCTGTAATTTTTGGGGTGTGCTGTGAGTTTCATGATAAAAACATAATGTCAAAATTAGACTTTCATTTATTATCAGTTACAGATCACTTGATGTAAGATACCACTGGTGTGATGATATTATCAGTGAAAAACACTAGCTGAAATGAGAGGCCTGCCCCACCTCACTAAATGGTTACAAATAAATAAGATGTATTCTGAGCTGCCAGACTCACAACTTTCAAGCATTCACAAGCAAGATCCAGGAGCACATTAGGCACTGTTAAGATAAACACGGATTGATGCAGCGTTCAGTGTCCCTGTGAATACTTAATATTTAACGCTGACAATCAACATTTTACCTTTTACTACCTTATGTCCTCGAAACTGGGTCTTGTTAAATCTTGCAGTGATTTGTCACGTCTTTTATTGTTTTTATCCTTCAAATTGTGTTTTTATTCTAAATCCTGTCTCCAAACCAGATTTCCTCTATATGGGCAATAAAGTAGGGAATTTAGTACTCGAGGGCCATAATAGAAACTTGAGTCACCTGTGAGTGTGTGTGTGTGTGAGTGTGTGTGTGTGTGTGTGTGTGTGTGTGTGTAGATATTTTTCACCCTACTTCTATAAACAGAACAATATTGAGAGAAATATTACACCTGTGGCGATATTAAAGACAGAATGGGCTGAGTAGTATGTTGGCGGAGATCAGGGTGTAATAAATATAATAAATATAATATGTTCAGTTTTGCATGTGTGCAAGGGAAACACATAAAGCAGTATAATGTAACATAAATTCTACATGATGTGACATTAAAGAGGACATTATGCGTCATTATATTCACTGAATTCAACACATTTTAAAGCTGTACAGACGACAGGCCTAAATGTGGCCATTTTTTATGAAAATAAAAGTGTAGCAGGACGCACCTCTCCTGGTCTGATCTCTGTTCTGTTAAAGTGTGGCAACACATCACTTTAAGTCATGGAGAAAACACCTAAATAGCAGATACTTGTAATCATATTAACTTAAATTTGTAAGTGGTAATTATTTTTGGATTTTCCCATGTTTATGAAAGCTACACTGACTTGTTGCTAACTGTTACAGAACATGGATGCTTTCTAACTGCTAAAAAAATTGTTGAAGGTAACAGAACCTTAATGCAGTACTGTTTGCATAATGCAACATGTATTTACCTCCCTGTGGCTGCTAAAATTACACTAGACTATGTATCACTGGTTGTGGAAGAGGTACTCAGATGTTTTGATATTTTCCTCAGGAGTTGGTGGAAACAGCTAAAAAAGGAGAGTGAATATTGGATTAACATTCATCAGGTGGATGGAAACACGACTCCAAATAAATACAAATGCTGCACCATATCTGCTGGATGTGTAAAGAAGCGATTGTCTGCTAACAAGGACTTAAAAGGTGGTAAAACGTCAAAGTTTGTGGTGCCCCCAAGTGGCCAAAAAAAGTCTGTGAGTGCAGGTGGGAAGAAAAAAAAATCTGAATCTGTCGTTCCAGTTCCGTCAACCCCTGTGTTGGACGACGCTGTGACCCCACTGCAGTAACACCTCGCTGAGCGAGCAAAGCATCAGAGACATCTTCCTGTTAACTGGTTAGGGCGCGATAAACTTACATCATCAAAAGTGAAAGGGCGTGATCACAGTTTCTTTTGCTTTTGGGTAATCACGTCAGAAAAAAGATCACGTCACATCACTTTCTACAGTCCGTTTTGTCTTATTATAAATCAACCGAGAGCTGTGAACCTGGAGTCACATGGCAGGTAAGTCATTCGTTGGTCGGTTTTAGTGACCTCCGCGTCCTGCACCATCAGCAGTGCACAGATTTGCACTGGTAAGCATTATTTATCTTCTCTTGTGGTCTCCATTAGCCATATTGTTTTTGACTCTGAGCCTAAAAAAAGAAAAAAAAAGACTGCAAATGTTCTCCTTTCTTTCTTCTCTCCGTCTTCTCACCCACCGCCGAACCAGTGTGAGTGTGTGTTTTTCCATGTCTCCATATTTTCAGCATGAATCTCTTGTGTTCTTCTTTAGCACGTGTGGGCGGGGCGGGTGTCTGTCTGTGTGTGTGAGTGTGTGTGTGTGTGTGTGTGTGTGTGGTAAGTGACTGTTTGGGTCTGTGTCCAACGCCAGTCCCACATTCTGCATCATCATTCATCTCAATTTAACAGTGCTCAGTGTGTGACTCGCTGCTGTGTGCATGCGTGTGTGTGTGTGTGTGTGTGTGTGTGTGTGTGTGTGTGCAAAAGGTCATCAGAGCCTGTAGAGATGTATAAATCATTGGTCGAAATTACGGCTGTTTTATTATTCATGATGCGGGCCTTTTATTGCCAGCGATATTTATCTCCCATGACCTGCAAGAGAAAGAGGGAGGAAAGGAGGGAGGAGGAGAAAGAGGGGAAGAGAAAGAGGGAGGAGGGACTAGTCAGTGTGTTCCTGCATTCGGAGGGGGTGGGAGGCTTTAGCTGAGCTGTACATAAATAAATTTGTTAAGTGGGGCGGTGTGGTTGAGTATTTGTGTGTGAGCGTGTGTGTCTTTTTTTTCTTTTTTTTTTTTTTGTTTTTGCGAGTGTTACCTTCGATTCTCCCACCATGAGGCCCAGACACACCACAGGCAGCAGTCCTGCACAACACATTTCGCTTTTGTCCCTCCTCACACACTCCGCTCGTTCCTCTTCGTGCCTCTGTCTCACATGCCGCACTGGTTTTTTTTTTTTGCTATTTTTTTGTTATGACATCCCTGATTTTCCCTGCCCTTACTATCCTCATAAACGTTCGTTTTTTGGATCCATTCATTAAGAACCCATCAAGGGTCTGGCTTGCAGCTCTTTCCTCTGATCTGCTGGTGTATATTTATGCAGCGGGTCCGTGTCTGCCAGGCCAGCTCGCACCTCCGAGCGGGGAGATACACTTAAACTAATCCCTGTATTTACTGCCAATTGACATGAATTAATATTTAACGATGCATTCAATTTCTCACCACAACTTTGTTTTTACAGACACACAGCAAAACTTCCTCAGTCGGAGGGAAACGCGAAGGTCTTGACCGTTTACGGCAAACGGCTGCAGAGTTCAGCAGAAAAGGCTCCGCTCTTTTTAAGCAGCAACAAGGTTTCCTCTTTGAGAATCAGCCCCCGCCCTCATAACATGCACATACATGAACATGAAATCTTAATTAAATCAATAATACGAGCATGCAGCTCATAAGAAGGAGGGAGGGGTTATTGACTGACTCTGAGTTTTTGTCATTGTAGGAACAGCACAAACAACGGCTCTGTTCCATTGAGGTGTCAGGTGTTCAACATCAAGACCCTGAAACTGAAGCAGCTAAATGGGATTCAGCCATTGTTCATTTTGTTATCAACATCCGTGCTTCACCAGCTGTTACAGGTCAAAGCATATTCTGTGAAACAAAAGGACCAAAGCGAGGATAATACAGTTGGACAATACTGGTCTGCTGTGAACGGGCTGGCGGTTTTAGGAGGCGTGAGTGAAAGAACTGATGCCACTCAGCTCACCGTCAGTGCTCTGCCTGAGCTGAGGGCACAGTCACGTTACATCTGTGTTCAGCAAAACCTGAGTCCCAAATAAACAGAGCTGAATGGGAATTGGAACGAATACACCAGACGTTTTAACGTGACCGTGCCTCGACGCTACGCTTCACTCATGTCTGTGTAGCTACTGTGAAATGGGAGAAGGAATTGTATGAGTGCCTTCTGCTTATAAACATTATTCAGAACTATAAGACGGCGTGCTGCATCCAGAAATTAAAACAAGTGCGTCCGAGAGCTTTCTGTCACCACACCGGTCATAAATGAGCTGTTTAATGTGCTTGTAAAATCCATAAAATATCAGAAAAACTATACAGATGGAAACTTGGCAGCTGAGTAACAAATTGCTTGGAGAGTTACTGCTTCTGAGACGCTTCCCATGGACACTGACAGAGACGTGAAAGAGCCATGGTGCAGCCGGAAAGGGTGAAGTCGCTGTGTTTTCCTCATAGGTTGCTTCATATACAAATAAATAATGTCATCTTCCTCTGGGCTCCCTTTAATGTTCTTCTCATGGGTTATAATTGCTTTTTGATTCATTTTCAAGTGCAACCAGATTTGAAGTCATTATTAATAAAGATCTAAGACCTAATTCTGCCTTACAGGCGTTTGCTTGCGTCTTCCTTTGGATATTCAAACCACCACTACAAAATTCAACCCGTACAGATTCTGCTGGGTTTTCATTTCATGTAGCGAGCCCATTTTAACTAAGTGGTCCCCAAGATACTGTAGTCTGTCTCTGTCTGTCTCTCTCTCTGGCTCCATCTCCATCACACACACACACACACAGTCATGTGGAACTAAAGAGGAGCATGTGTCGCAGGTCAGACTCCCTTTCACCTCACAGGTGGCAGCCACAGCTGTCTCTCTCTCTCTCTCTCTCTCTCTCTCACACACACACACACACACACACACACACACCTCTGTATCTGCAGTTTGGAGCCCCCTGGTGAAGCCCTCTTGAATGGAGTTTTCACTGTTTCACCGGTGATCCTATTGTTATGTTTAGACACTTTATTGCACTGCTCAACAACTTAACCTGATTAACATTTATTTTGTTGTAACATGTTTGAATTCTGAATTATGCTGAATGAATACACTTTCCTGCCAGTCTTTTGTCCACCTGTCCAGTAGAAATGTCAAGTGTAATCTATTCTGCACAGAGTCACGGGCAGGATTTCAGCAACTGACAGCACAAAACATCACATCAACATTGCCAAAAATTACAGTACAAATAAGGAGTACAGTACAGAAGCCTCTCTGTGGATATTGCTGTCACCACTGTCTCTGCCCCCCCCCACCCCTCCACATAAGATAACACAATGAACTTTAATAAAGACAATATTCCTTTGCTGTGTGCATCTGGACCTCAAATAATGAAAAATATTGATTTGAAACATCTTTAAGTCGATATTACTCTCTGTCATCAGGGAGCACGGACAGAAGAGAGTTCAGTGTCAAGTCGCCATTCTGAAGCTTACAGCACCATCTAGTGGTTGGAAAACAGGCCTTGTAGCCTTGGTCACTAACTCGTGTCTTGCAGACAAAAATACTTCTTGTATGTCTATCAGGTTGATTTTTTTCAGATGAAATACCAATATCTAATGTATGTTTTTGTTAATCACACATTAGATTCTCATTAGAATGACATCTAAAAGTATCATTCATCTGTAAAACCACAAATTCATATGGTTCGTACCTTTTATTCAAGTCTTTTTTTTCTTTTTAATTGGCCTGATTCAGCGACAGAGAGACTTTTTTTAAGCAGTGACCTGTAAAAGAGCAGAGTTAGTCCTGTCAATCAAATGAAAATGGGATTAAAGCAGTTACTGTAGCAGTGTTAAAGGAGAGGACACATTCAGCTCACCCAGATGGTGACATCCGGTTTATTTATTAATTTATTTATTTAGTCATTAACTAGTAGAAACGTGGGAATGATCACAAGCTTTAGCCACAATTCACTGTCACATGTCTGCTGTTACTTTTAGACCTTGAGCAGCGGTGATGCATGTCACAGCTTCCTGTAGACGGTGTAATGACAGCACATTCACATTGGTGGAAAATGCTCTTCAGCCTGTCTGCAATAATACACTGTCAGATATCAGAGGTGAACATCACTGACAGTAATCACACTCTGCACAGTCAGCAGAACACCGCAAACATCAGCACTACACTGAGTAGGCACTTAAACTGTATCACAACAACATATTATTCACGTGTGAAAATGCAGTAATGGGTCAGGGACTGTAGGAAGATTATCGGGGTGGGGAGGGGGGATGACCTTTATGTTTGACTTTTTAAAAACCTTATTAATAAATATTGTCCTCGGTAACAAAATGAAACACGAGTTGGTAACAACAACAACTAAAGGAAGAAACGCAGAAAGGAATTTAAGAGTGTAGCCAAATTAAAACATTATCTGCTTGATGGTGCAATAGTTTTCCCCATAGGCCCAGTGTGTCAATAAGAGCACATGAATTTATTGATCCAAAGCATATTATTCCAAGTGCTGCTGAACAAAAGGTTATAAGATCACTGCCGCAGAATGAGTGAACTGAGCACAGCAACTTTTTTTTTTCTTGTAAGGGACTGATATTAATGTTGGCTGAAAAAAACATAAGAGGCCTTCCCCTGCTCGCCCACAAAAGTCAAACTGCTCTTTTTACACAAACTAAAATTACACCACCCTTTCTGACCTGGACTCACCACACAGACATCCTCGTAAAATAAGCCAGACAACAGCTCATCTTACTCGACAGGCTGTGGAGGTTCGACATAGACAACAGGATACTCTGCAGCTTCTACAGGTGCAACCATAGAGAGGATCCTGACTGGCTGCATCACCACCTGGTATAGAACTATTTTTGTGTCTTGTCTCTTTTTCTCATTTTACTTGTGTGATTTTGTTTTGTTGTAAATGCGACAAATAAACTATGTGAACAACTTGAACTTAGCAAGCTGCAACAAATAATGTCATGGCAACAGTAGCAGAACTTATATCAAGGCTCAGCAGGAAGTTTACTCCTTTTACCAAGTGTATTTTTTAACATTCATCCCCATTAAATTACCAAAATGCTTGGCTTTTTTTAAAAATAAAATACCTCCATTAGACACGTGCGAAGAGCCTGTGATGATCATGTTAATGTTTTTAACCATTTCAAACCAACAGGGTCAAATGTTCCCATGTTTCATGAGTGATGGTAAGGGTGGAAAAAGGTGGGTGAGATCTTGTAAGTGCAGGTCGACTGTAAGTGTAGGTGCAGTGTCAGCATAGCAATGATGCCTCTGGGCTCTGACTGAATTTAGAGGAGGATGTGGTTTCACAAAAAAGAAATTAAATTTCTCTTCAGGCTTTTGTGATATGGTGTACCTGACTGAAAAACACGTGTGGCACAACATCTACCAACCTGACAGCTGCCTGGTTTCACTCACCCTCCTACCCTTTCCGATAATGTCATTGCACTGTTCCTCTTACAAAATCAAAAGTGCAATACAGAAGCACTAACACACCCTTCCTCTATTCAGTTAACTTACTGGCTGACTTGCTACTGCAGCATTACTTTGTCTGGCATGACCAGTAGCTTATGGTGGCTGATATCAGCTACTCTTAGCACATTTTAGATGGATATTGCTGAGAAACTGCAGTCACTAAGTCAATTTCTTGACGTCACTCTACATTTTAGGATTTAATATGATGCCATAACTGTCACTTCATCAGGTTTCTTCAATAGAAATGTAGTTTAATCTCAAAGGACAAAAGTATCAAGTGTTTTGTTTTGGTAAAAAATAAAAAGTTATTTAATTAAAAAAAAAAAACTGTTAGGGAGGAAGTGATAAATATTGTTTAAACTGAATAACAGATAAAAACTGAATTCAAGAATTAAAAGTGGCACATCATATTTACTGTAAGTAACCAACAAGTTCAGTTTTAGACTTTACCAGTGGTACCAATACCTAACAACACCTTTAACAGCCTCTCTACATGGCATTCTGTGGCACAGCCCTTTCTGAGAGATGCAGCGTGTCTGATCGCCGTGAAACAATGTTAAAAACATTCATTGTTGTGGAAAGATTTGACACCTTTATTATGTGCGATATTATTATTTATTAAGTATTTTACGCTGATTTCCATCTTTAATAATCATTTTAATTGTGTTCAACTGTAGATTGACTTTTGAGTATAGTGTGTTTTGAAAAATATTATTGACAAGATATAAATTGCAAGTTTGCATTAAAAAGATGAGCCTCAAACCTTTTACCCACTGAATGAGGGAAATACTCACTCACAAATTGTACAAATCATTTACAGGCTTTGCAACCCATTATTGCTTCTGTTGTAAAGTCTTATTCCTGTTCCATTATTCAAACTTCCTCGCATGTATTTTTTCTTTTCTGCATATTGTCTGATAACAAGGCTCTTTGTCCACATTTATCTTTCTCGCTTGTCAGAATGACCCCAGAAAGGGGAGGAGGGAAATCTTTTCAGCATAACAGGATGAGATTGGATAAAAAATTGTGTTTTAGGTTTGAAAATGGAAAATACAGTGGCATTTCTCAGTCTGTACACAGTTAAAGACAATTTCTGGCAGCAGTACAGTCCCAAAATAATTTCATATTCTGTCACTTGGCTTCAGTTTGTGTTTGTATTTTAATCTCATAAAATTGGTTGCTGTCTGTTTGCTTTGTAAACTGTGAAGGAAAACAAGAAGTTACCGTTAAAAGCCAGATACATGTACCACACAAGTGTGAATAATCAGACTGATTTCATGTCCGTTTTTTTTTCCTTTGGAGGGGGAGGGGGTGTTGTTTTAGTAATATTCTAAACCATTATCAAACACAAGGGTATTGGTCTCATCTTACTTTTACACACTCGACACAAAGGTTGCAAGGGTGAAACATCACATTTCTTGACAGTTGACATCTTGAGTTAGGAGGCTTTTGACTGACATGAGATTTACAGCACATGTCAGTATACATTAAGTTCTCAGCATCCACAGTTTGAGGTCAAGCTAATCCTTGTGGACTTTGTTATGAATGCATTTTCAAATACACTAATACTCCACGCCACAGTTAAGATAAATGAATTAATTTTTAAAAATACTGCAGAAACAGATACCTCAGTGTCAGGGTGGAGCTCCACACTGTAACACAAAAAAGCATGTCCATATGTGTGCACTAATTAAATGAATGCCATAATGCCATAGCCTTGTAGATGACATTGAAGGGCAAGAGGTGTGAGTGTGTGTGTGTGTGTGTAGGAGTGTGGGCATCTGGTTTGTCTTTTTCTCCATCTAAAGACAACAGATGTCTCCTTGTGCTCTCTTTTCTGCTGCCTATATTTCTCTCCTCATCTTTTGTTCTACAGTATGTAGTATAAAGTGTTTTCACATGTTCCTTATTGGGTTTGTGCACCTCTGTTATACTCTTTATTTCAAGGTTGGTACCTTTTTCCTTTATTACATTGCAGAAGTGGTTTGTTGAGGCAGAATGAACTGATATAATTACAGAAGTAATAGTTCAACCTATGTTTTGTTCACAACTAATCGTGTTTGTTGTGATTTTACATCACATTACATTTACATTGTGTGTGACCTAATAAATAAAGACAATTATATGAACGTTTTTGGGGTAGCCCTTCAGTGAATACATTTCCAACTAGTGAAGACTTAAAACAGTGAAAGTCTGAATGGACTCTGGCCACATTTTACATCATTGTGAAAAGCACACTAAAAAGACCATTACCTTTTATTAAGAGCATCATTTAAGACTGCGTGTGTAATTGCTGAACATGTTCAACACCTGGGTTAACCTGATGAGATCTCTATTGTGTCATGTACTATATCCAGCTCATGTCTTAGTCCACATTCAGACCTTTACTGATTTTATTTCATCCTATCTGAATCTATTGAAAGCCTCTGCTGTATGGACCGTTTGATGCAGAAGAAATAATCCTATCCTAACGTGTAGGACATACTGAGTTTTGTTTTAAAATACTCTAAATGAGGGAACTGACTAAAATTAATCCTGAATCTTTCCTTTATCAAATGGTCTGCCCGCTCAATAAAATCTAAAACTTTCCATTCTTGGGAGGGATGTCCCGGTTTCATGGTTTCCGACCACGAGGAGATATTCATTGAATCTGACCCAAAAAGAGTGTATTCGATCATAAATGCAGACTCCACCTTTAATGCAGGATCCACTTTATGCACTGAACCAGTTTGGATTTTGGCCATCTGGTAATGCAGCCTGGAGGACAACTTGTAATGACTCTACACCACGAGAGGGCAGAGTTTCACATTATTACTCTGCTGTAATGTTTTTTGGCCTATGCGGGCCTGCACAGTTGCACAGCTGCACACACACACACACACACACGTTTTTCATTTTAAAACAAACCATCAGCTGCTCACACAGTCCGAACACCTGTTGGAGCCGCTGAAAAATAAAAGACAAATCGACTGTCTCATCTCACAGGACCTCCATCTTGTTGCCGTAAGAGTAAAGCCCCCTCTCCTCCCCCACCCCCACCCCCGGTGTTTTGTTTTGTTTTGTTTTGTTTTGTTTTGTTTGTTTTCACAACACCTCGGAGCAGATAGGCATCTCGGACTCGCCGTGAGCAGCACGCCCGACTGTCGTGTTTTGATGACGCCATCAGCGGGACTTTCCGGATACGTCAATCGGGGCTTCTGAGTCTCCGAGCTATTAGCGCTGCCTCAGTGTTCATGTCGGAGGACAAGACACAACTGCGCTGCGCCGCCTCGGGACCGCACACCGACACACGCACCATGAAAACGCCGCAGGCCGCCAGCAGCGCCCGCCGGCCCGAGCACTGAAGGCGGCGTTGCCCGGAGCGACGGACCGCGGCCCGAGCGGCGGGATGTCAACAACGCGGCCTCTCCTTGGGATGAGGCGAGTCACCGAGCTAACGTGCCCCGAGCAGCCGACCAGCAGGCTCCCCACGTCGGCCGCCAGGCAGCCGCTGGAGGTCCCCACCGTGGACGAGTTCACGGTGCTGGAGGACAAAGAAGAGGAGCTCAAGTGCGCCAAGCCGCGGGTGGAGCAGGTTTTCAAGGTGGCGTTCACCATTATCGGGCTGCTGGACCACACGGGACAGCCGCACGGCAGCAAAACATCGCGGCAGATATGGCTGCAGCTCAGAGGGAACAGGGAAGACGTGTCGAAGGCAAAGGTGGGGTCCTGTCACAGCCTTTTATTACTGTTTACTGTAGCTGTTTATCCACAGGGTTGTAGTTTTTAACATATACCTGTATAAGAAGAGCAGCACACGGGCAGCGCCGCTAACAGCCCGCTGTGTTGATGAACAGGTGTATCACTGATTGGCAGCCTGTCTACTTATACAACACACACCTACAACACACACCCCACTGTCTACTTATACAACACACACCTCACTGTCTACTTTACACACACACACATACACACACCTCACTGTCTACTTTATACAACACACCTCACTGTCTACTTTACACAACACACACCTCACTGTCTACACACACACTTTATACAACACACCTCACTGTCTACTTTACACAACACACATACAACACACCTCACTGTCTACTTTATACAACACACCCCACTGTCTACTACAACACACACCCCACTGTCTACTTATACAACACACACCTCACTGTCTACTTATACAACACACACCTCACTGTCTACTTTATACAACACACCTCACTGTCTACTTATACAACACACACCCCACTGTCTACTTTATACAACACACACCTCACTGTCTACTTTACACAACACACACCTCACTGTCTACTTATACAACACACCTCACTCTCTACTTTACACAACACACACCTCACTCTCTACTTTACACAACACACACCTCACTCTCTACAACACACACCCCACTTTACTTTATACAACACACACCTCACTCTGTCTACTTTACACAACACACACTGTCCACACACCTCACTGTCTACTTTACACAACACACACCTCACTGTCTACACACCCCACTACTTATACAACACACACCTCACTGTCTACTTATACAACACACACCTCACTGTCTACTTTACAACACACATACAACACACACCCTCACTGTCTACTTTATACAACACACACCTCACTGTCTACTTTATACAACACACACCCTCACTGTCTACTTTATACAACACACACCTCACTGTCTACTTTATACAACACACCCTCACTGTCTACTTTATACAACACACACCCCACTGTCTACTTTATACAACACACACCTCACTGTCTACTTTACACACACACACCTCACTGTCTACTTTACACAACACACACCTCACTGTCTACTTTACACAACACACACTGTCTCTACAACACACACCCCACTGTCTACTTTATACAACACACATCTCACTCTCTACTTTACACAACACACATTTCACCATTTTCTCTATATAACACACATCTCACAATTCACTTTATACAACATCAGAGCTGGGGGAGAATACGGTAGGGGTGTGTTTCTGGAGGCTCATAGCTTTGTCTGAGTTGTCAGGATGTCTTACGTGTTCCCTCTCAGTACAAACAGGGTTTTCTCACCCAGCCCTCGTTTAGATCAGATATTCTGTGAAATGGAGGCCAAATTACAATACAGGCTTGTCACAACAAGAGTCTGATCTGAAACAACGCGGGTGGTCTTTGCACTGCCACATAAATGTTGAGCAACTGCGAACAGGTAAAAGCTAGTGGTAGAGAGTAATAAGTTGAGTGTCCAGTTGTCTGCAGTGTGAGAAGCTATCCAGTTCATACCAATGATACGTGACAGAATTTTGAAAATATGTTTTTCCATTTCTAACATACTGTATGACTCTCTCAGTGTCTTTCTCAATTACTTGTAGAATTTCTCTCACTGTGTGGACATAGTTATCGAGCAGTATATTGTGCAAGTATCACTTGCACAACCTTTACTTCCAAGTAAATATTTTCTGGCCACAAGCTACTATACCATAAGATTTTGGGTCATTTAGATGTGCAAAATATCACCATTTATTTATTGTGTGTGACATTTATTTATTGTGGTGTGATTTCCCCCTACAACAGTATCTTCCACACTTCTGCATCTTGTGTCATGAGTCTCTCTTCTTTTTTTTTTTTTTTCTATGCGTAAGTTTCTCCCCCTGTAACCAGCTGTTCCAAGCTCCGCCAGTCAACCGAGAAAGTGATGTGGAAATGGTAATTTCACTGACAGCCTGTTCAGCTCATAATGAGGATAAATCCGAATCAGATTTGGTTTCCTGCAGAACCATGCCAAGTTAGGTTTGGTGCTTCCTCTTGTTTGGGAAATCACTGCCGTTATTCACACAAAGATGTTTCTTGTAAAATAGTTTCACAAGAGAAAAATGCTGCACGTGATTAAAAATAGACTCAAGTCTTATTTTCTCTTTCAACAGTATGCAGTTTATAGCATTGGCAAGGCAGCAATGTAAAACTTTCTGCTTGGCTGACAGAGGAGCTGTACAATTTGTGACCGACTGCATTTAGCTTGAAAATGAAATTATTAGATTAGAATCAAGTAATGAAAAAAAGTTTTTTTTTTCTTATATCTGAATATATCATCTTCTTATTATTGTTAAACGGTTGGTTTACTCAAAGTACAAAAAAAGCCATGCAGATAGTTTTTGGTTTATTTCTCCAGGCTGGGATTTCTGCTTCCACCACAATACAGTAGAGATTAATGAAAGCAGTAGCTGTAGAAAATTATAAAGACAAATGTATAAATACTTACTGATAAGCTTAATGCTCCTTCATAATAAATTTAGTACAGCCCATGTAGAGTTTGTATCTAAAAATGCAACCTAAAAACAGATTCCTATTTTAACTGTATTTATTTAAAAACCCAAAGTACACCAACGTATTGCAGAAGATTCATACCCACTGGAAAGCCCAACTCATCTTATTGGTTGTTTGACTTTAAATGCCACGCCCAATTGTTTGTGATCTGGTTCTCTGTCAAGTCTTTCTTTCATTCTCTCCCTCTGCGTCATCGTTGAGTCATTTTACAGTCTCAGTACTGAACCTTTTTGACACATTAACACCAGAGAAATGTGACATGGTATCTATAAGGAAGTTACCGCACCCACCTGCAGCTGATTCATCCGAACATTTCCCATAGCCAGGAGATTCCCTGAATCAATGACAAGTGTTTAGTTTCAGCACGTGTCAGCTATACAGCAGTGTGTGTGTCTGTGTGTACGTGCGCTGCTGGACAGCAAATACAAGCAATTTTGACATCATCCCTGTGATATTGTACATAATGAATTTTGCTTCATGTGCTTCATAGTGAATAAATAGAAATCACAGTATTTTCAGGAGCATGTGTCACCAAAGTTGTTGTACTGAACAAATCTTGAGAATCCTGTTTGCCTTCAGTAGTTTTTACCAGCTCATTTTTAGCAGCTAATTTGTGCTTTTGTTGTGTTTTTTATTCATTTAAGCTGCTTTCCTACTTCAAATTTTCCAGAATGTGTTTGTCAAGCTCCAAAAAACAGTTCCCATCATCAAGTAATTATAGTAATCATGTTTTATTAATGATGCTTTTTTCACTGACATGCTGTTACATTTCTTTTTCTTCTCCCTGCAGGAATATATTCGAGGACTGTGTGACCCCGAACTTCAGAAGGAGGAGCGGTACCCCGTGGACATGCACTGTATTTTTGCCGGTGCCCGGGGCCTCTTCCTGGACCGGCTCATACGGGATACAAGTGCTGAAGTTGTGGTGCCAGAGCCCGGCCGCCTGCGGCTTTTGGGCCAGGCTGAACCTGTGGTGATGGCCCAGAGCAGAGTTCAGCAATTTGTAGCACTATTTCAGGTAGGGCCACTAATAGTCTGACATCATGCACAATTTTACTTCAGTGAAATAGATGGATGGATTGATTTTTAAGTGCACATTAAGAAGAGCTTCAGTGGCAGAAGATTGTACAGCCACCCTCACATTTCTAAACACCTGTTGTATGTTGGCTGTAGTTCATGAAACTTTCTTTATCCAGCTGAAAAGTTATACATCTTCCAAAGTGGATCTGAAATGATTACTGGATTTCTCATACAGTCAATCAGCAGCAAAAAAAAACAGAAAATAGGGGACAGTGTGATAATTGATGTAACGTTTTTATAGTTTTACATACATGCCAGAATTGGCTGCTTCCAGCTTCATCTCCATCTCATCTGTTGGTAAATGTAACATCTTTGAGTTTTGGACTGTTGGTGGGACAAAACCTGGGAAGTTGTGATTTGGATGGACATTGTCTGACATTAATAGACCGAATGATTCATTCATTCCACAGTGCAATAATCATTCCACACATAAATGTATCAGGAGATTAGGCGGTTATGTAAATAATCATTAGCTCATCATTAGACAAAATATTCGAAAGCACTCTCCAATCTGTGCACTTGTGTTTTATTCAGGAGAAGCGAAGTCTACCGAGTGACAGAGAGCCTGCAGTGAAACGAGCATTCAAGTCCTTTGTGGAGGAAAGAGATGATAAGTACACTATGGAGCTACTTTTGCTGCCCAGTGCCCTGAAGGAAGAGTTACTGGGACTCGCTCATAGCCCCACTACCACAAACACATCCTGCCTGGTGAGTGTTTACCTTTTTTCGAATACGGTTTATTACAGTACAGCAGTGTCCAGAACCTTTGTAGCTAATGTAGAAAACAGTCAAATGTGTTTACTGGGTAGTTGATTATAACCTCATACATACTGTGTGATTTCTCAATGGCCTGTGAGATTTTTTCGGATTAGGTTTTAAAAGGTGAGGTGTCCTCTTCCTGACTGGAGATTGCTTAATTTGTCTTAAATAAGACAGCATCATCTCCCACAACCGTCATTTCAGGAAAATCCTGTTGCATTTCCAGTGGTATGAAGAGGCCAGGTGGATTTAGTACAATAAGAAAAAAGATGGAACTTGTTGCATGGCCTGTAGGCATTTTCCTCATGGAGGATAAAGGTAGCTGCAGGAAACCTGAACTGTCCAGTATTGACTAAACAGGAACCAGTTGCTGTGTGTATTCACTACATGAACGATGGGCTGTAGGGTTTGTGGAAACAGTTGACATGTCAGCAGAGGGAATTTCTCAGAGGCTTCCTGAAGGGCTTAGGTGACTGGACGTGCATGGGTTTTTGTTTCTGTTATGTTGAGAAGTAGAAGGGGGTGCACGTCCTTGTAAGAAAGACATTTAAACTCTCACCGCTTTAATTTGCCCCGCTGTCATAATGAAGCTGAGGCCTCGGGTCATGGAAGCGCACACAGGTACATTAGTAACATAGTAAACATTTATGACTGGTGCCAATAGACGTGCTCGGTTCACAGAGCCACAGCAACAAATACATCCCAGCAGAGAGTGTCTGGAGTTGGCAAGATCAGTTAATGGTGCTGAATGCTGCTGAAATATATTTCTTCTTGTCACATTTTCTTAACTTTTCTAAAACAACCGAAGGACTGCAGTCCTAAGCGTTATCTATAACAGACTGCATCAGTCTGATTTCAATCAGACGTCTGATTTCAATCAGACTGATGCAGTCTGATGCATTCAAATCACTAAAACCTGACTTCACAAAGTTCAGAGATGACACAGACAGTGATCTTTGAAGCACTGGAGCCCACAGAAGAGCTGATCAAGCCAAATATAATGTGACTAACTGGTATGTCACTGCTTCACAACAGTGGAAATGAAATAAAGTCTTATCTTCTGTTCTTACGTCATGAATGTCAACATAAATTCACTCTTAAGGGTTGTTGCCCAGCTATTGATGACATTGTATAATGAGAAGAGTCTAGTTTCCACAATAAACAGGATTAAAACACTCGTATTAACAACTTCACTTCTCTGTCACTGGTACATGAGCTGGTAGATTAACTGGATTACCGTGAATTCGTCTCCACATCAATGCCGAGCTCACGGCGCTGGCACAAGCCATCCATGGTGTGATGAAGCGCTACTTTTATGCCAGCCATGGCTGTTGAATGATAATAGGTCCCTTAGGCTTTAATTACAAATATGAGGGGCTCACTGAAGGTACACTGGACTTTTAAGACTGTTGTATTGTTTAGTCACCATGTGTTCATGAAAATCATTTGTCAATCAAATCATTTGAAAATCAGTGAGCTTGTTAGCAGCTTGATGTTTTGTTTTGTTTTATTTGTTTATGTCTGGCTGGTTTTCCTTTCATTTGGTGTTCAGATCTGTCCATCTCACCTCTTATTTGGTTATGCCTGCCAAGTGCATGTTAGAAACTATTATATCATTCCTGTGTTCGTGACTTGGCAGTAGTATTTCTGTTTCTTGTTCTTGTCTAGTCTCACCTTAGTAGAACTGGGACAGAAGCAGGTTCATGAAAAAGGTACATTTTGAAAAAAAAAACAAATACCTAGACCTATACAGTTTTTTTTTCAAGCCTGGCAAAATGCTTTTTCTGCTTTTTCTTTTGCCATCCAAAAGTTTGAGAAACTTCAAAATTCCTGCTGGACTTTTTGATTATGCAGGTAATTATTTTTCAGCTACAAAAAAGCCTGTCGCTGACACTTCTGATCTCACGGTGTAGGTGTGCAGTTTCTCTCATGTCTCTTTCAGTTTTGAAAATGCTTTTACAATAGTTTTTATTTTAATATGAGTTTATAAAAGCTTGTGTTACTTGTTTCCACAAATTTTATGCATTTAACAGCCATGCTGCTCCTTTCTTATAAAACAGCAATAAAGTTGAAGGACAAGTCAGAACTGTTTGGCAATGTTACACAAATAAGAGAACATTTCATGCCATTTTATTTGTGACAGAAACTCTGGTTTTTGTAAGGAGAACCATGTAAGGCGCACAGGGAAGTACCATATGAACCACGACAATGTCAAGTTTGAGGGGAACTTTTGTTGTACTTTCTTAAGGCGATTACCGTTGTGTTTCCTCTCCCAGGTTCAGCTCAACCAGACACTGCATCCCAGCATGGCAGAGGTCGACCAGGACCGCTCACAGAGTAGCACTCCTGTGACGGAGCTCTCCAACCGCATCCTGGACACCAGCTTTGAAGAGAAAGGGACCGGAGCTGTCAGCGGAGGTGGAAAAGCAGGAGGAGCGATAGGATTAGGCCCCGAGGCCGTCCTGCTCAACGGCAGTCGACCCTCACACAAGCGTCGCTCGTCTGAGAGCGAGACCCGGGACACAAAGAGACAGTACTCTCTGGAGCGGAGGGACGAGTCACCGGAGAGGGCGAGAGAGAGGGAGCGACAGCGGGACAGAGAAGGCCGGGGGGGAAGTAGCAGCTGTAGATCCAAAACCCCTGCTGCCTCTTCATCCCTCTCCTCTACAGCAAAAGCAAACACAGTCGGTCCCATCATGTTGGAGTCCAGTGAAGGAGTCTCAGATGACGGGGAGGCAGTCAGCCCAGAAACCAACCTCCGCTGCTTGGTCAATTTCTTCAGGTAAAGGCGCTAATAGTTAGGAACATTTGCAAAGAAAGTCATCATAATCATATTGGAGCATTCAGGAATTACTTGGAAGTATTTGGTTGATGGTCAAGTAGAGTAACGCTTTGCAATTTTCAATTCATCAGGCTATACAGAGTTTTAAATAACTTATTGTTCATATTTATTCTTGAGGGTTAAAGGCTAGGTTGACAAGACTGCTCATATCCCTGCTTGTACATACAAAGACTGAACAGTTGCTGTAATCGTGTCTTGTCCTTACTGGATGTGGAAATAAGCTTTTGCTATCTAAGAGATGGAGGGTCAAAATCCACAGTCCACAGTGCAAAAATATATTCAGGTGTTCGGTTGAAGCTAATCAGACCTCAGCAGACAGAGTTAGTCAGATCAAGGGAGTATCTCACTCTGTTGATTTTGCAGTACAGTTCCTTTCTGTTTGCCCAACAGTATTTCAGTGGTGGCCATTCAATGGCATTGGTGCCATGGTGACAAAAAAAGTAATTTTTTTGTCAAGTCGGTCAAAAGAAAAGATTTTATTTGGCTTTGGATAAAGTTTAGAGCACAATTTAAGGACACCTCTTATGTTGCATATACTATCAGAAGATATTTCAACAAGAGGAACAGTAACAGCCATCAGTAACTCTGTCAGGGTACATGAGGATATGTGAGTATTGTAAAGACAGCCTTGAAAAAATGTGAATCTGTCATTTAATTCTGCAACACCTCTCTTGTGCCAAATGAAACATTGTTAAAACTCCTTTTCTTCAGAACTATGGGTTACCAGCAGGAAGTGGTGGAGCGTGTCGTCAAGGAGACAGGACAAACTGAAGATACCTTCCTTGTTCTGGAAAAGATCGTCGAGGAAACCAAGCGTTGCGAAGAGGGGTCAAAATTAGGGGAAAAAGAAAAACGATTGCGCTCCTCAGACACTCCTGCCTCTTCCTCCTCCTCCTCCTCCTCTTCTACAGTCGCTCGATTTAAAGAGAAGGAGCGCGAGCTGAGCAGAGTGTTGGTAGACCCGGGCAGGTCGAAGGAGAACATTAAGCCCAACCAGCATGGAGGCAGTAGCAATGGTCTGGGGCACCGGAGGCAGTGTAGTGGCAGTGAAACCAGCACTCAGCAGGTACAACCCTTAACAGAGAAAGTGTTGCTTCTCACTTCAGCATTATTTTATTTGTTTTCCCTAAAAAAAAACAAATAAATAAATAAAACCTTCCCCTCGGGCCGTGAAATTAAAAAATGTTAATTTTGAAGGTTTGAAATCATGGAGCAATACAGTCTAAATGTAGAGTTATTTGTTTGCATGATATATTTCAAATAATATAATATGAAGTACTTTACCATCTTCTTCCTCCATCCTGAAATCCACATTTAAGCTATCACCCATCTCCATTCTCATATTTTGACTCCTGTGACACATTAAATTCTGCAAAGCCTTCTCATTTTAACTACCAGCCCATTCTTGTCATTTCCAATAAATTGTTTTATATCTTATGACTCATCTTACTGGATCTTGAATATTGTTTTTGTTACCGCATTGCACACTTTCACCACATGCCATTGCTCATTTCGGCTCATACAGCTGGCCTCAAATCATCGATCAGAAATCCTCCTCCTCCTTATGGTTTGACAATATGGATAAATTTGATATTCATTGTTTTCATATTGATGAAAATGGATGTCTGC
The DNA here is from genome assembly GCA_023238725.1 of Scortum barcoo. NCBI lineage: Eukaryota > Metazoa > Chordata > Actinopteri > Centrarchiformes > Terapontidae > Scortum > Scortum barcoo. The sequence continues at coordinate 23,084,022 of CM041536.1, read as the reverse complement.
TATCAAATGTAGGATATGAAGTATGATAAAGTGTTCAGATTATGTCAGCTAATTAGTTTTAGAACTTAAATAGCAGTGGAATGTAATATGTAATTATTTGTTATATATTAAATGGTTTTTACGTAAGACAATCAATTGAGGTATCAGAATTGTGCAATGCATGCTGTTTTTCTCCCAAAATAAAAAATCATAAATTTCATTCCAGGCCATCACTATCAAGAGAAGTTCTAGTGCTCAAGGAGGAGCAGGAAACTACGAGGTTATTACCATTGACGATGACGATGACGTCATCCCCACAAATACCAAAACAGCAGAGAGTAGGACGTCCCGGATGATGACGGTGGCACACCTGGACACCCAGTCAGGATCCAGAACGGACTACTTGGCACGGGGAGGGGGCATCTCACAGAGGGACTACCTGTCGAGGGGTGGGACTCAGACATTGGGAGGCTCGGTGAAAGTTGAGAGTGTGACAGCGCTACGCAGCACACCCCAGTGGCTGACTGCTACCACCGCCTCCTTAGCTTCAACCCCCAGTGTAGGTATTACGTTGAAGGCCCTCTTTGCTCAAAAGTTCCCTTTGCCTTTTGTCGCCTCACCTTCATGTTTGACGTTTGCATTTGACACTGTTTTCAAATTTAGCAGGAAATTTTCTCTTTGCTCACCTTAAATCTGAGTTTAAAGCATTGCCTGCAAGATGAATTATTGCATCCAATCATGGTCCAATATGAGATTAGAAATCTACAGTGCACATTAACCTTGTATCACGCACTTCAAGCCCTAAGATTAAAAATATTTATATCTATTCATAGATTCTGGTAAGTTGTTGGTAGGTAAGTTGTGAGTTGTAGTTTAATCATTTTTAACTATTTTTGTATAAAAGACCTATCAAACACGCAACAGAGAACAGAGTATTTTCATTTTGTGTCTTAAAGTATTTGGATCTATAATATGCTAGTTTGTTTTTGGCATGTCGGTGCAGTGTTGAGGGGGTTAACTTCTAGGCTCCTCCTGGGATTGGGAATTTTTGGGGGTTTTTTTTATATCCTGGGAAAGAATTGGACAAAGCAATGAATTACTTCACAATTAGTCAGCTTCAGCTTATAGTTGAGATGATGAATCAGTTCTGATTGTAGATGAGATTTTTTTTTTTTAAGAATCAATTTAACTTGAGCGGTGATCTTAAACATGCCCCGGACTTGGATGGGTATTTTTCTGATTCATGTCATGAATCACTTCCTTGTCTTTCTGTTGTTTTACAAATATTTGTCTTTACTGTCCTCCTCAGTCAGCTCAGTCAATCTCCCGGCCCTCGGCCTCACCTTATCAGACCATCAGCCACTTGGGGTTTCGGGCTCCTCCTGTGAATGACCCCCCGGCCCCTCCGGTGACTGGCTTGGCTCGTTTCCATCAGTCACTGAGGACTCCCTACACTCTGAAGCTGCCAAATGAGCCGGGACGTCAGGAGCTCAGACACATCATCATAGACGGCAGCAATGTGGCAATGGCGTGAGTCTATAAACACACACACACACACAAACCCATAACACACAAACCACACAAGCAAATGTAATCTGTTTTGGTATCTTGCCCACAGAAGGACTGCACTGGCAAGATCTGTCCTTATATGGATGTGTGAGAAGAACATTTAAGTTAAAAATCTGGCCTTTTAAACAGGACTGTCCACACATGAAATTTAAAGAAGTCATTTTAAGAAATGTATTGTATGGTCTGTCATGGAAGTTGTTCAACAATGAAAAACTTTCCTGTTCTAGAAAAAAAGACAGAACCATTTTTTTCTGTGGATTCCAATATGCAGAAAAAATGGTTTGACCGAAAAATCCTTCAGATACACATCACTAGATTCAGCAACCAAAAACCAAGTAAACATGCCAATGATGTCTCTATGATTTGAGAGACTCAACGCGGCAAAGAGCAAAGTGCTGCTGTCCGGGAGTTTGATCTGTTAAAAAATCTCTCATCTGAGTGCTCGGGCACTTATCACACTCTCGGGTGTCAGTTTGACAGCATTGTGGGTTTTGGTCAGGGGATTTTTTTGTTTCATCGAAGGCACGATGTTTGAATGTCAAGTCAAAAACAAAAATGCTGAAAATATTGAACCAGATCAGGTGTGGGAGTTTTTTTTTTTACTTCAGAAATACAGAAATTACCTTTTTTTGAGGGTATTTTTTGCATATTTGCTCATCATGCTGGTATGAAAAAAAAAAAAAAAACAGAACCGGATATTTATGGAATTCAACATTTTGCCAACTGTCTGTGAAATCTGACAACAAGAAACACTCAGAAACAGTCTATCGCTGAACCATTTGTTTGTTATCTCTCAGATGCGTGCGGTAAACGGTACTCGCAGTAGTTCCTGTGATGATAGTTATCACACCACACCCATAGTACATGCAGCACGTTTTTCATCACCCTTCCTATCAATATGACCATCATCATCGGTTAAGGTCACATATGCACTCTTGTCGTGCTGTCAGACTAAACCAAACATATGTTACAGTGCATAGGTTACAGCCACAACCTGAATGTGTAGGTGCACCAAAACCTATCCCACGCTTTCATATGATGTTACTCATTACCTGTGTGTGAGTGTGTCCCCGGCAGAGTGAAACCAGTTGTAATAACATGATATTGATGAGTGGGGGCATGCTGCGGGGGTGTTTTTGAGAAGAAAGGCCTTTTCTAGTAAAAAAAATGAGTTTGTAGTTTCTGTGTTATCCAGAAATTGTGAAACAAAGAAAGGCTAGCTGTCTTTTATGTGCCCGTGTGTATCACACAAGGATGGATGGAGAGCAGGCTGCTGTTTTTTCCTCACTCTCGGCTGATGTGCCGTCCGTTTTTGTCCCGGATGACCTTGCCTTGACTTCTCACTTTTGCAACCACTTCCTTTCACGTTTTGTCACTCCCACTCTCTCTCCCTCTTCCCTTTCGTCCTCCCTCCTTCCTTACCAGAAGTATGCCTAAACAGAAAAGGCATGGATCATCTCTCTCTGCGTTTGCCAAACAGGATGGAACAACTGTTTACTCAGGTTTCCTCATTATTGTAATTCTTAGGTAATGCAACGCGATGTAAGATACAAAGTTAGTCCAAAGTCGAGTAGCCTGTTAAAACCACTGTATTCGCATTCCTCCCTCTGTAAGATTATAGTCAAGGAAAAAAATCATGAGTGTGTAAATCCACTCATTTGTTTTCTATTTGTTTGTTTTTATTAAAAACAAAACAACTGCCTCAAAGTGACTTTGATGTCCTTTGTGCAGGTTTGAGGATCAGGATCTGTCCCGATCCTGAAAGAGGTCATAAGGTCATGTAAAGTTATTCTAATGAGCTCTGATGAGCTCTGATGTTTTCCCTCATCAGGTGACGTCCAGGTTACCACGGTGATTTTACTGATTGCATAATCTCTTCCTGCTGTGGTGTCATTGATCACTTTCTCTTTCAACAGTCACTGGAACTTCCCTTGAGTTTGCATCGCAGCTCTGACCACAAGAAAATGATCTGCATCTGTGTGTGTGTGTGTGTGTGTGTGTGTGTGTAATGCCATGTCACATTAAAGTAGTTTGTAATCAGTTACAGTATGGGTACTTTGCAAGCACTGGGACGGTGTTTAGGGAATAGATCAGTGTAAACACTTTGCTAAATTCATCATCAAAAGGTAAATTCAGACCAGACACTTGAGCTTGTGCAACATCAAACTTCATAGTGGAAAATTTCCCTTGGCTTCCATAGTTCTCCTCTTAGTCTGCCTACTCACTCTCATTTGTGAATGTTAACATAGAAAAGATAGCTGTTAGTGTTTTGATATGGATTCTCGTTGAGGCCATAACTGTTTGTGGATTATTTTTCCATCCACATCATGCTCTCCATACAGACAAACTTAAGCTACTGCATCACTCACTATATGAACCTTTTTTTGTTTGTTTGGCCGGACCTTGGTCATTTTGCTGGAGAACTACTGAATATTTGGCGTCATACCACCGTGTGTAACAAGCCACACAGACTGCTCGCTCTGCTTCTCTGCGTTACCACTGCTCACGTGAGGCCAGATTGTTGATCAAGATAAATAACCCATTGCATGGGGAAGTTACCAGTAGAGACATAACTCACAGAAATTCACATGACAAGGAAAAAGATAGATGAGTGGACAGAGACTCCATTCATAAAATTAACTATTTGAACTGTGTTTAAATTGTTTCGCTGAGAACGTCAGTTTGTAAAATACTATTTTTGCTTCATCCTAACTACCAGTAGGCATATCTGTTTGGCCATCCGGTCTTGAATTGTATTTCATCACAATGATGAAATGTGAGCCCTTTGTGAAGGAAAAAGCATACTGTGACCACTATGTTTTTCAGCTGCTAAATGGTGACAAAACTCTTCTTCATATAATAAAATTGTTATTTCAGATTTGACACATAGAGTCAAAACATTTCCCCTGAAAGTATTCGTGTTCATGAGTAGATTTCCCCAACATAAAAATAAATTGAATCATTATCGTTGTCTGAAAGACAGATGTGTGCTGTTTGTCTTGAGTTGATGATCAATGGAAGGCTTTGAGGCATATTAATGAGGCAGAGTTTCCTTTAACACGTACACCTGCGACCATAAAATAAAGCTCTGATAATCAGTGACAAAAATAAATACTCTAAAAAAATATTTGAAGGTAAATCATTGACGAGGATGTCTCCGGGGTCTGTGGCTTGTCGCTACAGCAGCCAGCTTCCTGCTCGGTGAGGCTGGCCGCTCTCAGGGAGTTTCTCGTCTCTCTTGGTGTTTGTTATTTGTGATGTTTTGTGGTTTTTTTGTCCTAGCTACCCATTTGTCGTTTTACAGCCGTCTGACGTACGCATACCGACCGTGCGCGTCACCACCAACTATCTGGGTCAGCTGACGTGTGATGTGCACTGTGTATTTGTGTTTGGGTGCTGTTCTATCTGGAGTACTATTAAAGTAATTGCTGATCATTACCTCTGTTACCAGGGAACTTTCGAGACCTGTGTGACGTTCAGTGCAGCCCTGCTAATATTTGAAATATTCTGAACTTCTATCACTTGGTTGCATGAGTAAGATGGAATTAGATTTCACTGCTTGCAGCTCTGCCTTATTTTCCTGATTGTTGAAAATTTTTTTCCCCCTAATTTCTTCTTCCTTATTCTGATTGTGTAATGCCCAGAGGGGCAATTGGTGCAGGTTAGACAACATGTAGGAAACATGTTGTGTTTCCTCTTGTAGTCTTTTGTATGCAACTTTTTCTTTCCCCAGTACCAATTCAGACACCTTTCTCACCACTTGTGAGCTCATGCAATCTGCCAACACGGACATGGGCCCCTGCCATAAAATATTTTTCTGTAAACTGTACATATGATTGATCCAGAGTTTTTAATATGCAGCCTTGTTTTTCCACACTGCTGAACTTTTTCCTCCTCTCCATCCTGTGTCAAGTCATGTCACTGGAAGCTCTGTGTGTAAAGTTTTCTTCACTTGAAACCACATTTATGTATGCTTTTACTAAAATTCAGTAAAATATCCATTTTTATCAGACCACAGTGGTTTGCACAGTGCAAACTGCAGTGTAGTAAAACACATCCCATGTTTATGTACACATTCCTCCTCCTCCTCACTGTGTCCTCCTTCTTTTTGTCAGTCACGGTCTTCATCGGTTCTTCTCCTGTCGAGGAATAGCGCTGGCTGTGGAGACGTTTTGGAAGCGGGGCCACAGGGATCACAGATCACAGTATTTGTCCCACAGTGGCGTCAGAAGAGAGACAGACTCACAACAGGTACGCACACACAGGGCAGTCTTCATGTACTAGAACCATGATGTGTTTTTCATTATTTGGGCTCTTTACTCCAGTACATTATGTTTCTAATGGAACAGTGACTCTCAACTATAAGGTTGAGAATTTCAAACCATTGAACCAAATTTTCATCTGTATGTGTGAGCAAGATCTAAACTGTTTGTGTATGCGTTTTCTTACTTTTTTAGTTCATTATCAGGTCATATGAATGTCATTTATATTGTTTTATTTCAGAACAACATTTCTTAAATCAGCTTGAAGACCTGAGGCTGCTCTCTTTCACTCCCTCCAGAGAGGTCTGTGGCCAGAGGATATCCTCACATGACGACAGGTACTACACACACACAAACACACACACAGTTTTAAACCTCTATTTAAGCAGATATCTTTCAGAAGAGAATCCACCACTTTTGAATTCTTTTATACGTAGACAGCTCACATATACACACACACACATATAATAACATTGTCTTCTTTACTTTCACCCTGCCCATCGCCAACTATAGTCACACTGTATTTTTATAATAGAGGTGAGTTAGTTCACCAGCTTGAGGGCAGACCTCACAGATGTCTTGTAAAAAGTAGTGTATTGTGATTTAAAATACTGCAGTAACTGTGTTGTGTGATTTTTTTTTTTTTTTTTTTTTTTTGTTCAGATCTTTCATCAGTTGTATAGAAACTAAATCTTCACTGACAAATGAGGTCATTTTGTGTGAATTGAAAATGAACTAACTAAAAACCAGCCTCTGACCTTTGAACACAGGGAAAATCCTGAGCATCTAACTCACGCTCCCTCTCTCTGTCAGGTTCCTGCTCCACCTAGCAGAAAAAACGGACGGAATCATTGTAACCAATGACAACCTGAGGGACTTCGTCGAGACCTCGGACACCTGGCGCAAGATCATTCAAGAGAGGTGATTGTGTTTTCCCGTTTACACAACTCGGTCAATCACTTAAACGTTCCATTACCCAACATGATACTGGAAAGTCCGCCGAGGCGAGCTGCCAGCTAGATGACACATTTTAAGGATGTAGTTATTTGCCTTTTACCAACAATCATGCAGCTAAAACAAACAGATACTGAAGCGCAAATTAAGCTTCACCAGTAGAAAAGGTACAACAGAATCAGAAGCATTCTTTTACATATAATGTCTAAACTTAATGATAGTACAAATAAAAAATATTTGTTGGATATCAAATAAAATTATCATCCAGACAAATTTATTCAAAACTAACCTTTTTTAAGATCTTGTGCAAATGTAATTCTTAATGTATTGTTTGGTGGGTTCATTGTGACTCTAGGACAATTACAGCAACCCACAACGATTAGATTTGACTAATGCCTTTTTACTTCTATGGATACATTATTTTGAAGGAGGTTAGTAACCAGATCTTTATGCTGTTGTAATTTAGTTTTTATCTGGTTTTATTTAGATACAGACCTGACTTTGTACACACTGTTGGTGGTTTAAAATGGCATTAATGAAAATACAACATCAAATTTCCTAAATGTCTAAAACTGTTCTGTTAAAATCCTTTTGTCTTTATCTGGATTAACAGTAATGAAGAAAGACTAAAAACAGCGTTGACATACAGAGTAAAGTGAGACTTGTCTTTGAAGATGCGTCACCCTCTTTATGTTGTTTTGCTGCTCAAAGATCTCAAATCACATCCCACAAACTTATACTCTGTTTATACAGGAAACCAGCAGCTGTACTCTCCCCTGTGCACACTCTGTCTCTTTATCTCATTGTTGTGCTAGACTAGTTGGACTAGTTCAGGCTGCGTCTAGATAATATGCATTAACATCACACCCCTCTGTTAAATGGAAATCAGTTATTTTGCAGATTTTTGCACTTCATGTTATTTTGCTATACTCTACAAAATACAGTTACACCAGTTATCACAGTATAGTTACATATCATTAAGTTAATGCTTTACATACTCAATGTTTTAATACAGAGCGTTGATAAACTGCACCAGAATTACAGAACTTTTTGTGTAGATGATTTTACTTCAGCAGCTAAATGTGAGCAGTAGAGTAGTTGCTTGTTGATGTTTGATCAACAAACAACGTGTTGATTGTTGTTTGATGTTTTTGGGGGTTTTCCCCCCCTAAATCAGGCCAGTCAGGAAGTGAAGGGCTCGTAGTATGCAAAATAAAATCTAGATCAAAACTATTTATTGTTTAGACAGAAACTGGTAGGACAAAGATCACATTCCTCATGTCTTTCTTGTTCACTAATAGGTTGCTTCAGTTTACCTTTGTGGAGGACCACTTCATGATCCCCGATGACCCTCTGGGGAAAGATGGTCCTCATCTAGACATTTTCCTCCGTAAAGATTACAGGTATGTTTCGTCTGCAGATGTGTGAGAGAGGTTCTGGTTCAGAGGAAACCTGTGATGTCTTCTATATTTTTTATGGTTGTAAATACTTAAACTATTGAATAACTTAGGAACTATACAGTATTGCCTCTTTTGCAGTGAATGACTGTTCTGCTACATCCTTTACACTGTCCCTCTGTCCCTCTCTCTGTCTGTCTTCTGTCAGGAGGGCCCCAGCCACTCCTCCCCCACTGAGACCTCCAGACTTCCGGCCATCCTCGCAGCAGCAGCAGCAGCCGGTTTACGTTCAGGCCCTCCATTCTGCTCCTCGGCCCGTTCCCTCCCTGATGCCCCAGCCCACCGCGCACTGGCCCCACTCTGGCCCCCCCAGAATGGCACCCGCCCCGCCGTTCCCCTTCCCCCTCGCCCTCACCCCCTCCCCAACGGTCACCGGGGGAGACGTCGGAGCTGAAGCGAAAACTGTACGACATCTTCCCCGACCAGAAGCAACGGATCGACCGCATCCTCACCGACAACCCGTACATGAGAGACCTGAACGCCCTGTCGGGGCTGCTGCTGGGATAAATAACTGGCTCAGCAATGAGAATCAGCAGACACACAGAAGAATATACGTATATGTGTCAGCATAAAAATTATTTATTTGACCATTTCTTCCAGCCTGGAGGACATGGAAAGTTTGCTTAAAATATTATTTTACTTAAAGACTGATCATCAAACTAGCTGCTATTGGCAAAACAAAAGTATTTTTTGAAGGATATTTTTTCTCCCTCCCTGCTCTCAAGTTGATTAGGGTGAACAACACTGTTGTCTACAGAAGCATAATATTGACAAATTGACACACATGTCAAGCAGCAAAGTCTTCATCATTCAGATGGTAATTATTCATTTACAGTCCTTGACAGCAATCCAAAGGTTCCTTCAATATGGGGCCAGTACTGGGAGAAAACGTTTTGGACCAAGAACAGTGAACTGGTCACATGTACCCGTGGCTCCGGCTCAGCACACAATGGGTTTCTTCTTGTTTACCACCAGACTCAAACACCTCTGAACACACACACGCTCTGAGCTTTTTCTGACAGGTTTTGCATGTTTTTTATTTTTGCAACATATTAGTCATACAGTCGGACAGTGCCAGCGTATTGAACTCAGTATCAGCGAGCAGTTTCAGCAGTTTGGAGTCACTGAACATCAACAGGGGACGGCTGTGTTTTGAAGTGCCAGAGATTGTTTCCATTTCCTCAGCAGCGAACTTTCAAGAAGCCTGATGAGAACGTTTGCTTTGCCATCATAAAATCACTGTTAGTGACTCTTACTGTTGGACAGAAATCCCAGAAAGGCCACATTTGGATAGCAGGCCCAACTTTAATTTGAATTGTACAACTAACCACATTAAAGAAATACCTTTTTTAGGAATGTGTACAGCTGATATTTTGGGGCTGCATAGATGGGCTGATATGAACATTTGTAGCTTTTTTATTATTTCAGATTTGGCACTGCCCATCTCCACTCCTTTCAAGTGTTACCTGTATATCTTGACCATTCTTTTTCAGTCAGAAATCTAAATTATTTTCATTGATAGATTAATTTCTAATTTCATTGTTTTGGCAGATCAATCTTCAGAAGGAAATTCTAATGAATCTGCATATCATCACTATGACAAAACACCTGTCTATCTTTTCTTTGTCCTCAAGTGACATATTCCTGGTAGCTTCTCAAACCTGTTATGTATTGATGGTCTCTGAGAAGCTGTGGACGAACTCAGGTGCTGAAACTCAAACTGCTCTGTTAGTCTGTGAGAATTTGAAATCTGGTTGAATCTGATCTCAGCATCAGCTGTTCAAGTTGGCGGCACTGTTAAACTGTGTTTTCAGGAAGATGCAGTCAGCAGATCTACATCAGCATTTTGTGATGTGTTTTAGGTTTTCCGCCTCCGTCTTTAGGCAGTACGTATTTCAGTCCATCTGGCTTTGGATGGAAACAAACACTACAGGATTTATGCTTTTATTGATTGGGTTATATGTTAAATGACCCACTTACATTTGAAATCACACACCATCCGTTTGCTCACCCGAAAAAAATTTACCGATTTCGACAGATTTACCGAAGTCGCATTTGTAATTAGTGTTAATAGATAAATTTAAAGCACTGAAGGTAAGTTATGGTGTAGTGAGTAAAGCAAGGTTTCATCGATGAATCTTCAGAAAGCATCTAGTGTTTTTTTTACCCTCATACACCCAGAGAATGTGGGCCGCAGCTTGCATATTTGATGTGCATCTGAGTTTTGTAATATACAAACACTTTATTTCCTTGTAATAAAAGAATATCTGCACAAAAACTTTAAAAGGTGTCAAAAAATTTGTTTTGTTCGTACTTGCCATGTTGTTGTAAGAATTACGGAAGGATTTTTTCCCTCTTTTGTTGTATTATAATACTTTTGTGTATATCTATTTTGTTTTTGTAAATACGAGCATTTTTGGCTACAGTGCACATATGGTTTTATGTATGTGAAAAAACAATAAATGCGGCAGTCCCCATAAAACTTTCTTTGCGAGGCTACACAGTGCTTATTTATACATCTGCTCTCTCATGTCCATCGTTCCAAATGATGGTTTCTTCTGTTCATTTTCAGAGGCGACATTACTGTTATGGCCAAAAGTTTAGTGTCACCCATTTAAAATAAAAGTTAGACATTTTTTGGAAAAGCACTCTGGTTAGCTTAGTTCTGGAAGTTGCTGGTCAAGGCCAAGAAAAAATGTGGTACATAACGACTAGTAAAACTGTAATGTGTCATTTTTGCACGTTTATAATATGTTAATTATTGAGCTATAGGGATTCTGGCTGTGATGTTTTACTTCCTTTGAACCGAGTCAGGCTAATTGTTTACAGTCTTTATGCTAAGCTAAGCTAACGAGGTTTCATGGCTTCATATTTATTGTGGACACAGTAATAGTATCACTCTTTTCATCTTATTCACCATGTTAGGTTTTGGTTATAATTTTCTTTCCTGAAATGATGAACTGTCCATTTAAATGAGTTATCTCTGTATAAAGGTTAGTTGCGTTGAATAGGCCTAAGTTAATTTATTCATGGAAAATAATGATAATCTATTGAAACTACTGTCAAAATACTTTGAGCTACGTTATTTTTCTGTATTAACAGTTTTGAGTTATTTCCTGGGCCATATATTTTACTGAAATTTACGAATATTAATAATAAGCTAAATGCTCAAATGTCAACCTGTTGGTGGTTCCATCACCATCAACGTGATTCATTATGTGAGAACTATGAATGTACACAGTGTTTAGCCAGTCCATTTTACAGGGTAAAATTAAAATGTAATGTTTTTAGCTCACACTAGCGGACCGTGAATGTGCAGTACTTCATGAGCATCCATCAAATAGATGTTGAGACATTTTAGTCTTAACCTAAGTGATGGTCGAACACTGCCGTCAATGCAGCCATGTCGCTGGCATGGCTAAAAGACAATGCAGCTGTCAGGTTTGTACTGAATGTCCCGGTAATAAGCTCACATCAGTACCCCTTTGCTGGTTTAATAACAGTAACTTGCTTAAACATGGTGTCATGTGTTCAGTGAACTGTTTGATTTGAGGGTTGTGTGTAGGAGTTATTAGTACTATGAAAGAGCTGCCATGAAAACTGAGTGGTTCGCAACAGAACCAGAGGTCAACTCCCAGATGGATAGGTCCATTTTTCAATTATTGTGTGAAATGTGCTAAATATTTTCTCATAACTGCAGGCAAAGTACACCCTGTTTTGTTTTTGCTTTTTGCAAGAAATGGATGGATAAGAAACAGAAGTTCCCTGTCATAGTCTTTTCAAATTATTTTTAATGTCTTAAAGGTGTGCATTTTGCCCACTCCTCTTTGCGTGTCTTTGTGCTGGGGAATTGCATGAAAATATTGTGAGTTTGCGTGAATCTGTTTCAAGTTAATACCATTGCATTTTACTTTGATTACTTTCTGTCAGAGTCCAAAAAACCAGAAAATGACAAAGGTCAAGGGCAGCTAGAGAACACATTCTTGGAGCTGCTCTCCAGCTACTCACTTAAAGTTATGTAACCGTAGTCCTTCTGCTGTTGTGTCTATGTTTATGGCAAATGATATTGACAGTATGCCTTGTACATCCTCCAGCACAGTAGTGGGTTTGGCTGTGTAAAGCTGTATACCCTGTCAATCCTCACTCACACAGATTCCCTCACACACAGGTCCAGAATCAGATTTGAATCATCCTGAAGAGAAATTGGTCATGTGACCAAACAGCAGGTCTGAGTCACTTTTGCAGATTATTCACTAGGGGTCAGTGTGCGTTAAGTTATCGACAGTGATGATGCTTTTTTTTTTTTTTTTGTTATTCACTCTACAACTTTTGACTTCACCAGATATATAGTTATATATATATATATATATATATATATATATATATATATATACATACCATCTATGACTGCACTTTTTTCAGGATGTGTGAAAGCGGGCACATTGCAGAGGCCCAACAGGGATAATAGATTAGCGTGTAATATCACAGTGACATCTTTTCACAGCAGGTATTTTAAAATAACACGACTTTATCTGTTCTTCTCCACCACAAAAGAAAAAAACACACGGGTGGATATTTGAGGCTCTAAATGAATGTGTTTGGAGACTAAATACATTCTGTCCATATACAGTACATTCAAACTTATTCTATTTTTGATACGCATATTTTTTGACTCCTTGATTATTTGTTTTTCCCTATTGCACATTTCCTATTTCCTTTCCACATTTCTTATTTCCCTAATGCTTATATGATAATGAGATGTGTGTGTCCATGATTCTCCAGTGATGAGTGAAGACAAGAGACCTTCACTTGAAGATGATAATTTCAAGATTAGTTGAGTTTTTGCTTTTCTAATCACCTGACTGAAGGCTTTATATTACTGTCTACTCTATTTGAACTATTTAACTAGCTATGATTTTTATATATTTATCTTTTTTATTTATATTTTTTAGTTATTTTGACATTAAAAAGCAAGAAAAGAACATTTTGTGACAGTGAGACCACAGGGCTGAAGCTGTACATTTAGTTTGGTTTATTGTAATTAAGGCCATATGTTGATAATTAAGAAGCCTGCAACCTTTCCTTTTGTCTCCAAATCTACAGGCCGTCATCTTTTTAAGCTCTTTTACAAGCGTTGTTTTTCAATTAAGTTTATGACACTGGCACATCTTTGTAAGCAGTGTTTATACAGTGTTAAATTCTATTAAAACTCACTGTTTGCAATCTGTTTCAGCTGTCGCATGCTAAGAATAAAGGATGACGTTTCTCTACAAAGCCGAAAAGTAATTATGGTGGGTTTAGCAGTTGTGTTCTCTTTTGTTGTCACTTTCTTCATGACGTATATTTTTGTAGGGTGTAGGCATAATCACATTAGCTTGGCAAAGAGAGGTTTTGAACTAAACAGTGGTTTTCCCATTTTTAAAAAATAAGACTTGTCTTTGGTTAATATTTGTTTTACATACAAGTTGTTGAGAAGGCTCAGTAATCCTGTCGCATCTATCCATTTTCTCTTAAGTCACCTAGTCATTCAGTCAGCGTTCATTCATTAGAAGACAACCTCATTTTTAACACTAATGTCCTGTTTGAAGTCCAAGAGATCCTGGGCCATTTTCAATGGAATTGAATTGAAATGGAATTGGCAGTGCTTCCTACACACAACTACACTCCCAAATCTCATATCTCAAAATACGGTGCAAGTCTTTCGACTTTTTGGCAAGGAAAAGTAAGATATCTATTATGCACAGCCCACATAACACATGAAACAAGACATATTTACTTATATGGTGTAATGACAGCGCTTTTGGGTCATTTCTGCATTTTGGTTACATTGGGTTTTAATGGTTGATATTGCAATTCATCTAGCACATACAGCAATGTGGTTTGTGGGACCTCAGACAATGAGAATGTAAAGCCAGGATCAACAACAATCAATCAAGTCTGATCAAGTCTGGCAGTTAAAAACATGAAAGTATCTTAACCAGTGGATCAGGACCAGAGGAGGTTTCTGTGCGTCCCCATGGCATCACCTTTCATTTTTAACCTGTGTCCCGAATGCATCAGCGTGGCTCACTTCCACGTCCCTCCACAGACACTGAAACGTTCAGATCTGACAGCAGAGGGACACAGCAGCGGTTGAGAAACTGCATACTTTTCATTCATTTAATCCACTCATTCACTGCTGCGTCCATTCACCATTTTCATTTGTCATCCTTCCGCATTTAAAGAGGGAGTGTCCGTTTTAAAGACATCCATACATATTTTCACCTTTTTTTCACCTGATTTTTTTCCTGATGAATTTTTTTTTCTCAGGGCTTTGTGGGTGTGCCGTGTACAAACTGTACTCAACTGACATGTCCCTGACTCTCCTGTTAGGTTTGTTGCACCTGTTGGGGCAGGACAACCCATCTTCATTCTTTTTACACACATGCACACACACACACACTTTCAACTCCAAGTGACTTCAACCTGAGCAGAGGTCTAATGAGCCTGTATAGTAACTGAAAACATCTGCTGTTGGTTGTGAAAGTGAAGTGAAACACTCAGCTTGGTGTAGAAAAAAAGGTTTAAGATCATATAAGGACAGCAACTTTTCTTCTTTTGAGCCACTTCCATGATTTAAACTCGATTATAAAAAAAGCGTATTATATATCCTAACATATCAAACCCCCCTGCTCATTAAAACTACCAGCATTAAAGGCTGTGTCTTTGTAGACTTGACTGGTGCCAAAAGGAAATCAATCCAGCCTCACTGAAACTTAACACTACACTTCCTGATATTGGATACGGACAGATTTTAAGGGGAGGCCCTGTAAGAGCAAGGGATCACACACAATTTTGAGGTAAATGCTTGTGTATGTAAGCACGCTCCTTTCAGTCACTTTGCCTTCATGCAAATGTGCGTGGTCTCTGCTCCAGGCAGATCACACTCAGCCTGATCCCTGCCAAGCAGACCTTTCATGCAGAATCGCTCCCTGTTTTCATCAACCTCCTAGTTTGAGATCCACACCATCATCCTGTCCCTTTTTTTATCAGTTTATTCATTGTTTTCTAGGGAAGACCTCAGAGAAACAACACTCACGTACTAATACATATCAGGTGCAGCATTACATAAGCAGCATGCTTCTTGCAACCTGGCTCCCATTATGCAAATGCATGTGGCTTGTGTTTCAGGCAAAGTGACTTGCCAGCCCTGACAACGTGTGTGTCCACAGCTTATTCCTCGACAGTGGAAAATACTGACGCTAATCACAAGCAGGTCCGCCTCAGCCAAAGCACAGCTCCAGGAGAATTCCCTGCAGGCAACGCGGTCTAATTTGGGACAGATTGGGATGTCTCTTGTTGAAATAAAAGTCTTTTGCATGCGAGGCATGGCTACTGCACAGCTAGTTTGGCAGTAATACACAAGGCCTTGACCCAAAGGTTGAGAAACTCTGGATTACGGGAAAAGAGAACAAAAATAAATAAATAAGTGTGTGTGTGTGTATATATGTGTGTGTGTGTGTGTATATATATATATATATATATATATATATATATATATATATATATATCCCATAGAGAACAAAATATTTTTTTTTTTAGCATCATACATTTAGACTTCATTACAGAGCTATTTAACAGGATTCATTATAAATAAATGGCTTTCTTTAAAACTCTCTATAATAGACATTTGAAACAAACAGCACCAACACACTACTTCAGTGAAATGAAATATCTAGTATAAAAGCTGAAGGTTTTTCTACATTACTTCTCGTACTACCTAGTTTATTTAAATCCAGTTATTGCATACTGCGAGTCACAAAACAATATAAAATGTTCCATTATCTATACAACTCCTCTGAGGACCCCTTTATAAGAGAGTTGAGGCTACAACTCAGAGATCATTTTTACTTTCACAGCATTGCAACAAATTTGAGTAACTTCTTTATATTACAGTAACAACAAATCATATTGGTGAAAGCTGTGGTTTAACAGGTTTACTTGGCCCAGCTTCTGATGTCATGATGTAGGATTTCATTTGCCTTTTTTTCTACTCTTGATTTTACTACCAGTCGGTCAGATGTTCTGTGTAACAAAAACAGGCCTCTTTCAGGCCTGTGTGCTCTGGATTTGATTGTGCCTCCTACCACCAGCCTCTGAGCAGAAAATGGGAAAATATTGATGCCCATTATAGACTTGTGGTATATCCACACTTAATGAGGCCACTGAAATCCAAAATCCTATCTGTGCCACTGTTCCATGTTTTTTTCTGAGTCAGACTCCAACCTTAATTGCTTTTCTTGTTGCTTTGTGGTCCTGTGTGTGTCATACACAAGCCTGTAGCTCTGGTTATAAAGACATAAACAACGCTGTTTGTGCCACACGTGCTTTGATCACTGCCCATAGACCATAGTTTAATAGCCGGATTTCATAATCACATAATTACATTAATCCACCGTAAAGTTATTGGAAGGCCACAGGACCTAAGGCTGCCCAGCGAGCTGGTGGCAGGAAATACATGACATAATGTAATGTGACACAGAGTTTCTTGAAGCTTTTTTAGCCAAAGAAACAACCTCCTCATGAATGTCATAAATCTTCTGTCATCATGCGGGAGCCCACAAGCAACAGCCATGTGTCACATTGTCCATTTTGGACAGACCAGCATCAAAACTGGCAAAAAGTCGCACTTAAAGGAACTGATGAGAGATATGCTTATGCTAAGAGTTAGGTGAGAACACCTATACATCCTGATTTCTGTACGCTCAATGCAGAGCAGCTTAGCTTAGCGTAACAACTGGAAACCGCGGGCTCTCTCCAAATGTAACTAAATTTGTGTACCCTCATCTCTAAATGATCATATAAATCTTATTTGCTTGATCTGAACAAAACAGATCAAGCAAATAATATAACAAACTGTGGTTTTAGACTGTAGCCACTGAGTCCAGACAATAAATAGTTTTAATACAGATTAAACAAATGAAACATAATGTGCTATTCAGGCACGATTAAAGGTGGCTTTGGTTTCTCTGGAGAGGGCCAGGCGCTGGTTTGTCCCTGTTTTTATGCCATGCCAGGCTAACCAGCAACTGGCAGTGTCTTCATAACTTGGGATCTTTAATTTGGGGGTTTAGCTTACCAACATGAGAGTGATGTCCTTTCAACAATTTCGCTGTATGAGCAGGCACAAGAGGCATATTGACATATGATAACATTGGACTGCACATTGATTTTCAGACAGATATTGTGAGGAGAGTGCTGCTACAGGGTGGCACATCACCAGAAGCGAACCAGCAATGCTTCAAATATCATTCCAGCCAGCCGCCTGCTCATACTCGCCTATTTGACCTCTCGTGTCGCAGTCAGCTAAAATGACCCGGCCTTTAAGGGACAGGGGCTGAAAACCAGTCCGGCCAGGGTTTTCCACAACAATCTCAGTGGTAAACAAGTCCTCAGTGAAGATCCTGAGAAATCTGTAGCTAAGAATTTGCACTGGTTTGAGGATAAGAGTCTCCTGCCAAACTGCGTTATGTGTGGAATTTGCTGATGCACAGTTCTGCCTGCTCCCAGTCACCTTCTTCCTCTGCCTCGCCCTCCTCTTTACTTTAACTCGTCCTTCCCTCTGTCTCTACTCTTCTTGCCCCATACATCCATCACCTCTGTCTCCTCACTTCCTTCCTCCCTTTCTTTCAAACTCTCTGCTTAGCCCTTCAAACTATTTCTCTTGACCTCTTCCTTCCACATTTTCTTTCTCCTCAAACCACTTTCCTCACTTGGTTAAGAAAAAAAAAAACCCAAAACAGTATGTTGTTATGTCCGACCAGAAATTCAAATTCCAGCAGCATACCAGCACAGCTTAACATTCTCTCGGGTTTGGATCTCCCCACTTCCTCTCCCTTCCTTCCCCCAGCCCCTCTCCAACATACTCCTTGCAGCTCTCTGCCCTTCTTTGGTTGCCTGCTGTTAAAACTTTCAGTTTCAGAGATGAAAACATTGACATCCTTGTACTTTGTCCACATTGCCATGATTACATATACTTTTTGCTGTAGAAATCTTTTGAAAGCATCATGGCCTTGGTAAACATGTTCATCTTTAGAAGTCCCTCTTTAGAAACCTGTACTCTGCCTCTCTTCTGCCCTCAGCTTGTTCAAAGTCCAGCTACAGCGTACAAACACAAAGGATTGTGTCACAAACACACAGCGCTCTGCTGGTTACCCACCAATGTCAAAAAGGATGTTAAGATATTAGTAATTACCACTAATCTCCAGATGCTAGCTATCTCCTCCTTCAGGAAATACCAGCTTTACAAACATTAATAGAATATTTTATTACCAGTATTTTTCACGTTATAAGCATGTGTTTAATCTATTCTCCAGAGTTTATAGTTTGTGTATTTCATGCAATGGACTGGTGCTTCTGTTTTATTGTTTTTTAAACTATCATCTTCACTCTGTGAATTTGGGAAGTGTTTTGTTATTATTAGTTATGGTATAAGTATATTCACATGTATGTGCCATTTGTTTGGAAAAAGAGAGGTGTTATTTGACATATGACATAAGTTTTATATTATTCACATATTGGATAAGGAGGTGACACGTTCCTACATACACATTTTAAAGAACATACTGTGCGCATCCAGAAAAAAAAAAAAAAAAAAAACTGGTGGTGTGCTTCACATGTGAAAGGGGTGGTCTACTTTGTACTGTGGGTTTAGAGAGAAATGCTGTTGCTCTCTGTGTGATTACAGTAAGAAGCATACTCGCAGTGCCTGAGCCATTGTTGAGGACGGGACAATAGGATTATATTCACAAAAGTCTGTTCTTTCTCTCACTTTTCTTGCTCTCTGGGTCTCTCTCGCCCTCCCATGCGCTCAGGCTGCTACTATCCTACTGGGACAATGCACTTACATAACAAATCCTTCTCTGTAATCCCCAGGCTGTGAGGCCCCTCCCAACCGCCCCCCCCAGGCCCCACACTCCCTCTCTCTCTCTCTCTCTGTCTCTCTCTCTCTTCCTCTCTTCCAATCTCTCCTGATGCTGCTGGTGCTAACGTGGTGGGCAGAGGGGTGGGGACTCCCTTATATCCAGATTACTATGGATGAGTGACATGACCTCTTAATCTTAATCTCACCCAGTTACATGTATGCTCAGTATCAAGACTGAATCACATTGCCTCATGCTCAACTCCTGAGCTAGTTGCTTAAGTGTCGGGAAACCATCACAGCTGATAGTTTCAGGCTGCTGTGCACTTGTCTGGGAGAGTCACCTCATTGTGTTTCGCAGTTAAACATGATCTTATCTGGAGAAATTCTCTCATTTATACGTCCAGATTTGATATGGTTTTGTTTTGATTTGTTGATAAAAGACACAGCAATTCAAATTTAACATTTTTCCAGCTTTTTTTTTACATGCACACTGGTGAAATGTTGAAGGAGATTTTCCACAGGAGTTCACAGAAATGCTCATCTCAGGGTAATTAGACATCATTCATAGCCTTTTGAAATTAATGTATAATAAATGCACACTTGGATTAAAATACAATGCAGATAAATATTTACGTATGAGAAAAAGATGACGACTGCAAATTGGAGAAGTAAACATAAGTAAACACTGGGTTTTAGGGGAGCTTGCCTCTCTGTGTGTGTGTGTGTGTGTAAGTGAGAGGGTGGGATTATGTATGAATTAATTGACCATGATATGACACAGCTCAAAACAATATAAGCGCAAGGCGAGAGTCAATTTATGCGTGTGCTTATTCTGATTTTTCTTTTTTCTTTCCAGTCTGGACCAATTTGTGCAGCTCGTGCAGAGCGCGCTCCCGAGACAAACTTCAACAACTGTGCGCGCTCCGGAGCGGCTGGTACTTAACGGCTGCCGTCTCGTCTGTGCTAACGTTACCGGAGCGGAGCGAGCGAGCCCACCGAGCCGACGGATGAAACACGGTGAAGACGGATCCTGTGCCCGTCCGCTCGCCCGACATCCACACACTTATCCGCAGTGAGCTGAAGGATATTTCGTCCGAGGTGAGCGGGTGTGCCGTGTCGAGGGAAACACCGTGTTTTCGTGTGTGAGTGTGTGTGTGCGTATGTGTGTGTGTGTGTTGGAAAAACAACAGCAGCCGTTAGCTTCCGTCGTTAGCACCGCGCTAACGCTGCCTGTTAGCCCGCCGTGCTATGGCGACAAGCTGCCAGCCTGTCTGTCTGTTGTCTCGACGTCTCAAAATGAGCGTCTCTCTGCTCGCAGCGGTCGGTACCGGCCGTTTAGACGTACACGAACAAACGTGAAGGTGTCTTTTGTTATTATTCTTCCTCTGCTTGTTCACACACTCGCTAAGCTAACCAGCCACCGACTCGGCTAGCTGCTGCTTTACGGCAAAGACGAGGCCTTGTGTGTGTGTGAGAGAGAAACACTTGGTGCTAGCCGGGCTGCGCCGTTGTCTGTCCAGCCAGACAAAAAGGCCGTTTTTTACTCTCCCAGCAGGTTAGATCGGGTCAACAAAAACCCGTCGTGGCATTGTTTTGTCTCAGCGGCACAACCTGGCTTAATGTGGAGGAAGTGATGACTAATGTTTACTCAAAGTAACGACAGAGAGCCACCGTGACTGCCTGTGTGTGTTTGTGACCTGCCTCAGAGGGGAGGACGGCTGAATGTCAGCTTTTAGTACTGTTGCTCAGACAGCTCTGATCTGATTCACTATCCGTATTACTGTTAGTATTGTTAAGATGGACACCTCGACGTGCTGCCCAGAACAAACTAATGCTATCATAGTATCACCTGATGATAAAGTTACTTCATTCAGGTAAAGAGGCTTCAAGTAATGAGCACTGATGTTTGTTGTCATTGTGACTCTGAAGTCTCAGATTGAGATGATGGGTTCTGAATGCAAAAGCTTCAAGAAGCTGTAACAATAGAAAGTACATGCTGTTAGTTTGAAAGCCCTTGACATCACCCTGCGCCTTTACTAATGGTTAATGAAGACTTTAATTGCAGCACACCTGCATTCAGCTTGTCATCATTTGTACATGTATTTTAACATGTCTGGTGCCTGGTAGTTTATGTAAATTAGTCTCATTAATCCGGGTTGTAAATCGGCCCCAGATTAGATGACTGAGGTGATGCATTGGGTCCGGGGCAATGAACTTTTAAAACGGTGCAGAGTTCTGTATTGAATGTGATGAAAGTTGTTAACACACCACATAAAGAATAGTCAGGACCCAAACATCACACATTTACAACCAAGCCTAAGATGTGTGATAGTGGAAATGAATCCAGGCAAAAGCCCCAGATCAAAATCCTCCGTGAAGCTTGACCACAAAATCCTGATACAAGCGTCTTCTGTGACACATTAATAACACGGGTATCATCCTCTATTCTGACTGGTTTGACGTCTGTCAGGCTTTACGTTGGGTAATGAAGGTTGAAGTTGCTCAGACCTAACGGGTTCGACAAAACTAAGAAGAGGGTCAGAGGTGTCAGTCTGTCATTCTGCACACGTATGCCCCATCAGCCTCAAGGTGAGGTCTGATCAGCTGAGATGATTAAAAACACACACATGCAGTCCTGAGCATTCTTGTTTTTTCTCTGACTGTTCTCAGTACATGGTTGGTAGTCAGTAATGCAGCAGTAGCAATGAACTTGTTATGACCCGAGGGTTTTCAGTAGCTTTTAGAGAGGCTTAGTTGTTTTGTAATGCAGCCACCGGGGTGGTTTTCATATGTGGACGGATGCTGACAGATGCCAAGATGACGGGGATTTATGTCATGGATGGGAAGGACTCATCCTCATGAGGTTCTCCTGCTCTGTGAAATGCAAGCTGTTTAGCTCAGTTCTAGTGGCACAAACTCAGCAAGTGTTTACAGTAGAGTTTGCAGAGATTGTAGTTATTCTGTACATCAGTGTGTATTTGGGACAGCAGGGAAATCAAAGATTGATTTTCTTTCTTGTTTCAGTTTTATAGAAAACATGGAAATGCTTTACCAGTGGCTTCACAATAACTTGTACCAGGGCTGCAACTAACAACCAGTTTTATCATGAGTTAGTCTGTGGATCATTTTCTTTATTAATCCTGTGGTTTATAAACTATAAGAAAATGGCAACAATTTTCTTAAGCTAGTTGGCACCTTAAGATTGTGTGTTTTGACTGACCAATTTAGGGTGGAAATCATCAGTCTCTTCACAAATCAGTTTGATTATAATTCAGAGGGTAACGATTTGATTATTAAACAACAACACATCATGATGCATCTCAATTTAGGACTTCCATACATGGTTTATTTTTTGACTAATTGTTATAATAAATGTGTTCATATTTTAAAATAACATAAAAAATTGATTTGTAACATACGGCAATAATAATGTGTTAATTAGCTCTCCTCTGTATTTGTATGTAGGTGATTTTATTTATCAGCCTAGTTTGTGTGATATGCTTGAAGTACCATATCACAACCCTTCATTTAATATTACTAATATTTAATGTAAAAAATGACTCGGTGCAGTATGTGGTCACAGTGACATAGCATTTGCACACACATCTGCAGTGAGCTGATTTGTGAGCCACCCTCACATTCCTCCACATTTTGAATTTCCCCCTCACAGAGGAAACCATGTCACTTCACCAGTGGTTTGTTCTCCAGCTCAGATGTGTTGCTTTTGTTGGTGTGCAGCTTTTCTGTGAACTGTTAAAGGTTGTTTTTGTCCTCAGTGGTAAATTCTCCCACTTGTCTGTGGGTTCAGTGTTTGGTGGCTGGTTTCTTTTATATTGCGACTTCTACAATGACAATGATGATGATGTAACCATGTAAATGTGCTGGCAGTTGATGCTGCAATGCTTTCACTGATGGTCCAGACACCTGCTGCGTCGACCCCAGGGGTTATCAGTTATTACCTTTGTGCCCTATTATCTTTCGCCATGGCGGAGAAATTGAAGACAGATTTGTGATGAATAGCTTCACCTTGTTAACGAGGTTTTGAATGTTGTCGCTCCCCAAAAAGACACCTTGACTCAATTTCCTGCAGGTATTTTTGTTAATTTGAATGGCTCGCTTTGTTTTGAACATGGACCCTCTTCTTAAAGGTGCTGTACGAACACAGTTATTGGTTTATTATTGTTGTTGTAATTATAGCACAGGGCTTTTCTATCTTGAATTGGAACCATGATGAAGTGTGGGTAGATTATTTTATCACACTGTATAATTCTGTAGATGGGTCTGAGGCTGTGGTTTGCTTGGACCTTACCCTGACACACAGAGTTGGAGAAAGTCCTGAAACCTGCCTTAATACATTTGTTAGACTGTATTCTGTTGTGACGCTTCAGCTGGTTCATTAGACTGGCCTTGCGGGCGTATGGTGCTGTGTTTCACCAACCTCACTATTATCCTAAAAGCTGTGTTGACTCCTCGTGAATTTGAATGTCACATGGTCTGTCCGGGCGGCCAGTCTGTCTTATGGTGCTGCTGTCACATGAGTACCTGTAGGCCCAGTGTCACATGGTGTAACACAGTGGATGGTCTACACTGGACGTATTTTATGTGATATTTCTTAGCTAGTTCTGAGCCACAGTGTTTTGTTGACTGGATGTAGGCAAAGCATGGCAACAGTGGAAAAAAAAAACATCACAGTATTTGACCTAATATTGACCCTGTACTTCTATGTACCTCTGGTCACAAACTGTAACCCACCTTAGGTTTATGTTATGGCCCCCAGTTTAGAAGTGTTTCTGAGAAATGTTTTAAGTCATTTTGACATGAGAAAGCTGAATGGGACCTCTTTATTTCTTAAACCACAGGCATCCAGGATAACTCAGCGAGGCAGCCCTGTATGTGCTTTCAGGTGATATTTAATACATGTGTGTGGGTGCCATCTTATCAGCAGACCTCTGCTTTTTTTCCCCTTTCTTTTACTGTCCTGGCACAACATCAGCAGCACATGTTCATTGAACAGAGCTTAGCTCTTCCTCACAAGAATGACAGCTGTTCCTTCCTGCCATCATGTGTGTGTGTGTGTGTGTGTGTGTGTGTGTGTGTGTGTGTGTGAGAGAGAGAGAGAGAGAGTCTCATTGGCTCTGTAACAGTGAGGTAATTCTAGTTCTGTTAGTAATGCCAAAGGGAGTCCCTGCTTGCTTTACTGCTCTGTGTGTACCCATGATGCACGTCTCTGTCTGTTTGTTAAAACACAAGGGGTGTGTGTGTGTGGAGTTGGGTTTTAGCGTCTGCTCTGATATCCCAGCTTTGTGTGGCTTCTCCATGGTAACAAGCTGCTAAGCTGCACTGTTACTCAGTTGTTTTTTTGCTGCTGTGGAAAAGAGGTGTCTGCCTGAAAGAAGTTACAACATTACTCCCTAAAGGAAATGTTTAGGTGTTTTTGTATCATTCAGGGATTACATTTTGGTCCGCGCTGGCTGCTATGTTCACACTTCAGCGATATTCCAGCACTCGTAGCCAACAAAATCTTCTCAGTTTGATTGAATAGTTTCTCTGTAATGATTTTACTTGACTTACTTATTTTTTTTTTTTTTTTTTTTACTGTAAGTTGAAACTGGCATAAAATGCCAATCTGTTCCTCTACAAAGAAGAATAAATCTATACTTAACCAGAGCTCTACATGAAACCAAAAACTTGTTGCAGACTCAGAGGACCTGTTTCTGTCACAGCTCAACATGGTAGTGCTTAATAAACAAACAGCAAGACCTGAACCAAAATAAAGCAGGTGTCAACTGCACCTGAGTCCAAATAAACTTAAATCCACAAAATGTGGGCAACACTTGCTGAGTCACTGCCAGCTGTGCAGTTATCTTTGTTACCTAGCTCTGGGTCAGATTTGGAAATACCTCTGACTGAAAGTGAATCTCCTAACTGGTACATTATAAACTTCCATTGGCTTTTTCACTCATGCATTTCCAACATTTCTCCCTATGGAGCTGTAAGAGATTCTCTGTTGGAAGTGATGCACAAAAGATCTCTTCACATATGCATAAAACAACCATCAGTAAAAAAGCTTTCATGCAATGGTCACTCTGTATTTACGGTAGGTGAAGTATGACTTGAGACTGTACACAAATGTTGACAGCCCTGAGTTAGCTCCTGGATGTTGCCAGAAATGGTGAGCTGATTGAGAGCTTTCAGAGCACTGGTAAATGGCACAGCTTTGGCAGTGCAAATGATATTTCAGTTAATTGCAAACTGAGACTTAATGAAATCAAAGCGTGAACCTTTGAACAGGTAACAGTGGAGAAACAATTTCTTTGGTTTTAGTTCGGCCTTGCTCCAGCAACTGGCGTCGGATTAGTACGAGCCGGGTGGTAAATGGAAATGACAGCAGGAGTCATTTCATATGGAAATGTGGTGCTTGTGCTTGACTCTATTCTTGCGTGTTTTACAAAATCCTCGCCAAGACATGCTTTTTTTATCTCCTAGTCTCTAGTCTCATTGTTTTTCTTGCTCCCTTTTTTATTTAATTTCAGTGATGCCGTATATTAGCACGACAAATTTCAGAAATGTGCACTGCCAAAGCATGTTTAAGATCTAAATAATCTCTGTTTCCCCTCCCACTCTCGCCTCCTTTAGAAACCCCTGGCTGTAGGTGATGAAGTGTTTGGGTCTCTGGTGGTGAACTGCTGCCTGGTCCAGATGGCTCATTGTTGTATCTGCTGCCCTGCCCCTTTAATAACACACTTTTGGCATTGGCTAGTGTCACTAGTGCCGTTTTATAGCTCACTCTCTGTGTGTGTGTGTGTGTGTGTGTGTGTGTGTTGGAGAGGGAGCCAAAGTGTGTTTGCAGGAGAGTGTGTTTGCAAAAGATGCAAAGGAAGGAGTGGGGTGAACATTACACAACCAGAATGATTTTAAAAAGTCACCAGTGAACATTTTAATCACCATACAGGATGCAGTTTCTCCATCTGAGGAATATGTCACACTGTTTTGATGTGCAAATTGTGGTTTTTGGGCACATCTGTAATTTTGCAAATGCCTGAACTCAGTGGTAACATCCACCACACTCTTTAAGTTTTAACAAATTTTTCAGCAGTGTGAGGTTACGGGCCTTGATACATACACCTATTACGTTTTGGGAAACTGTGGGAGGAGAAGTCAGCGCAAAGAAAAAGAAAAGGCAGCGAGAAAATGAGGTATGGTGTCAATGAGGGCAGCTGGTGGTACAGCCTGCAGCCAGACAAGGCTGAAATCTGAGACTTGCACAACCACAGAGCCGGGCGGAGGGAGGGGGCAGAGAGAAAGAAACACAAGTGGGAGAAAGAGAGAGAGAGAGAATGTCCACCAAGGAGAAAGAAGGCAAAATATGCAGGCTCAAGGCAGAGCAGAGTGAAGGGGAGGAGAGAAGAAACTGGAGAGATACTAGCATGAAAGGTGAAATATTGCAGGGCAAACACACCGTGTAAGAATCGAGTCCAAGTGTGTGTGAAAGAAACGACGTGTTGTGCAGGAGAAGAAGGGGTTATGTGTTTGGGTAGGGAGCCGCCAACAGAGAAAGGGGAAGGGTGTGAGTGAGCATGCTCTGTTCGGACTGACATTGGATGCCGGCTTAGTTTTTCACCGTCTCTCGCACACAAACACACCCAGCGGCAGTGACACCTACCACACTCCAGGGGACAGAAAGAACATTGCTTGAATGAAAGAAACGCGGAGGAGAAAACGTCAAGAGGGAGACTTTGTTTGGGACTTCCCCTCCTTTTTTTTCTCTCTCTCTTTCCACGCGGAAAAGCTACAACCTTTCTCCTCTTCCACCGGGAAACCCAAGAGAGAGCAGGACTTTGTTTTCCAATCAGCAAAGGATTACTCTTCTAGCAACTCCTTTTACACCACACACAATTTGTTTTTCATAGAAACCAACCCTTTCGTTTGCTGTGGGAGAGTTTTGCTTTTGTACTGCAAACCTGCAATTTTGGAAAACACTTTTTGGACGCAGATATAAGCTACCTGTTAAAAGCCACAGTGGTGCAGCGCCAAACGTTCCCTCAAGGTCTGAAACCAGGAAAAGCAAAGGTGGAACAAGGAAGTAAAAAGACAATTATCCAGAGTTGGAGATCTACAGTGACTTTGCTAAACTGTCTCATGATGCCTTTCAGTTCCTGTGGCTGACGGGAGCAGCCGGGGAGTGGCATGTTGACTACACACTGACAGACTACTTGCACACTGACTAAATTTGAGTGTGTCTGTTTCTCTGTAGCAGAGTAGCAGAGCAGCCTGCCTGTTGTCCCTTTTTTAGTTTGGCGTTCAGTTTATCCTGATGGATGACTTTTTTGCGTGCTGTTCCAGAGACTAAGGCACTTTGGAGATATTTAGAGTTTCAGATCCCATGGACACAGACGTACGGGCTCTGGTGTCCTTGTGCTGTTTTTCCAGCTAATGAGCATCTCCCTTTGCCCTTGCATAGACACAGCCCTCATTCTTTCATTACAGCACTCCCTCATGGGCTTACGCTCCCTAAATGGGGGACCAGGAGGAGGAAATGTGATCCTCTGTTGTGTGGTGTGTTACGGGCTGCAGCAACAGTGCGTGGTTTCCATGGAAAAGGCCAAAGAAACATGGAGCCGAGGGGCCGCGTGAACGCTCTGCCCCTATGTCTCTGCTCCAAGTGAAATCGAAGCCGGCTAGCGTAGCACTGCAAGCTCCGCCCTGGAACTCCTTGTTCAGACTCTTCTCATGCATCGCCACAAGGAATGTGCACAGGACTGAAGGTGAATGGGCTTTTAGAGATAATGTACACGAAGGAGCTCCTACTGCTGGAAGCATTTGCACCTTTTTTGTTTTTTCAGCTTAGTGTGTTGCATGCATGCTATCCTAGTAGCTGCAGCCAAGGTGTTGTAAAATGTCCTAAATTCCTCTTCTCAGTCCACCTGGAGGGAGGGTGTGTGTGTTTGTGTGTGTGTGTGTGTGTGAATTGATGCGCTTTACTTTTACTTGCATTTTACTTACTTGGCTTGGCCAACAGAAGTGTGCGTCCTGTAAGTTGTGACAGAATGTATGTTGAAAGGCTTGTGTGTGCGTGAGTACAGAAGACGCTTTAAACAAGCGTGCCTGTGTGCATTGTGAATTGTATGTGGCGGCGTATGAGTGAACACTGTACTTTGTTTGGGTTTGTGAGACTGAGAAAAGAGCGGGCCATGAGTTGAGAACAAAGAATGGCATGTTTGTGTTGAAGCCCAGCTTGTTTTTTGCCTCCCCCTCTTCTCATGCTCTGTTCATCTTTATCCTGCTCCGTCTCGTGTCGTCTTCCTTATCCTCCTCCTCTGTAGCTTTATCTCCCCCCAATTGTTTGTTACCCCTCCTTCCTTGCTGCTTGTTTCTTTTCCTTTTATTCCTCTCTGTGATTCCTGTGTTATAGCCTCCCTTCCATTGCCTTCAGTATAGACTCAGCAGCCTCTCTGAAGGACCTCTGAATATTTGCCTCTTATGTATCCATTTTCCATCTGTTTGTAGTTCTGAAGGCATCTGTGTATGTAGTCCTTTTATAGCGTGTGAACTTATGTGTTTATGTTTTGTCTAAGGCAAGTTGGCACTTGCTGCAGAGGAAGTCTGGTGACTTAAAGTAAATGCAGTTTTCCATGATGAAATGCTTGCATACCATAAAGAATTTTTGGATTAGTGTTTTTAGATGGATTGAAGTGAGACTTTGCCATAAACTCTGCTCTCTTTCTCTGGAGCTCTGTCTCTGCTGTGAAAGAATAAAACACAAACACTTTGCTCACTGAAGTAAATCTGATTGCCTCTTCTGAAATGGGAGAAGTTTGTTGAGGATAGGATCCTTGTTAGTGTTTGAGAAGCAGAAATGTGGACACATCAAAATCGATTTCACTTTCCCTCCAGGACGAGTGCTTTAATGTGTGCTGTTCCATTAGCCCAACAGTGGCTTCGTTTACATGCACTCAATAAACCAATTCTCCAGTTACAATATTTATGTGGGTTTACAAAACATGATTGCTGTGATCATTTCTCCTGTCCGTAGCTTTCCTTTAAGATGAAGGGAGACGTAAACGCAACTAGACACACGGTTGCAGCAATACGATTGCTGTCATGGGACGATTATTAGCGTGAGTTCACATGAAGAGCAAGGCATGTCAAAGAAAACATGGGAGTAAATTTGAGAGAAGTAAAATATACAGTTGTACAAAGCAAAGTTTATGCCCCTGAAGCTGTGAAAGGTCAGAAAACAGTCACATCCCTGTTTATTTGCTCGTGATCTAATGAGAGAAACTGCATACAATGTAGCTATAACATATGACACAGCATTACTTTTCCACACCTAAAGTCAAACTCCTAAATGTATGATTAATGGGAGAGACCTCCTTCTAAATTTATAACATCTGCATCCTTCAAGTATTCAGTCTTGCTGTTTGACCTGACGTGCTCACGTGGTTCATTGTTAATACATTGGAGTCAAACTGCTTCAGGCCCTGCTGTTTGAATAATACGCAGATATAGATGGTCTCTTTTTTTTTTTTTTTTTGAAAACACACTGTACTTTTTTGTGCAGTTCACCCCACAGGAAGTGTTTGTAGCCTAGAGAGCGTTGATAAGAGCTGGAGTAATGTGCCTCCCAGAACAACATCTTTTTGGCATGTGTTGGCAAGCACTTTGTTTGCATGTAAGCTTTGCAGGTTTTTTATCTAAAGCTCAAATCTTAATAACTGAGGGAATGTCACAGCGCTTCCTAAATCAATGTCCTTATCTTTTAACTTTGTACCCGCATGTATTTTTAAGTCCATTTGCAGGTGTGAACGCTGTTTATAAAATATCCGTCGTCCTCTGGGTTTGCCTGCTGTGTTATTTTAAAACAGTGGAGAGAGGAAAGCGGTGGTCTCCTTCTGTTGATTGTGCGCACACACAGCCACCTTTGTTTTGTTTGCTTTGTTTTGGTTTAATTACTTTTCACTTTCAAAACTTGTAACAGTGACCTTATACTGTTGACTGTGTCACTGTTACTCGGACTAGATTCTGAATTTAAATGTGCCATGATTGTTTTATCCAATTCAGGAGTGACCTCTAGTCACGCTTGAAGGTGTGTTATAGCATATTAAGTTTACATTTATAACATACATATGCCCGACATTGCCGCCGACCCTACCCACCCAGGCAATGGACTGTTTGTAAACCGCCTTTTCCCCAGAGCTGTTCAATCCATTTCCACCTATTGAGAACTTGCACTGACTACACTTAAACAACTGACCCACCCCCACTACTGTACATTGCTGCTACAACTTTAAATCTTTAGATATTTATGTACATATTGCATATTTTTACATATATTTACGTTTAAAGCTGGAAGTCACCAATCTTAATTTCGTTATGTTAAAACATGACAATAAAGTTTCTTGATTCT
Source organism: Scortum barcoo (assembly GCA_023238725.1). Taxonomy (NCBI): domain Eukaryota; kingdom Metazoa; phylum Chordata; class Actinopteri; order Centrarchiformes; family Terapontidae; genus Scortum; species Scortum barcoo. The sequence continues at coordinate 23,053,491 of CM041536.1, read as the reverse complement.
TTATTCTTGATAGATTTATTTATTTTAGTATTTAAAGTTGTAGCCTAGATGATGAATATACAATCTACTAATGTCAGACTGAGATCTTCTTTGGCTAATGGCAGCTGTGTGGTTAAAATCTACATATGTGCACAGTCTAGGAGTAAAGCCACAGTGATGACTTCACATAAAGCAAGAGTTACAAAATAACTTATCAAACTGTTGGTGAGCAGAGTTCAGCCAGCTGGCGGCCACTTCTGGAAAGTGATAGGTTTAACACAGACGTTATGAGCCACAGACTCAAACTGACGGCCTCGAGCTTTATCTGCGTTATGAAATATGAATCAGCAGTGCTGGGAAATCAGCGTGGAGCCATCAGACAGCATAGTAGGAATCAATGATTTTAGAGGTCTAGTCTAATCTTTGTTGCATTAGCAGCGCACTAAGTGGCTTAAATGCCTTGAATGAGCGTCGCTTAGTCTATGGATGTGCTTGTCTTTTATATCCTGTTGGCCCAGCACAGATTGCTTATCATGAACATTGGACTGTAAATCAGATCTGCTTCATATGTGAACTGACTCGAGCATGTTTAATACCCACTGACAGAAAAAAACTGTTTGCCTACTCTTGGGTCTATACGTCATGGGCTATTTGGGATTGTTGGGGTAATGCATCTGTAATAAAAAACATATAAAATGCAGCATTCGAATACTGATTAGGATCACCACGGCAACGATTAAAGTTTCAAAGCATTTGGGTCAGCTCAGTTTGATTCCCAGCCAGTATTGTTTAGCTTTGTTCCTTAAACTTTTGTTTGTTTACCTTCTGTTTTCTTTTCTCTTTTCAGAGGTCCCCACATTTCAAGAGAAGACGAAAGCCTTATTTGGAAATCTTATGGACGAAGGTGGGTGTTTCTGTTCATTTTTTCCCACCTTCTTCATCTGTCTGTGTGTGTGTCCGTATCTCTGAGCTGGTTTTTAACTTGTTTCCTGTTTGAAGATTTGGAGCTCCCACTTTGCTCCACTCTCTTTACTCTTCCTCCAAAATGCAGAGATGTATGCAACATGATACCTCCGCCTGCTACAAGCTTTTCATTTTGCCTTTTTGTTAAAACATGCACACAGGGACTCTTGAGTTTAACATAACAGAGTTTAAGTCCTCTCCCCTGTTACGTTGCTAGTGTGTGCCCAGTCATTGTCAGCGTCTGCTCTTCTTTCTGTCATCATCCCTCCCTCTGCCTCCTTGACACAGAGCCTCTCTCTCTCTCTCTCTCTCTCTCTCTCTCTCTCTCTCTCTCTCTCTCTCTCTCTCTCTCTCTCTCTCTCTCTCTCTCTTGATCTCTCTCTCTCAGCCTCTCTCTCTCTCTCTCTCTCTCTCTCTCTCTCTCTCTCTCTCTCTCTCTCTCTCTCTCTCTCTCTCTCTCTCTCTCTCTCTCTCTCTCTCTCTCTCTCTCTCTCTCTCTCTCTCCTTGACTCTAGCTGACTCACTCTCTCTGTCTCCTCAACCCCTCTGAGCTAATATTCTTGTGTCCTGCTCTCACACCTTTTTGTCATACATTTCTCTTTGTTGTTGTTGAATTAATCATTTTGGCCCCTTTTTGCTTTCTGAGGATGTATCATCCCTAATGAGCTGCTGGTCCTCTTCAACACTGTCCACACTGTAAAAACTAAAACAAGTCCTGTAAACTGTAAACTCAGCCTGTAAATGCCTTTTTCCAAGCCACCTGCTAACGACAACAGGACTCCAGGCTTTTCTTGTCTGTACTCTGGCCTTATCTTGGCAGTGTCACTTCTTAGCCCCCCATGTGCCAACTAAACAAGCGATACTATGATACTATGTAGATTTTAAACCTTGTTTTTAATGTTCTTATAGCCATTGTAGCTCAACTCGCAGAAGCTCTGTGTTAATCAGTCACAGCTCATGAGGTTTCTTCGTAGACTGCTATATACCGTTGTAAAACAGTGACTGATCTCCAATCATAAGACAACATTACCTCCAAACTGATGTAACCCTCACACTGGGACTAGGTGCGGCAGCTCAAAAGACTCTCAGCTCTGAGACTGCAAAACTCGCCCCCTCTCCTGGCCTCCTGCTTGATGTCCAGTGTTGATCTATTTCAGTAAAGTATGTTGAGCCGTACAGTAATTCTGCTGACGGAGCTGCAGTTAGCATTGCTCGTCTTGTATTAACTGTAACCCTTATGTCTTTTCACTCTTACCTGATTTAAGAAGGAACGTATCTTTTTGATGCAACAAGTATGACCCTTGTTCCAGCCAGTCTAAACTGGCAGGCTTACACATGGGAATTGACATCACCAGCGGTCAGGCATATCAGAAGATGGGACTGCAGCTCGTCTCTTGTTTGACAGCAGCGCCAGTCAGCCACACCCAAACCACACAAACTTCCACACACAGGCGGCAGATAGCTTCCACTCTGAGTCCTTATTGAGGCTTATTTTAAATGTATTCCAGATATAGCAAGTATCTATTAAAATCTGTTTTATTACGTCACCACACATTTAAGTGCATGGCATGGGTCAGTTGGGTTTGTAGAGCCGGCTGTGTCAGTTTGAACTGACTGGAAGATGTGTCAAACATTACACATGATAATTAATTGCTGTTTTTCATATTTCATAAATTGAATAATCAACCAATGACTTATGTACAATAGTCAGGTAATGTTGATGATACAAGCAAATTTTGTGCACATTATAAACTTTGCACGAAAGTTACTGAGCTCACAGAAACAATCAAAACACAGTGCAAACTGTTTTGAACCAATTTTTCTAAATGAATTTAGAAATACTGGAGATCTATACAAGAACCTGCCCATTTAAAGTGAATGCATCTTTACCACAAATTCTGATCACAGCATTTTCTTCAAGCTGTTTTTGCCAACCTAGTGGCTGCCTGTACGAAGTCACCATGTGTTAGTTATTTCAGTCTTGCGTGCCAGCTGACTGTGACTCTGGCCTTGGTCTAGCTGAATGTCCTGAGCTAATTACGTCCCACTGCTCTTAGTGCTGCTGCTAGCATGCTAGCCAGCTAAGAAGTCCTATTAATAGCCGCTAAAGCATTATCTCCACCACAGCAGATGTGTTTACAAGCCAGCGGGCGCTGTTACAGCTAGCTAATACTGCCTCTCATTAGGTCCGGCTTTTTTACCTCTGCAGTTGGCACGTGCACATGTAGAGAAGCTTGACTCCAACAGATGCACTGCCACTGCTGCCAGCCACTGCTCGACGTATACAGGAGGCTTAAGAAAGTGCCGCTGACGTAGATAAAACCATCACATTTGGTATTCATGGTTATTTGGTGAGCCCAAAAACACTCTGGAGGGGATCAGACGTCTCGAGAGAAAATCACAAATCACTGAAATGTAAAAAGACGTCCTTATTATAATGTATAATAATAATAATATATATGTTTTATAGTGCTGCGTTTTGAAAACTGATCAAACTGCTTTTTTAAAGGCTAGTTTCTTAATAGGTGTGGTCATCATCAAATCATCATCAAAAGAGGTAACATAAAAAGCATTTCCTTTCTTAAACAAATGGATTTGAATGCCACAGTAACCACAAAGATCCTGATCAAAAGTGGGCATGCGCCGTGTGTGCAGCCTTGTTATTTATTTATTTATTTATTTATGCTTTATTTAGTTTTTCTATCCCTTATTTATCTGTCTTCTTTATTCTGATAGTTTGGTTTAGTTTAGTTAGTTTAATCTTAGTTTAGTCTTGTTTCTCCTCATTTATTACCAAATTCCCTCCCTGCGATAAATAAAGTATTCTGATTCTGTTTGATTCTGATTCTGATACACATGCAAACATGTTTAAAGTGAAAAGATTATATTATGAGGGCGCCAGTGATATTTCCTGACTCCAGCCCTGTTTTCTGTTTAACACCTTTTTGGTGTTGGTTTTTGAATGGTACAGTTAGCTGCTAGGTTAGGCAAAGTGAGCGGCCATGACCAGAGCTTTGGCTGCGTTTTGCTTGTGGGCGTGAGTTTCCCAGCTGTTGTCTGTCTACACATTGCTGCACTGTCTCACCACCTGACTCTCCTCTTTTGTCTTCTCCTCCCACACATACTATCCTTTACTCTCCTCCTCGTTTTCTCTTTTCTGATCTGGGTCTCCCTGTGCCGCGTCCGTCTGTGGGCAGGGCTAAAAAAAGGATGAACTGTGCCAGGTAGCAGAGTAGGTGGGGACACGGGCATGCACAGTCATCCTGCCCAAACCCCGCACTGCCCAGAAAAGACCTGACATGACAAACATCCTCTTTATCCTCCCGTCCTTCCTTCCCTTTTCATCTCCACACCCACACTGCTGTGTCCACTCTCTGCTTCTCTTTCTTCTTTTCATTCCTCCTCCATATTCATCTTAACTCATCCTCCTTTCTCCATGTTCCTATTATGTCTTTAGCTCTGTCCTTCTCTGATCTACTTGCACTGCTTGATTTTTAAACTTTGCTGTCTCATCCCCCCCCCCCGCTCCTCCCTTCCTTTTTTTTTTTTAATCTTCTCCTCCCTCATTTTTCTCCAATAGCTCCTTTCTCTCATCCCTCCTCCCCTCAACACATACCTATTCTCCTGCCCATCATTTTTACTCTCTCCGCTCTCCTTTTCTCTGCTCCACAGGCCATCCCATACCTAACCACAAACCTGTTACCAAGGCAACTGCACAGCATGATAGGAAACAGCAGACACACACACACACACACACACACACACACACACCACATCTGAGTTCACTTTACAGTCTGGCGGTTCTTTTTTTATGTATGTGACTAAGAGTCTGACTTGTTGCTGGGACAATAATAGACATGTTGTACATGGCTCAGACCATCAGGGAAACTGACGGGGAGGATGTCGACGTGTTCTCTGCTCATTCCTCATGTTGTGCTGTAGAAACATGGTATAATCGTCTGTGTAGAGTCTGTACATATGCTCCAAATGAAATCCAAATGCCTGCAGTTGTGAGTGTCAGCTTGCAGCTCTGCGGTTACAGGTATGATGTAGCCTGCAGCAGTCATACAACCTGGGAAGTGTGGGAGGATGACTAGTCTAGAGTTTGAGAGTGGGTAACCACACAAACTGCTTCTGTGAGGCGGGAGAGCTTGTAATTGTACTGTCACGTTCCACGTTTTATGAGAGTGGATGCTTTTTACTCTGAAATGTGCGTGGTTGTTGTTGCTAAACGTGAAGCATATATTTCTGTGAGAGCTACAAAGCGCCATGAGATTTACTGACAAGAAGAGAGTAGATTGACTTAACGTGTACCTGCCTGTCATCATGTCAGCTGAATATTGTAACTGGAGAAAGCACACAAGGAGGAGGGAAGTTTATATTTCCCACAGGACACGACTTGTTCACTGGGGGCTAGATTGAAAAGGCAATCTCACCCCTGATGCTTGTTCAGCACTTAGCCACATAGATTTCCACTTTTTTACAGAGAGCTATTGAACATTACTGTGCAACAGATATGAACGTTTTGTGTTGCTCTGACATGATTATGACGTGAAACACTATTAAGGAAACAAAGATCCACTAGACAAACAGCTTAGAGGTCATAACTCAAACATGTACAGGAGGAAAAGTGTAGCCATATTTCTCTCTCTGCCCTTTATCAGAAATGAGTCGCCAGACTGCCACCGCGCTGCCCACAGGAACCTCCAAGTGCCCCCCCCCTTCCCAGCGCGTGCCCACCCTGACAGGCACCACCGCCTCCAACAGTGACCTGGCCAGCCTGTTTGAGTGCCCTGTCTGCTTCGACTATGTCCTACCCCCCATCCTGCAGTGCCAGTCCGGACACCTGGTATGTACTGTCCAGTCCAGAGAGCGAGCTGCTGGTTGTAACGTTCATATGTCATGATTTATGTCATATTGAGCATTTCACATTTGGTACATTTTAACATTAACACATTTGTGTTCTACACGTACTGCATAAAAAAAGTAAAAAGCATAGAGTAATCAACACTGCCTCTGGTCCTCGTGGGTAAGAATAGTGTCATTTTTGGGCTACTTTCACTGTTTACCAAGTTAGGCTTTATTACAGTGGTGATGTAATAAATTATAATAATACAGTCATAAATAGCATAGAAGCCTATTAAGTAAAAGAAGCGTTACCATGGTTTTTAAAGACTAAAATAATCCTCCTTTGGACTGAATTTAGGCTCAGTGAAAAGCTGAAAACCTCAGTGAAAATCTGAAACCTGAATGACAATGATGCTGTTTTCAGAACTAAAGCTACCAGTGTGTTTGTGCGACACACAAGTACTGATTGTGGAAATATACATGAGGTCTTTGGTTCAATATAACATGAGATATATCACTGAAAAGTATTGTTTAAAACTGATGTGATTTTTAAGTATATGAAAGGCTTCAATGGGTAAAATTCAAAACTGTAGCCTGAGAGTGTCAAATCATCAAATTGTTGTAGCTTGCATACAGCTGTATTAATGTCCTCTGTCTGGTGTGTAGTTTGGATCACATGTAGGCTAAACAAAGTTCTTCCTTTCTATAGGCTGCAGTTTTTTTTTGTTTTGTTGTTTTTTTTTTTCTTTTTTTTTTTTTTTTTTTTTATGGAAGGAAAAATGCATAAATGAAACGACTCATGATTGCCAAATTAATGGACTGATTGACCAGACTCTACTTGTCTGTTTACACTTGTGCATATCACACATTAGCCAATCAGAAATCAGAAAATGAGAGACTGATAACAAATCTCGGGTGCTTGGCCACCTGATATTCCTGAATCTTGTCCCACTCCTTTGAGACAATCAAACATCTCAAGGATGGAAACACGAACCCTTTCTACGTGTCCCCTCTCAGGTATGCTCCAACTGCCGGCCCAAGCTCACGTGCTGCCCCACTTGCCGAGGCCCCCTGGGCTCCATCAGGAACCTGGCCATGGAGAAGGTGGCGAACTCTGTCCTCTTCCCCTGCAAGTACGCCTCATCGGGCTGCGAAGTCACCCTGCCTCACACCGACAAGACGGAGCACGAAGAGCTGTGCGAGTTCCGGCCGTACTCCTGCCCCTGCCCCGGCGCCTCCTGCAAGTGGCAGGGCTCCCTGGACGCTGTCATGCCTCACCTGATGCACCAGCACAAGTCCATCACCACACTGCAGGTCAGACACCGCCTTGTCTCCTCAGCTACTTTAATGAACTATACTTGATAAGGGTCAAAGCTTTTCCAAGGTTAGGGACTTCTTGGTATATTGTAGCCTTAAGAAATGATGACTAAACCTATTCAACGTGTGTGTGTGTGTCCAGGGGGAGGACATTGTGTTCCTGGCCACAGACATCAACCTGCCGGGTGCAGTGGACTGGGTCATGATGCAGTCCTGCTTCGGCTTCCACTTCATGCTAGTGCTGGAGAAGCAGGAGAAGTATGACGGCCACCAGCAGTTCTTCGCCATTGTGCAGCTCATCGGGACTCGCAAGCAGGCCGAGAACTTCGCCTACCGGCTGGAGCTCAACGGGCACCGGCGCCGCCTGACCTGGGAGGCCACGCCACGCTCCATCCACGAGGGCATCGCCACGGCAATCATGAACAGCGACTGCCTGGTGTTCGACACGTCCATTGCACAGCTGTTCGCCGAGAACGGCAACCTGGGCATCAACGTCACCATCTCCATGTGCTAAGTACTTTGTAGAGACGAGGGTCAAAAAGCTACAGATTGTCAGGGGGCATTTTTTTAGGGGGTCAAATCAGTTGTGACCTCACAGCGCCCCCCCCTCCCCCCCAATTTCACCCCCTCTCTGCCTCAGCCCCTGAGACGAGGAACTGGACTGTCTGATCGGGCAGCTGTGGAGGCCCAGGGGTGGACGACGACGGATGGATGGATGGATGGATGGATGAATGGATAGATGAGCGAAGGAATTAATACACAAGGACATAACTGTGTAGTGATGGCTATAGACTTCTAAATACACACACACATAAGCATATACTGTATATGTGAGACTCGTGCACGCACATGCAGTCTCGCCCCCTCTCGGTCATAAACACGGACACAAACTGAAAAAGCTGTTGAGTCAAACTCGCTTGTCAAACTCTTCGTCTCTTAAAGTGATTTTCCCACCGCTCTTATTTTAGTCTCTCTCTCTCTCTCTCTCTCTCTTTCTCTTCCTCTCAGTCATCCTCACACATTTCAGACACTACAGCTCTCCTTCACACAGGGATGCTGGAGGCCGGTCACCACTGAGCGGCCCCCCCGTCAGCTTCACACTTGAGGAGGGCTCAAGCTATATTTCATCAATGGACTCTTGGTCAGTGCTGGGTAGCTAACGGGCTATCTAGCCCCCGCCCACTCCCCTCCCTTTCCCTGCTGTTTCCAGTCCACCTCAGTAACCCGTGGGACCCTCCAGGATCGAACAGTTCACACGCTACCAACACTCGTAGGGCTACAAACATGGCTGTGGCCGGGTTTCCCCACAGCGGGCGTCTCCACGTGTTAGCTAGCTCAGACTGGAACCCAGAGCCCACCAAGTTCCTTCTCACAGATTTGAGTATTTATGTTCACCTCTGACTGACATGGCTATCGATGTTCTGGGACTGGAACGGTCACCCGTTGACACGGACGGCTGTAGCATCCGTAACCGCAGACACCCAGTTCTGTCCAGGACTGCGGTAAAGGACCTCTGTCTGTCTGTGGAAGATCCGTACAGGCTCATCTGGTTTCCTTCCGGCACACATCGGTCCACCCGAGGCTAAAGATTGTGCGTCGGACGCTCTTTAAATAGTTGACTGTCGTTGTTGATAGTTATTAGAACAGACTCTGCTCTCATACTGTATGGATTTAGGAAGGCCCTCAGCTACATCAGCCCTGGACTTTTTTTTTTTTTTTGTTAAATGATTTATTTTCATGAACGGACATGACAACAGTGGAGATTTCACACACACGAAACACACACCTATTCTGTGCATTACAGGTATTGTACTGGTGTAACAGTGGGTGAACCGAGTGTGTCGGAGCAGGTTTGACCGAGGATTAGAGGGGTCTTTTTTTTTTCTTTTTTTCAGAATGAGGAAAAAAACACTGCATTTCAGTTGAGTCACAGTTTTTCTTTTGGGGTTTATTCCTTAAGTCTGTTTTTGTTTTGTTTTTAATTATTTTAGTTGTCTTTTTTTTTTTGTAAGAGTGGAGAGAACAACTCCTGATATTTGTGTGTGAGAGTGTGTGTATATGTGTGTATGCGTGTGTATGTGCGAGATGGACATGTGGCAAAAAGGCCTGTTCACTTTCTCCCTTCTCCTGTCCCTGCTCTTCTTTCTTTTTTTTTCTACTCTGCCTCCATGTCGCTCCATCTGCCAGTTTGGGCCTCAACCACTGATTGACTGACTGATCACCCAACCAGGAATGAGGGACAGTTTCTACCGTTACAATGTTGCTATTGTTATTATTAAATGGAGATTATCATAATTATCATTTTTGTAATGACTTTTAAAAACAAAGATTAAAAGGCAGTTGTAAAACTTGTGGCTAAACTTCAGTGTTTGTAGTTAAAAAGCAAGTTGTGTCGTTCTTCTGAAGGTTTTTATTTTTTATTTTTTTCCTTCCCCTGAGTTGGATTGTTTTTTCCTCATCTATTTGTCTCTCCGTCCTCTTGTTTGTGTGGTAAGTCTTTTCTTTTTCTTTTTTTTGTCTGTGAGGAGGGAGGGAGGTCAAGCCAATCATCTCTCCCTTTCTCTTTATGTGGAGTCTCAGTAATGTTGCTGCTCCCCCTCAACTCCTTGACTTTTTTTCTGTTTTAATTTGTCATTAAATAAATCTATCTTTTTCATACCCGGTGCCTTTCCCTTCTTTTCTTTTACTGCAGGATCCTGATCATGTCTGTGTTTCTCAGCCCAGTGCTGATGAGGGCCAGTCTGTCTGTACTCAGAGGTTCCCTGTGGAGTTTTTGATTGCTCGGAGCAATGTTTTTTGAGTGAACCCTTTGCTAGTATCACATGAACACGTGAAACACTCAATGTAAACATAACTTGTTTGCTTACAAGAAAACTCCACAGGGCACGTTTTTAATTTATTTTATTATTATTTAAATTAGACTTTCCTTCCACTCCATGTATGATATACAGCTCGCTGACAGCTGTAGTCGGTGCTCTGGTTACATTAGTCTGAACAAGCAAGATATAAAATGTCCCCGATAAAACAGTCTGACCTCAACATTCATTTAGTGGCATTTCTGGCTTTTGATAATATTGCACGATCTTCCTCAGCAGATAGTTTGCTCGGTAGATGTTTTACTTTTAGAAGTTTCTAAGAGGACTTGGGGACTTTGTTAAAATATGTAATTTACATTTATGTAAATGGGGAAAAAAGCATTTGAAAAATCACAAGCGGCACGCAGTTGATCTTTTAAAAAGACTTTTACCATAACAGACTCGCTTCTGTTCTGTTTTTTCCACTCTCTGGCCATAGTAACCCTTTACCAGCAACTCTAGCAAACAAAAACAAGATTGATTGCTACAGATGATGAAAGCGAGCTCCAAAAAACACTCCTGATTATCGCCACAGGTGCCGCAAAGGAACGAAATGAACCTCTTCAGGATTATAACTTCAAAGTTGTGCTACAAAATGAATCTAGCTGGGAACACTCTGCTGAGGACCATGTGACATGATCAAAAGACCCAGAACAGACAGGAAATGGGCCTTGGGGTTGTGTGATTGTTTCATCAACTGCTCTTTAAGAGTCAAGAAGGACGTTTGAAGTGAAATGAAATGTCCTTATTGATGGAAGCACTGAATGTGTTGGTCGAGGTCAGGGTGTGTTACAATAGAACAACAGTTGTTAAGGAAAATAGTTGGGACCAGACTGCCAGAGGAACAAGGTGTAGTGCAGTTGTGTCTCATACCAAAATGATTTGGTATGAGCAGTTCAGGTCTCAGTGAGAAGGAACCTTAATGTTGCTGTTGTTCAGGAGCAGAGGGGTTAATTCCCCCCCCAGCTGTGAATCGGTGCATCCTCAGTACAGCATCGGGAGAAAACATTCATTCTCTGGTTAAACACTGCTGATTCATACTCCATGCTCATTCATCATGAACCACATGCAGCGCTTCAGCTCCTTACTGGAGCGAAATAAACGCCTCGACACAAGGAGTTCAAAATGAATCGATGCCGTTTGACGGTGGCTAAGAGATGTGAGTGCTGGTCAGGGCTCTGAAGCTCGAGCTGTGTGAGCCGCGTCCCCCCCCGCCCCGTCCTCGATGCATCTGCCGGCCTCCCAAGTTTCTCATTGTTAAGTAGGTCTTTGGATGTAGGGCAGCCTGTGAGGTCAGATATCAGACAGGCAGCGTGGAACACAGGAATAGTTTTTGTGCAGCCGCAGGAGAACGAGCTTTTTGCTTCGAAACGCAGGAGGAGAGTGTGTCAGCAGAGATGTCTAGGCTTTCACCTCTGACCAGCACTGACCTTTGTCTTTTTGTAAGGTGATGGAGGGGTCAAAAAAAAGGGGGACAGGCTATTTTGTCTTTTAGCTGAAGGGGGCTAATTTATAGTATAAAAAGTAACAGTTTGACATTTTGGGAAAAAATGATATAAATATGATACATAAAGTAATATTTGCCTTCCTGCCGAGTGTTAGGTGAGAAAATGATACCTGTCTCATGTTTGTGGGCGATGTATGTAACCAGCTGCTGGTCAGCTCAACTTAACATGAGGGCCCGAAACAGGGAATAATGGCTCTGTCAGAGGGAAAGCCACCCACCAACACATTTTAAAGTTTAATATCTGTCTCAACATGATACCAGTGTTTAATTTTGGTGCCTCGTTCTAAATTCTTAATGAGTGATGGTTAAAGGAGTTGTGCTGCTTTCATATTTGTGTGCTACTGTAAGGGGGAGACTGTGAATTTTGTTTTCTAAAAGGGCAGATCTGAATGAACTGTTGATAACGCTCAGGGGGGGTCTTTTTTTTTTAATTATACAAAGTAAAATGTAAAGTTCAGCCCCCCGCTCCGCACACAAATATATTTTCTGCGGTCCCTAATGATCCACAAAAAACATGTTGCTATTTTATCCAACAGTAACAAAACAGTTGATTAATTTAGTGTAAAACAATGTGATGCACACATAATTAAGATATTTGAATTTTTGTACCTGAACTGACAAATGACAAATCCAGACATGTTGGCTTCAACCTTTTCCTCAGATCCCCCCTTTCCTGCCATCATGTGGTCACAGGGGTCCCATCTGTCTGCAGGGACCACACCTAAAACAAGCTGATGTAAGAGCACACAGTGTGAGCTCTGTGTGCGTGCGTGTGTGTGGTGGTGGGGGGGGGGGCTCTGCCATGTGAAGCAGGCATGCTGCCAATACACTAAGCACACCCCAAGGGCCTCTGGGTAATTATGTTATAGGTTTAGGTCCTCCATTCACCAGAGGGGAAATGTAGAATCCAGAGGTCTTAGAGAGGGAGCCCTAATACTGGGGTTTAACTGAGACTGGGTGTGTCTGCAGTGAACTGACACACAGTGTACATACATGTATGCGAGTGTCATAAAAGAGCCACATACAAACACTGTAATACTCCGGCTTAAGTGTCTTTTTATGTTGTGACCAAGACGGAGGGATGTGATGAATTAAAGGCCGGAACTGCAGGTAATATATGTGGTGGGAACGCACCGAGAGGGCACGCAGCGCTCAACTTTCTCAGGAGTGTGCAGATTCGCCATCTGCAGAGCATTAGAGCAGTTCTGTCCTTTAAGACTAAATAGCAGCCCCTTGAGGTAGAAGTCATCATTACACTGCAAAATCCAAACCAAAAGGTGCTCAGAGGATGACGAGGCCTTTTAGATTGTGAGTCATCCTGCTGTATTTGTGAATGAAAAAAGTGATGGGTATTTAAACTTTCAATAAAAAGACTTTCCCTTTTCTGAGATGCTGCTGCTTGACCACAACTTGAATTTAATTTTGTGAGCAGGGCTTCCATTTCCTCCGTGCATTGCAACTCTTATCTGACAGTCTCAGCCAAACAGAGCTAACAACGTGTGTTTTTGTTGGACTGCATCATTAGTCAAGTGCTCCTGTTATTCTGTCCGCCCCTGCACACGGTTCATTAAGGTCCTCTCATTTTACAGCGCACACCCCGCACTAGTGCATTTACAATAAAAGTATTGAGTAAATCCTTGTGTGGGCTTGAATAATGAATCTAGGCACAGACAGCGTGTGAGTCAGCATATAAATGAAAAAGGAAATGTGGACAGATACTCATCAAAGGGCAAAAAATCCATGGCAACACCGTGACTGTCCTCAGTCATCCCTCTGACACACTATCACCTAGATGTCATTCACAAAACTTAAAGCTGCAATAATCAATGTTTTTATGACAACCATTAATCAAATGATTGCTGTTTCTCATAATGATGGGAGAATATCACCCAATTTTTTTAGTGAAAAAGCTTTAAAAAAAATCCCACTACCTTTTTTGCAAACAAGTTCGTCCACATACGACATAACAACTCAAAGGGAGAAGGCAGTGTTGTGTTTACAGCTTGTTGTTGCCCTCAAGTGGCCAAAATAAGTTATTGTAGGTTTACTGTTTGCTGCTACTTACAGATGTAATTATGAGACAAATAACATACTGTATGGACCAATGAGGGGCACACTGTCAAATTTTCTTTTTTATCATTTCATTCAGTCATTTAACACTAATTCTTCTCATTTATATAAGTATTACTTTTAATATTTAGATTTTTTTTGCAAGACAGAATATAATAAATGTATAATAAATTTTTTCTACAATGCATATAGTGCAAGTGCTTCATTTTAAAATGTGTTTTTACCTATTGTAATTCCTTTGATGTGTTTTGCTTTTATGAATGTATCTATGGTGATACATTCATGTTTCACATTACTTCACCACAGGAGAGACCATCTGTGGCACAGAGTTGAAAATCCTGCATTTTCTGCTTCGGGGTAAATTTTCGCTGAGGTACACGAACACACATAGGGGATTCCATTTGACCCCTGTGTGAGTGTAATACAATCACTCACCAAAGAAAAAGATCTGAAGGAATAAAAAAAGCACCTTTTTAATAGTATCTTTAATTCAACTCTCATTTTTTTTAGTTATTTAATAGAACAAAAGTACTCTTGGTTTAGTTTTGTCATATGTACTGATATATGGTAAAATCACAGAACGATTGAAATGGGCACTCAAAGGAGACATAAAGCTTTATCCTTTTCCTTGAACTCTCAATCAGTCGGGAAAAAAAGCAAAAAGTGTGTCCTCTGCCTCTTTTCAGTTTGATGGAGAAAAAAAAGTTAACTCCTCCATGTTTGGCTCACTAGTTTAACTTTGAAGTTCACACAATACTTCTGTTTTTTATAACATTATCTCCATCTTCAAGTATATGTCCTTGAAATACCTCTGGGAAAACAGAGACAATACAGTAAACAAACAATAAAATAGGGAATACTGATGGTTATTGGGTGGATGGATGTGACAAGACCTTAAAAAGGGCAAAACGCAAGCTGCAAAATGCAAATTTAAAACAATCAAAAGTTTTTTTGCTTTATTCCCCACAAACTTATTAAAGGTTAAATGAAAACTATAAAGCTTTATATCAGGGTTTACACTTCCTTTTGACTAGAAATAGTATTTATTGATGTGATACACTTACTGACAACCTTTTATTTAGTCACTTCCCTCATACATTGTGATTGGCCCACAGATGCTCAGAGCTGCATATAATTAAACATTAAATGGGTATGATTGGCCAGAAAAATGATTTGTTTATGCAGTAAACAAAGTAGTATAACATCTGATACAAACTGATCAAATTAAATGTAGTTTTTTTTCCAAGTCATCATTAAATGATGCTAATACAAGTCTGCATTTACAACAAAGAAACATCAACAAATAGCTGGAATCAGGCTACACCGGATTACAACATGTAATTAAACATTACAACAGGCTGCAGGTATACAGAGCACCTGAACACATCTCATTAGCTTCCATCATCACGTACACAGACCATCTCAGGGTCTTTTAACACAAACTGTAACAATCAGGTTAAATCATTAAGTGCGCTGGGTGCTCACCATTGTGCTGAGGTGTTAACAAACTCAAACACTTTGGTTTGGTCACAGCAGTGCTGTAAATGAGATGTAACTAACTAAGGCAAAAGTAGCTAGTCAGTCTAGCAAAAGTCTAGGCTTAACCCCAAAAAACACCAATATGACCACACTGCTCAGTGCTGGCTGTGAGAGGCTGCAAGGTGTCAACCTGACAAACAGGGTACCACACCGCTGTAATTTCACGTAATGGAGTTGTGGAAAAATGTTGATGCATTCCTGAATTTTCCCATAAGGCTTGACTCTGAAACACAGCCTAATTTACCACAAATTATCTCTTTGATAGGAAAATATTGTCTTTTGAAAACGAAAATCTCAACAGCAGAGCCTTAAAACAGGGTTAGAGATCATTAAGATGACTTGTCAGGATTGCAGTCGGGCACACTGCATATCGATGAAAAACTTGTTAGGCTTTAAGACGTCCGAGGTGAAACACATCACCCTTTCTCTACTCCGTTAAGACAACTCAGGAACGTTTTCTGCACTTCACTCTCTCCCTGTGTGTGTAAGTTACAGCTTGCTGGTCAGCTGAGGGTGTGTGCGGGTGCTGGCTGTGCCCGGGAACCCTCCATCAAAGGCGGCGTCCAGCACCTCGTCCAGACTGCTGGCAGTGATGAAGTCCAGGTCGGCGCGGATGTTGGCTGGAAGCTCCTCCAGGTCCTTCTCGTTGCGTTTCGGGAGGATGACGCGCTTCACTCCTGCCCTGTGGGCTGCCAGGACTTTGTCCTTGATCCCGCCCACCTGAGGAGGACAGTCCAATCCGGTGTGTTAAACCTGTGAACGGATCTACATTTTATCAAGTGAAGCTGAATGAGACAACTCACCGGCAGCACCAGCCCTCTTAACGTGATCTCTCCCGTCATGGCAACGTCTGATCTGACCAAACGGCCACTGAACAACGAGGCCAGGCAGGTTACTATGGTAACACCTGCAGAGGGGCCATCCTTGGTGACAGCTCCAGCCGGGAAGTGGAGGTGGATGTCTGACCCCTCCAGTGGATCTGAACTTCCCACCACTGCTCAAACACACACACACACGTTTGAGTTTAGCTGCATGTTGATTTTATGTACAGTGTAAATATCTGTGTGAACTCACTGTTGGTGAGCTGGTAGGTTTTAGCGTTCGCTCTGAGCCAGCTGATAGCCAGATGGGCGGATTCTTTCATAATGTCTCCCAGCTGACCAGTAAGAGTGAGCTGACCTTCTCCCTCCGTTCGACTGGCCTCCACAAACATGATCTCCCCCCCGAGGGGGGTCCAGGCGAGGCCCAGAGCCACACCTGGCAGGGTGAGCCGCTCAGACACCTTCCAACACACACAGAACTTCTGTAAAGCTGCACTTGGTGGACTATTCAGACGGTGAGACTTCAAGGATGGTTTGTAATCTTCAAATTCAGAAAATTAGTGTGAAACACGAGGCAAACATGACTTCACAGTGAAGGAGGGCGAGAGAAGTGTAAGGGAGGAGAACAAAGACAAGAAGAGACAGAAGAAAAAAACTCATCCAAGAGGACAAACTGTATTGCGTTTCACATTTACACTGAATGATGACACCTCCGGTGGTTTCTGTTTTCAACCATTCTGACGTTACGAACAGCAACTATTGTGAAGCTGTGAGACATCTTCACAGGGTGCCTTTATATTCATGAGCTGTGGGAGCCGTCCAGAAAGTTCACACAATCATGAAAAGAAAGGTTTCTTTAACTGTGGGTTATAAATGCTGCTGATTCCCTGCAGATGCTGGTGCGTCTGCCCCACCCAGCTCTTCCTCTTCCTCCTGCTTACCTCTATTTCAAACAGCGGAGGTCCCAAGATGTCTTTCAGGGCGATGTGGTCGATCACTATGGGCATCTCCGGAGGTGCTGCCTTGTCTGAGCACAAATGAAATTAATTTAATCCTACTGAGATGCACGGTTGGGCATTGGTCATTACAAAGCAAAACAACATCTGCTAAATACAAATGTCTTTCACATTTTGAGTGAGAGGACAGACAGGTAAAAAAACAGATTAAAAGGAAAAATGTTTCTCGTTTGTGTCAAAATCTGGTGACTGCAGACTGTGAACAACCATCAGAAATACAGCTATGGCAGGCCTCAGAGAGAGAGAGAGATGACATCAGCTGCAAAATGACACACACACACACACACACACACACACACAAAATCAAACACAGAAATACATCAAACATCAAACACACACCATCCCCTTGGAAAAATGTAAAAACCACACATCATTTGCACACACACCAATGTTTGTTCTGCGTATCAGTGACATCGGTTACCTGGCAACACAGAGGGCTTTGTACAAAGCAGCACAAAACAACTGCTGATAGTCTCTGTTTATCCCCATCTGCCTCCACTCTCTCTCTCTCTCTTTCCTAAAGTCACTCTGACCAATTTCAGTCTACGTCTGCTGCTTTACAGCGCTTCATATTATTGGTGGTAGTACTTAGAATTTGGAGAGCAGCCAGTGGTCTCCTAAAACTGTTTTTCAGTAATCTGCTGTTTCAAGAGAATCGCTCTGAGATGCATTTTAATCTAGAGGAAATCCTGAAGGCAAATTAAAACAGAGTGACTTTTTAACGCCATTACCAGATGAGTGAGAGATAATGTACGATGAGCTCGTCTACACTAAATATTGCTGACAGAAGACTCAACAGGCTTTATTTTCCAATAAAGAGCAGCTGGCTGCGCATTAGCCGGCTCATTACACAGCTACTGAGAGACATCGTGTTGTACTCACAAGGACACTTCAGGCATCCAACAGCTGACATGAAACACTGCGTTTTAAATTACACAACCGTTTATGACACACAGAAAAAAACTACATACATATTTTAAAACAGTCTACAGTGACTATTCACTAATGCATATTCAAAGCAGAGGAACACATGCTGGACTTTATATATATTTTTACTGTGAAGTCTGGTCAGGTTTGCAGGTCTATTGAAGTGTCCCAATGGGCCAGGACACTGAGACACCATCAACAATACCAGTGCTTTTCATGTCAAAGCATCCTTTGTGAGAAAGGCCTGTTAGTATGTGAACTTTAGTGACCTCCGTCGACCTTTAACCTGAGCACCAGCAAACTCAGAGTATCTGTGTCTGTTTTTAACAGAGAGAGCTCAGGCTCTTACCTCCCAGCTGTGTTGGGCAGTCGGGAGACAAAGCCTCTGCTGTGGTGGCTCTGTGACCCTCAGCCACCTTTACAGCCACTGCTCGGCAGATCGCGCCGATCTTCCTCTCAAGGGAGCGCACGCCTGCCTCGCGGGTGTACCTGAAAGGGAAAGTTATGTGGAGCTGAGGTAGCTGCTGTTGGTCAGAGAAGGAATCAGAAACACAAAACGCAGGCGAAGCAATCAATTTTAAACAAGCTGGCATCGATGCTGAAACTGTAGTGCCCTGCTGTGGTCGGTATATGTGTGTAGAAATGACATCTCACACTGTATGTGTGTGAGGACTGGTCTGCCACTTTTGCTGATCTGCCTGGTTTCTACTGAATCCTCTTCACTTTTCCGTAACATCAAACCAACCCAACCTCTTCAGTTTTTTGTGTTTTCTGTGTTTTTGTTGTTTTTTTAGAACAATCTAGTCAATAAAATCAGGAGTATCCCTGGAAGGATGAGCACCAAGCTGTGTGCTGTTGGCTGTTTCTATAGTAACCAGACTGGACCGGTTGTAAAGAGGCAGCATACTGCTTACCATCTGAAAAGAGCAGAAGCCTCTGCACCATTAGGAGCTCCATGTGTGCTGATTTCTATATAAAATACACCACACAGTTCGATCAGGCTGTTGTGTGGGTTGTACTTGCAAATATTACAAATAACACCGGGGCTGAAACAATTATTAGTAATTCCCCAATCTCAAAATACTTTTCTGTGTTTTATGTAACTGTGACTTGAATTCACGGGATAAAAGCAGCTATTTAAAAGGAAACTCAACCCTGAACAGACTGGTGCAGGAAACAATGACCACTATGGAGGACAGCGCTGACAGAAAGAAAGCAAACAGACCAACACACCCTGCCTGGTTCAAGTGGACAAAGAACACTGCACTCAGTCATCTTGGCTGAAAGATGTTCTCTCTAATCAAAAGGTCGCCCTGCCAGGGGATTACCGGTCAACACTGAAAACAAATAGCCACCAAACCACATGACAACTTAATGATATGCTCTCTTGACCAAAAGTGAAATTCCTCGTTAGCCTCAGATGTGAGCTGCCAGCTGGTGGAGCCCTTCGCTCCACACATCACACACTGAATCTGTCCGTCACAGGCACAACGTAGGAGCTTTTTAACACTGCACAGTGACATAATGAATTCTTATGTGTGCTAAAAATAAAAAAAAGGAGATTAAGAGCACATTGAGGAGGTATATAAATGACTACACACACACACACACGCACAGCTGCCCCTCTATCGTTGAGGTTAAGATGAGTCAGTATAGTTTTCTCGTTATGTGTGTTTATTGTGTAGTGTTTGTGCGTACCTGCTGATTATATCCTGTGTGGTCTCCTGTGGTATATGCAGCTGTTGAGGTGTTAATCCGTGCTGCTCCAGCTGATTTGGGATCAGGTGACGATGAGCTATCTCCACTCTCTCCTCCTGTGTGTAGCCTGAAACACACACACAGACAAATCCTTCCTTCAGCGCAGTAAATCGTACTAAATTACATTAAAAGAGTGCTCCACCCATTTAGCACCGCCCTCTTATAAGACTGTTGATAATAATGATAGTTTCTAAAAAGAAAAACTAAATCAATAAGCTTCTAGTTTAGCCTACAATACCCACAATGCAATATGTAAAACCCCTTGAAGGCACTGGCTGATAATATTTATACATATATCTAATATCTCATATCTAGTAGTAATACATCTAATCACTGGTAACCCAGCAGCACTGACTGATGGTCATGCGTGTTTGTGTGTGTATGTTTGTGTGTATGCAGTTGTGATTAGATGCACAGCTAGACAAGTAGTTGTTTGATCTGTTGCCAGACTGCACTGCAGGAAATTCAGTCACTCAGATGGACAACAGCTCGGGAATGGTTATGTCACCGCCATCGCAGGGGCGTTGTCCTCAAGATCACATAGAAACTGTGGAGATGGTTCCTGACTGAGACTGTCTGCACCTACACCCACCTGGCACCTGCAACACCTCCATCCTGTCCAGCAGGGCGGGGGGAATGGTCGCCGTGGTGTTTGCAGTGGCAATAAAGAGCACTTGGGAGAGGTCAAAGGCCACGTTGAGGTAATGGTCTGTGAAGCTGTGGTTCTGCTCTGGGTCTAGGACCTAAGTGAAGGGTGTGTGTGTTTTTAGTGGGTTTTTTTGGGGGGGAAGAAAACAGATAAAAAAACATCAAAAATGAGACATCAGATTAACAAGTAGTTTGAGCGAGAGAAACAGAGCTGACCTCTAGCAGTGCAGCTGCAGGGTCTCCTTGCAGGCTCTTCCCAAGTTTGTCCACCTCGTCCAGGAGGAAAACAGGATTATTGACACCCACAGTCTTCAAGCCGTTGATGATGCGGCCAGGCATGCTACCTACATACGTGCGCCTGGAGATATGGGCAGTTTTAAACAAACACACGGTTCATAGAGAACTTTTGGTGAGGACAGAAAAGTGCAGACATCTGAATGTCAACGTGGTATTGTGTGGTTTTATTGTGTGGACATGCCATTACTAACTTATTCTTGGAGGTATGCTTTGCATTACAACACAATAATAATAAAAATAGAAATAAAATGGAGTCCACAGATGCAGTGTTCTCCATGAAAAATTACCAAATGAAAGCAGGTTTCAACTGTTTTCAAGCTGAAAGCATGAAATGTGAAATTTGTGGGGTTCAAAGAAGGAAAATAGAAAACAAAACAAACAAAGGCAACAGAAAGCCGCAAAATGTCAGAAACTACTGAAGTGTTCTCAAAGGCCTTTAAGGGAATTTTTGGAGTTGAACAAATTATACCATGAAGTGTTAAAAACTTCTGTGTTTATCTCACAACAGGACTCCTGCTGCCGGACACATGTTTCTCATCTGGATTAGAGAAAACATCTTGACTGAATTGTTTATTCTTCTTTAAAGCACCTGGGTCAGCACTGTAACCGGACACAAACTCTGCTGCCCCGCTCACATCGCTGCACACACTCACAGACAGATACAGGCACCGTATTGGGAACTGAACATATCACCGTATCCAGGTGCTTAGGTTACAAAAGATACTTTGTAAGTGCATCAGTCAGTACACTGATAATTCATTATGATTTTGTCGTCCGTGTTGGTAAACTTTACTCATGTATGCCTTGAGTGATACACCTCAGTACAGTTTATTCAGTTTCACTGAGATTAACACTGCTGTACTCTTAAACCAGAAATTTACACCATCAAGAGCCTCCCGCTGTTTTGCAGCTAAACAGAGCTAATGCCTATCTGAGATTACGACATCAGTTCCTGGCACAACTAACAAATCAGTCCCCAGTATATTTGCCTCTGATGATATTAAGCTGCACATCTGTGTTTAACCATCATCTAATTACATGCTGGTGGATGTCCCAGCACGCCGGAAAGATATAGCTCGGTTCCTCCCCGAGTGTTGAAGTTCTGCAAATGGATGGAGTGAAAATTTTTTTTTCATTACTCCTCTCCGACGGGAGTCTTTCAGGAAAAACACAGTTTTTTTTAGTTTTCAAGCTGTGCTTAATCCATCTTGTTTTTCTGACAGTGAGATGATCCTGTTTGAAATGTAATCCTTGTACTCCCCTCAGCAGCAGGGAGTGCTCTGCTCCAACACACATCCACAGAGCCAACGTAAGCTCCAGCAATATACAACAACATACTCAAACTGAATCACCTCTAACTAAATCCATGAATTCTTACCTCTAAGACACATCAGAAGATGTGCGTGATCCATTTAAGGTAATAATTTTGCCTTGTGCTCCAGAAAACTCACCATCTATGTTGTGATCATAAAGCATCTGCTGTCACAGACCTCCAGTGGAGTTCTGATCTTATGAGCATACCTGTGTCCTCGGATGTCAGACTGGTCGCAGACGCCTCCCAAAGCGATGCGGTGAAACTCTCTGCCCAGAGTCCTTGCTATGGAGCGTCCCACACTGGTCTTACCGACTCCTGGGGGTCCCACAAAGCAGAGGATGGGGCCCTAAGGAACCCGCAGCAGCGAGTAATACACAGATAATTATGTGACACATGCCAGGAATCCCCTGATTCTTGCTTCACACAGTGCAGAACTTTTTGTCTTTATACGTTCAAAGGACAGAGGATCTATACCTTGAGTGAAGTCTTGAGCTGTCTAACAGCGAGATACTCCAACACACGTTTCTTCAGCTTTTCCAAGGCATAGTGGTGTGGTCGTTGTCCAATAGGGTACGAGCAGCTTGGATGTTCAGGCAGTCTGAGGAACACACACGTGTGTGTGTGTGTGTGTGTGTGTGTGTGTACAGATCCAAGAAAGAAAAAGAAAACATTAAGCTTAGTGAAGGTAAAGACAATCGGGTGCAGACTGCCGAAACAAACAGATGAGTGACTGTCCTTGAGACAGCACAGAGGAAAGAGGGGAGACAGATTTGATTTTTCATACTAAATCGGTCTATCAAGGACAGACATCCCCCAGAATTCTTCAGTGAAAAAGTACTTCAGGTTTATTTGTAACACATGCTTTGCATACAACCTCTGACCCAGCAACTGAATGAACCCTGTCCTCAAATCTGTCTCCACTCATCTGAAAGAACACACAAAGCAGTGGAAGAGATTCCTCTGATCTAATTAAGTTAAACTCAGTCAGGCCCCAAGTTCAGGAGGTTTATTTAAACGTGTGGTCAGACTGAAAGCACAACAGGGTTACACTCTATTGTGACATAGGCTATTTTTCTATACGATGTGCTACCTCAGAGGTTATTGTGTATTTTCAGAGCATATATATGGCCTGGACAGGAGCCACTATAAGCAAAGTATAACTAAACATGGAGAGTTAGAGCAACAAGGTTAATCTAATGACGTTTCTCCAGCTCACCTTGGGAATCCGTCAGGAGGAATACAGACAGTTACACAAAATTATGACAATATATAGAAGACATAAGACATAATATGAAATTCTTAAAAGTATACAGAGACTTGTAAACAGGGTTAAATACTGAATGCATGTAAAAAACAGCTATGACTCTGTGGTATAATGTCAGTTTGGCATTAGGCCTGATATTCTTACTGCCCACCACCAATACATTATATCTTTTTATGGTTCGCTGTATTTTCAGCTTGGGTTAGATATCATCTTAGAATTTTGATGGAAATGAGTCATAAAGTAAGTTATTTAGGGTTGACAGTGAGCTCACTGGACATACAGCACTCTCTGTAGAGCTCAGCTGAAATAGTGATAATTCTCACTTGGTTCATTTCAACAACTGATGAAACGTCATCATTTAATTCATTGTTAATACAGGAGCATTGATAGATGCTCTATCAATGTTCTATCTAATGATTTATCTTTAAAAGAATTCCAGTATAAATGACTACTCTGGGGATATTTCAGAGAAATATAAGTTGAATGAATCTGAGAGGTAACGCATGAACCGATCTTCTGTTAATCTGTGTAAAGTTTCACTGAGCAAAATCCAGAAACACAAAACATCCACTTTCCATTACAAAATATAAAATTAGGTTGATTTAACATTATTATTAATTAATACAATGTGCCCTGTGAGTGCACCTTGTGTCACAGAAATGGAGAGGCCTTGAAGCAGAAGCTAACGATCTATAAGGTTCTTACAGCACACAGAAAGGCGTTAAAGGTTATGCTTAATATCCTCATGATAAAATTTGCCCCTCGATGCCATCACTGTTCTGTAAGAGCATTTATTTTCCACTGTAACGATGATTAAAGGGGACCACAATAGAAGTTTGAGCGCGCACTCCGGAGGCGCCTGAAGACTAGCTATTGTACTGTCAACATGGCTGTAAACTCTTTAGCGTATAATTAGAATTTCATCCAATAGAGACACTTAGCCGATTTACTTCTGCTATGGTCTGGGATTGATACTTTTAATAGCTGGACCCTTCCCTTGGGGCAGACATGTCTGATGGGATGTAATTAAATATCATCATGTGGCAATCAGGCGACTGTGAGCAACTACTGGGTGCTGATAGGATCAGCGGCCATGTGAGGACATTTATTATACTTAGTTAACATTTCTAAATCCATAGCCTACGTTCTGTTAATATGTAGGATAGCCTACACGGCTTTGATTTGTTGCAACTGGGACAGTTGTTCACCCGAGAGGGTGATCACTGCCAGAAGTTTTCATTAGTGAGTATATTTTCAAACAAATAATCAATAGTGAATGGGGAATTGCTAAACCTCTATTATTGGAAGAAAACATCATTTTCAAGCCAACAACACGCCTCTATCAACTTTTTTAAAGATAGCTAGAGTCCTTCATATGTGCTGTGGTAGGTGATCTAGCTTTGATTAGTCATTAGGCCCCAGGATTAGCCTAATGTTAACTGATTGGCGGATGTGATAGATTCAGGCCAGTCCAGGCTGAAGTTGGAAAAGTCTCGGAAAATTAGAATGGCCATGGACAGGCTATTAAGTTTAATGAATCAGTCAAGAAATTCCCCTCACATCTGCTCTAAGCAGACCAATGTAGCTTTTGTCAATGTTGTTGAAGACTTAAGGTTAATATTAACCCTTGATAGGGTGGACATGATAAAGAAAAGTTAAACTTGTGAATGACAAAATAGAATTTCTGCTCCGATATCCATTTTTTTCCAAACCGATTTTTGGTTTTAAGAACAGGATCTGGATTGAGACAACGATATGCAGATTTAAAATCTAATTATTTTTATTTAGTCAGCAGGGGATTTTGATGCTTTATGGTTCAAGTCAGTCCAAAAACACCAAAAAGCTCCAGCTTGCACACTTCAAAGCAAAAGCAGTGCAGCAGAAATGTGAGAGCCATTAAGTGGAATTATCCAACACAGATATCAGCACAGTTACCACATGTTAAGCACTGCCTCGCATCAAAACATGAGACAGAAAGACAATATTAGTTTGGCTCCATTAAAAGTGAGAAAATATGGCTTCTGATGATCCACTGCACTGCCATGCATCTTTTTGTATTCGTGACACATGTAAGAGCTTGGCTGTGGCACAGAGAAGTAACTGAAGAGTATCAGTGATCTCTTTTTGTATTCATCTTGTCTTGTGGACCCAGACTCTGCTAATGTCCCTTTGCCTTTCTGTTTATTTACCTTTGGTGCTTTTGCTCCATGGTAACTCTACCATCAGATCCAAGTAGTTTCTGGTCAGGGCATACTCAGGCATGGACTGAGGCATCTTCTTCAATCTGCACACACGGATGACACTAAATGTGACACCGGTCTGACTGCGGACCAGGACTCATTAGTAAAGTCGCGCATTAAACAGAGAAATGTCTTCAAGACAAGACATGAAGGCGAAACAATTGAAAGATTATAAAGTGGTTTAGGATTCTACTTTTTTCTTACTACAATAAAATTCTAAATTAGTTTTATTTCAGTAAGTACATTATCTGATCTGCCATTATTTTATCAATGATATTTCCTTTGAACTGTGCACTCAAAAGTACAGTCTGATCTTTGCTGTTAAATGAATTTCAAAGATAAGGAGAAGAGGGTAAAGATTACACAAACAGCTGAAGGGTTCATCAAGACAAAAATTCACCTCTTGAGCTCTTTGAGGCAAACTCTGAGTGCAGCTTCAGGCATGTTGGCCGTGTGGACCTTCCTCTCCAAGGCTGCAGTGTCATCGCCATCATCATCTTCGTCCTCCTCATCCAGGTTGAACTGCCGGCCTGGGAACACCCCGCCTTTACGCACCGACAGCACCTGAACAGATGAGGCACGCAGAGGTGAACAGTCACATAAAAACAGACACAGTTGAAAGTAAAAGGGAAAATGCAAATATTTCTTACCCTCTTCTCATTGTCTGGACTTATTTTCCTAGTCTTCTGCAGCAGTTTTAGCCCTTCTATCTGTCTGGTCAGCATGGGTAGAGCCTTCTTAAATCTCTCCTCCAAGCTCACTGCATCGAGGACCTTCACGCCACGTGCAAATATAAAGATTTCAAAATACATTAATGTGAAAAATTTTTTACATCAAACCCACTTAACCATGCATTATATTTCAAAAATATTCATCTTTGGCACCATTAGGTCTATGGCACACATGCCAATACACCCCTCCCCCTACAGACCTGACCCAGGCACACTGAATATGCTATGGTAACGCACACTGCAGAAGTTCTCATTAGGATTGAGATTTGCCACCTGAATACTGTGAAAGATGCTGCAACAAAACCGGGGGGAAAAACCCAAAACTTCTCTTTTCCAGCATCTTTTCCATTATGATTTTTTGTTTGTTTGAATTTTGGATGACACAGACCAAACTTGAACTTCACCTGTAGTTTCTCCTTGTTTGAGGTGCGGATCATGGAGGCTACCACGTCAGGCAGAGTCTCCCTGGGCAGACTGTCCAACAAGCGCCTGAACTTAGCCACCACTGGAACAGACATGTCCAGCATACCTAACAACTACACACACAGATGGACACAGACACAGACACACACAGACACACACACACACAGACACACACACACACACACACACACGGGACACACACACACAGCTGGATTAGCTTTACTGAAACAGTTATGCATGTCCCCATTCATCACAGTGTGTTTCGGTCATAATCCATCACATTTTATTGCTATAATTGATTAGATGAAGCTTGTCTGTTTTTTGTTATTTCGATACATTTTGAAATTCCAGGAATTCACTCCGCAGAGTAATACCAGGACTGGCTGTAAATTGTGAGTGGAAAGACAGACACAAAGTCATCTGATGTACTTTGATTAACTGTACTTCCAGTTATATGTTCGCCCACTTCCATAAGTGCTACACGACTGCAACTTGCAGGTATTCCAACAGGAAGATGAGATAAGATAAGAAAGTATAAATATAATATATATGCATACGTAGGTATATGAAAAGGAATGCATAGATCTGGTACAAATTATAGATAAAGTATGACTGAGGAATGAAAAACTGTCTAAAGAAGGTGCACTGAGGTTAAGTTAGGATATAGAATATATAGGTGAGGTATTGAAAGACCTTTACTGAAAAAAAGACAAATTTTTTCTGAGGCCAAACATCCAAAAGCAAACAAGCACATTTCTGGTTTTGCACCAGAAGGATTATTTACTTTCAGTACATGCATTCATTGCGCATTGTATCCCCAAAATGGAGCTTTAAAGAAATAGTCAAGCATTTTGGAAAGTACACCCACCCCCAAATCCATTCATATAAACATTTACAATCATCTATATTTTTATATATTTTTATATTGTCATAAATTGCTCATTACACACTCATGAATGTGACCTATTCATGAGAAAGTGCGCTTCCATAAAAATTCATCATTCCCTCTTTTATAAAAGGTTGACTTTGCTGCTCTGTTTATGGGCAAGTTTCATTCACAAAGATGTTACAAAGAGTGAAAAGACCCATTTTGCAACACTGAGCTTCAAGTTCTGCTGTCAGAAATCAGCAGACTGAAATATACTAAATGTAGCAGCATCAGCAGTCGTATTAAGGCCCGAAGAACAAAATAAAATATGAATACAGCTGCCAGCGAAGTCATCAGG
Organism: Scortum barcoo; assembly: GCA_023238725.1. Classification (NCBI taxonomy): domain Eukaryota; kingdom Metazoa; phylum Chordata; class Actinopteri; order Centrarchiformes; family Terapontidae; genus Scortum; species Scortum barcoo. The sequence goes on along the minus strand of CM041536.1, from coordinate 23,025,747 downwards.
ACCAGAGCTGCAAAGATAAGCTGATAAATCAGAACAGAAAAATGATAAACAGCAATATTACGTTTTAAGCAAAAATGCGAATGTTTCTCTTGTTCCTTTTTTTTTTCAAATAAATGCTGTGTAGTTGTTTTTTGTTTTGGATTGTTAATTATATTAATTATTTAAAATTGGCCATTTAACTGTGTACGCTTATTTTATATGCCAATAAAATAATACAATCTGAAGGCAAAAACACAACCAAAACCCAATAAACTGTCAAGCAATGATGATGAAAATGTGATAAACAGAATATCATGAGCTGTTAAGTATGCTCAAAAGCATACTAATGCAGACCGTTTATCTTCATTTATCCAACAACCCCAGCAGATGGGATGCCTTCAGATCAGTCAGAGTGAGGTCAGCACAGAAAAGAGACTGACTGACCCAGCCTTTGTCCGCACATTCATTGATCAAAGCAGCTTTTCATTTCGCCTGGGAAACAGAGGAAACAATCCTTTTGAGTTTAAGTGAGTGGTATTTTTTGCAGTCAAGATGGGGAAATTTCGTAGAAGAAGAATAAACCATGATTTATCACATTTTTGTAAAGTATGCTCAGAAGGAGAAAGGTTCTGGTTTTCTTTTAGATCTAGAACCTCTAATGGAACAACCTGGGAACTGAGAGGATCAAAGACAGATTCCTGGTTAGAGGGGTCTCATCTGGATCTGTACCACTGTAACTGGTTGATTTTATTAGCAAAACTGTTGTGGAACCGACATACTGAACTCAGTATGAATGACAAGAAGCTCCTTTCATGTAGTGGTTTTTCCCCCCTTGATCAAGCCAAATCCTTTAACTTAACTAAGTGCTTTGGCGATATTTTCTTTTCTTTTCTACTACTTCCATGGGTCCCATTTTCTTTTCCTCAGTCACGCATGCATGTCACACACACGCACACACCTGCACGGCAGCTTGGTAGAACTTCTGGGACAGCTCCCCCAGCTCTCCATCTTCTGCTGTGACACCCTCTGTTGCTGGTGTCGTGTACTGCTCCAGTTTATCCAGCTGCTCCACCTGCAATGTGTTTTTTTTGCTATTATAGAGGCTCACACATGTTTGTGTATTGAAATAAGACAGACGAGCATACATAAATGTGAACATTGGACAATTTTAAATATTGTTTTTACATTTTTTGTAAGGAAGACATTTGTTAGGATTCAGGAACATACACACTGTGCGTTCTGTTAAGTAACACTAAATTGAAACACAACGTCATTTGTTCAGAGGAAAACCTTGAAGGCATAACAACTTACATTTTCTTAAAAAAAAACAATCCCTCTCAATCATCACCTATAACCAACTAGCAGTATGTGCTGGTGTATCTGCAGAGAACTTGCTCTGTGCCTGGATTTCTTTTGTTTTTCTGTGCTCAGGACGTTTCTGGGAATCAACCTTTGGGCAGTGGTGTGCACGAAGTGAAAGCACTGAGGGTGTGAGGTGCATTTTGAGCCGGGGACAGGGAGCCAACTTTGGATGTTGTGTTTTCAAACAGCAACTGACAAAAAGTACTTGTTCTACCTTTAAAGTACTGGCTAGTACTAGTACCAGTACACAAAAAGCAGCACACACTCCTTCTAGAAGAAGCATCCAACAGTATCATAATTTAGACAGAGAAAGGCTGTTGAATATGACGGGGGACTGTTGAGTTATCTGTAAGGATACCATTAAATACTGAAAACTGATTTATTTGTGCATTCATTGTATTATGCCAGTGAAATATGCTCCAGGGTGTGACAGTGCACTGTGACATCAGGTATTAAAGGTCCCCTGCAAAGATTTTGATGTAGCACTACAAAGTTGTTCTTCAATGAGTGTGTCCCTGTATAGCTCTTCTCACGCACACACATGAGAATTCACATGTAAACAAAGATTTCCCAGTATCCCACTGGTCGAAAGCCAAGATATGCTGAGAATAAGTAGCTGTGGGTTTAAACAATGCAGGATTTAAAATACTCTGAAACCAGCTCAGCAAATGTACCACGAGAAAGGACATTCGACACATTTGCTGGAGCTCAATGCATTTTGGTGAGTAACACTGACTGAAACATAGCAAGAATATCTCCACAGGGCACCTTTAAGTTAACTAAAAGACATTCTAACAATAATGGGATTGTTCATCTTAAATTAATTATTGTTGGATTTTAAATGAGTTTTACCTCTGCCAGGACAAAGGGTCGCTCCTTAAGCAGACCTGTCACACTAAAGCGGCACAATCCAGTGATGAGGAGGGTGTAATGGGGCTTTGGCCAGTTACTGCCCACCACCTGCACTGCTATCCCCGCTGTACCAATTCTACACTGAGAGAGAGAGAGAGAGAGAGTGGAGATGGAGGTGTGTGATGACAGATGAAGGAGAGCTTCACAGCACCATTGTATTCTAAATGTTCTACCCTGACTGTGTGTTAAATTTCTATCCACACAGCTTTAATCCAGCCGGAGCCTCCAGAGGACTGATGATTTGGATCAAACCACTCTGCTATAATCGGCGGGTGTGCCGTGGTGTGTGGAAGCTTAATTGGAAGTAATTTAACTGGTTCAAAACATTTTTTGCATGTTACTTTGAACGTTTTAAGCAGCTCTTTCAAATTTAGCTACAAAACTGTCTTCTGCACATTTTCACAGTGTTGCTCAGATCTTTCTTCTCTATCTTTATTTCTCCACAGTGAAAAAGTGAAGCAACTGGTGAAAAGGGCTCATCAGGGCTGGATCGACAGTCCTGTGGTTTTTTTGGGTATCATTATAATGTGACATGCTGTGGTCCACAAAATGCAGTGTGGGAGCATCAACAACTTAAATAAGACAAAGCAGGTCTCAAAACACTTTCCTCAACATCTGAGCGGCTTATATTGCAACAGTCAGCCTTTGAAGTATTTGTCATTTTATTATGAGCCTAAGTTGAGAAAGTTGTCCAAATCGCCACGAACGTGACAAATACTGGCAAAATGAATACACAAAAATACACAAAAAGATCCAGCTATACTGATTATGTGTGACTGGAGTATAACGTGTTCACATGACAGCGTGCAGAAAGGCAGGACATCGTAAAGTTTGTAGTTATTCATCGATGCACTGTTCGGCAGCTTCCGGCAATGCTGCCTGACACACCAACACCCCTCCCACACACACAAATACGAAGTATGTTTGTGATTATGGGCTTCCAGTGGTGAGGACTTGAGTTCCTGGATTTTATGTGAGGGGGAGTGGCAGCCACCACAGAGTACATGACTGCAATTGTGCATGTGGACAGCGGTTGACTTGAGATGCCTTCTGAAGGTGCTGCGGCTCCAAATCAAAGACACATGCTCTGCATTGAGGTCAAAGGCTGATTGGATTACTAGCATTTAATTTGTCGTTTCCCTTCAAATCCACAATGTATTACTGTGGTCTACCGCAACAACACTAGAGGACACTGACATCACGTTATTTTCTTTGTTTTTACTTAGAAATTGCTCCTCTAAGTCCTGGATGCTTTAATTTGCCTGACTTATCTAATGAGGAGGCTGCAGTGCAGTGCTGAGATGCCAGTTTGAGTGTCTCTCCCAAGGGCACCCTTAACATGCAAGGTTTTCCTATTTACTCTAGCTAAAGCAACTGCTCTGTCACTGATCAGCACTCAAACTTTTCACAGCAGCTGTGGCTGACAGCAGGACGTGCAGTTGCTAATGAATAACCACACCAGCCCCTGTGGTTGAGTGCTGGTGAAAGGTTAAAGTCCTCCTCTCTGAGCTTGGCTGGTTTTGACTGCAAGGTCACTGCCATGCTGTAGACTTTTCTAGAACTAACCACACACTGTGAGGTCTGTCAAACTGTGCACATCACAGATTTATCAATCTGACTAACTCAGACCTGATATGCATAGTTGGTCGTCCCTTTAAGGGCATAAAAAAGGGGGAAAGGGTCATTTGAATTGTATAACACGCTTATTTCCCCCTCGGCTAAATAAAGTATTCTGATTCTGATTTGACATGCCAAAGAAACACAATAACAAGACCTAATCTGTTAATACTACATGTAATTTGAAGCCAGTGTTGATCCGGGTCTCCTACAGCTGGGTCTGAAATTGCTAAGAGCCCAAAGTAAAGTGGGAAAAAAAGATACTTAAAGATAATCTGACCATATGGAAAAGGGACATCTCTTCTTTCAGTGTTGTGATCATGACAAACAGAGCAGACACCTCTGGAGGTACAAACATCTGCTCAAGTGGGGTCGAGTGGGACACAAAATCAAATGTTTACATACAGTATGTCTAAAATCCAGCTGACAGCAGCTCTATGAGTGGCTCAGATTGCTTCATTTTAATGAGGTTTAGAGTGTTTAAAGACCGCCTCTTATGCTAACTCCCCCGTTTTGTGTTATTATTATTATTATTATTGCAGCCAGCTGTTTTGACCAAAACAAACACCACCGAGTCAAACTACATGATATAACTCAGCAGTCCACCCCTCATTACTCATTTCTAAGTGTTGTTACTTGTGCAGGGTGGGGAGGTCGTCGGTGTCGTGCTCCGGGTCTCTGGTGTTGGGGATCACTCCGATGATGGTGCTCTTCAGCGAGGTGCCCTTCAGGAGCCACCGGCTGACCAGCTGCATGTTCCGGGGGGAGTCCACGCTGAAGCGGACGGTGGAGCCCGGGAGCAGCACCCCTTCGTGGGCCAGCAGCAGCGGCAGACGGCTCGGTATCTGGATGCCACCGCCGGAGGTCATTATGCTTCGTTTTCAGAGGACAGGTTGCTGTCAACAACTCCCGCACACAAACACTCACTTCTCCCTGTCAGAGGAGTGTGAAGAGAACGCTTCCGGGTGGTAGTTTCAGAATAAAATGACCCACGCGCTTATGTAGCTACCAGTGGAAGGATATACGGAGTATGGGTTTAAATAGCGTCCTTATTCAATTAAAAATGTGGGTGGTTTTGTTTTTACACTCAATTTCGCACCATTCTTTGCCTTGAGATGGTTTTTTTTCACTCGCTTAAACTTTGTCGACTTCCTGTTTTCCTGTGTTCGCTGGACTGGCTACGGTGCGTACAGAGGGACAAACCTTGCGTGATTGCATGTGAAGAAAGAGTTTGTTTGTTGCTCCATTTTCTGTTTCCTGTTGAGCCTGTATGTAAAAGTTAAGCTGTTTGAAAGTAACCAACTACACTCAAGTATTCTGCTCAAGTTCAGTCTTTAGGTACTTGTACTTTACTAGAGTATTTCCAGTACTTCCACTCCCCTACACTCAGAGGGAATTACTGTTTCTATTTATTTATTCATTTGGCCACTTTAGTTACTGGCTACTTCGCAGATAAAACTTTACCTGTACTTAACACATTTCTAGAGTTAATTTTGCATCAAATAAAATATATATCTTACCTTTAGAAGATCCAAAACGATAAAATAGTTTTTTTTTTAATCCCTTAGCAGGGACATTTGCAGTGTACAACAACAAATGTGCAATGGCAGAAATAGCAAGATACAATAAATAAAAACAATAACAACAAAACAGAAAAGAACAACTATAATTTACAAATTTCCGAATATACATCCCATCTTGTCAGTACAACTCCAACTACGAACCAGAAGAAAGATCTCAGACACATACAAGATTGAAATTCCTGCATTTTATTATGCAAGACATCTGCACACAGTGAAAAAATGATGGACAGCATATTTAATGACTCTCTTCATTAATGACTGGACTCTGGACACAGGGTTAGTTGATAAAAATAGCAATTTAATTTTCCTTTCTTTCATAAAAGTACTGTCACGTAGCATTATACATTTCCAAAAAATAAATAAATTCAATATCTTGTGTATAAAAAATCCACCACAGACAACAACCATCAATGTTTGCAGTTATCGCCTCTCTTTTGTTGCCGGTAAGCCGTGGGAAATATCACTTTCTATTCACAATTTGGGATCTTTGAATACACATTGAAATGCTCTTACAAAAAGACCATATAGTTAGATGTGATTGATGAAGTATGATAAAAAATACACTGCATTTATAGCAACAAACCAGTAATTATCATTCATCTGTTACATCATTGTAGATCTTCTTCTGCACACAAGAACCAAGTTTAGCCCATTAAGATCTTAAAAAAAGCTGTCAGTGAGTTCCTTTCAGACTCAGTATACAACATAATCATTGTACACCATCATTCTCCCTCCTGAAGAGTGACACATTAAGGCTCGGCAAGGCTTGAACATACATCACGTGATATTAGGAGTGAACACATGAAATGGAACAGTAACTTTCATACATACATTGAGCTACACCATGTTACTTATTCAAAGCTCTGTTTTGTTTTTAATTGAATTTAATTTTTAGTAAAACCACAAATCACAAAGCATAGCAGTTACACAGTGTCACTTAATTTAATTCTAAAACTTAATTTAATTCTAAACACAAAATAATGAGTACTGCTCAGTTGAAAGATAACAAATTCTTCTTTTTCCACAAGGATTTCAGTGTCGTTTTGAAACCAACTCTGGCAGCAAATGCTATCACAGTAAACCCAGTGAGCCCAAAGTGATGAGGGGATAAGGAAACATTACGCCAAACTGACTAAACCAGCAAGTCAGGATCTGCAGGCAGATGCATCGAGATTAAAGCCATCAGCACTGCAAGTCACATGCAAAAAGCTAGAAGAACACTGAGTGCATGAGGTAGTGGGCAAATAATCTTGAGCCCCTGACTTTGCCCACTACTGTAAATGACTGACCTCTCTGTAACTGACTGGCTGCAGCAAATTTCTAATCTAAAAAATGTTCTCTCTCATATGTACTTTGAAATATTCTTAAAAGTGAATGAATGGCTTCTTCACTTGGGTTCATTTCCCAGAGAGTAAAAATTTGATTTCTGGTTCAAAAAAAGACTGACAGCAGTTATCAAACAGAAAGAGTGTCTGCCAAATATATTTTCAATAAATAATTTAGAAATGTATATGTGAAATACAATTGTGTTGTAATTCCCATATATTAATCCTAAAAGTTTAACATAAAGGCTTTTTATACTCTTAAGGGTTGGCTTTATATCCCTCAGTCGATGACTTTCTCTGTTAAAATTTAGCTATCCAGTAAGAGACTGAATTATATGAAATAAACATAAAACAAAGTTTAGTTTTGTATTGTTTTTTTCATTAGGCTTTAGTTAGGAAGGGAATGTTTTTTTCTTTGCTGTAATTAGCTGGTAACTAGATAATAGCCTTAGAATTTTTAAGTTTGCTGTGGAAAAGGTGGAAAATATAAATACAGACTGCTAGAGTTAAAGACGTAATGTGAAAGATTTTCATTTAAATAAATGTCTGTCAAGTTGATATCTCTCTCAGAATTATGCAGCACAGTGGTGATTGAGCCTACATCGCACTGACGACATCACTTGTTGGTGGCAACTTTCCTGGAAAAATCAAATGCGGCGCCTATTTAAGCTTTGAGCAAAGTTCTTAACGAAACAGACTCACTCCTCAGTTCACTTGTGTTTGACAGGGCATACTGTGTTTTTCCAGTCTCAGATAAAAACTTCCAAAAACACACCTGCATCTTACTGATTGTCGCCATGACACAAAATAAAAAAAGTACCGCTTTAAAATATTGTAGCACACTGAATTGATTGAATTGATTGTCTGTGTTGATTTCATTCATTCATTATATTTGGAGTATATTTGGTTAGTGTGGACCATTTCTGAGGCTACTTTAGAAGTAGGTTGGTTTGTAAAATGGACCAATTTATCAATGCACTGTGTGGCTCCAAGCAGATTTGGCTACTGCTGTGGAATCTTGTGTTTATATGTACAATATGTCTACTGAATGAAAAAAAGTACTTAGTTCAGTCAGTATATGTTTCTAAATGGAACATGAAATCGATGATGTAACCACTGGAGACAACATCCTGTACACTATGCAGAATAATTTATATAAAAACTGACACAAATAGTAACACCTCACATCTCATCCAAGCACACCATCATTTCAGGTTTTTAACAGTGGTGATCCAATATTTTCTTATATTTGGTCATTCATTTTTCAGTTAATGTTCATTTGAACAAGGGAGTTATTCTGTGAAAAAATATTGCTGACATGGGCTTTTATATGGTTAATATATGAGCTTTTTTCACAGATTTTCCTAATCCTTTCTATGTTTCACAATTATGGCCTATTACAATAAAGTATGATTTCTATAATAATGCTGTTTGTCTTCATACATCAAATCATGACAAGTTAAGGGGAGGGGGGTCCATAACAGATCTACAGTAAATGTCACTCTTTGTGCATGAGAAAGATAAAGAGAGAAATACAGGGGATGGGGTGATATTGGCACAGACTTTTATAATACACAATTTAGGCTTAAAGCACAGATCTAAAAGGAGCACTTTAAACGCAGGCTGTAGGTAAGTAATGTACGAGAAATGTAAGAGAAAACAGTAGTTATCAGTTTGCCTTTAAAATTTGAAGTTCAGTTCATGTACATTGCTCATTGACGTTTGAAAGAAGCGCTCATGGGAGAGAGGTCTGGCTATGGTACAAAGTCAGCTGAAGATTCTCAATCTAATAGCGATCCAATGTGTGGTCTCTCTTACTGCATCTTGTTAGTCTCTAAGCCATTAAGGTCCACTGGAGCACAAACCTGAAACCCAAGGATCATGGCATTGGTCTGAGATGCCATCAAGAGACGAATACTTCAGGCTTGCTGACTGACAACTAATTGGAAAATCTGAGGAGTTGGAGTTGGCTTTTACTCCAACGTGAGCTTGATGTCGTTTTAGCAGAGAGTCCATTTGCTCCTAAAGTCACCATGAATTCTGTTACTGTACCTACATATTGTCCTTTTACCCCTCTCCCCATAGCCCAAGGGAGATAATGATACCAATCCCTTATCAGTAGCAACAGGGACGATGTCACCCCGTTGTCTTCTTCTCAGCTTTCGGGCTTTAAGTCTTTCTTCCTTCCTTTCCTCCAATAAGAAACACTACAGTCTGAAAGATAGAAGAGAAACATTCATTAGTATTGCTCTGGAGCTCCACCCCCCAGTTCTCCTTTAAAGCTACTGAATGAATTAAATTTCATCCCCATTCCAAGGATTTGGGGATGAATATGAGGCTTTTGTGGAACTAGTAATAAAAATGCCATTTTGGTATTTTCTACATTGTGGTATTATGAAAAAAATGTGGGTCAGTGTGTGTTTGGCAATGTTCTTGACAGGTGGGAATTCAAATGTGAGTGTTAACTACTCTCAGGCTTCACCTCCAGTCATATGCAAAGTAGTTGCAGCTGCACTTGTTAAACTGCACGATACTGGCAGAATATGTAAGATTGTGACTAAACCACAGAGACTTGGACCACTGTAGCAGCACTTAAAACTAATAGTATCTTGCTAACTTTCTAAATGATAGACAGACTTACTAAAACTGTGAGGAATCAGTTTCATTGTTTCAACAATTTTTACAACTACTGCATGCAAAGCATATTTTATGGCAACTCCAAATGCTTGCTGGATGAAGTACAGAATAAACGTTATTCTAAAAAATACTTTTTGATATACATGAAATGTACATTTCTCTGCATGATAAAGCAAAGTATTTACAGGAATAGACATTTTGGGATATACTTATTTTTGTTCTTGCGGAAAGTTAGATGAGAAGACTCTGAAGGTACAACCTTCTTAGCGTAGCATAAAGACTGAAAACATTGGGAAAACAAACAGCTAGCCACCTACCAGCAACCCTAAAGCTCACTAATTAAAAGTGCTCATAGATGTATTCTGTTATGTTTCCAGTCTTCATGCCAAACTAATCGGGTTCTAGCTGTAGCTTCATATATAATGGACAGACATAAGAAAGGTGTCAGTCTGCTCATCTAACTCTCGGCAACAAAGTGTATCCCAAATGTTAAGCAAGGCCAAGCGTGCAGGTGGCTCAGTCAGTAGAGTGCGCGTGCCCAGTGGCCCCGGGTTTGATTCCCGCCTGGGGCCCATTGGCTGCATGTCATCCCCTCTCTCTCCCACCTTTCCTGTTACTCATGCTGTCCTATCTACAAAAAAAAGCCCCCCCCAAAAAAAAGGTTGAGCAATGCTTTTAACAGGTCAGTGTGAGTAATGCCATGAGTCTTCACGGTTCCTCCACCTGACCACTGTGGGCTGCCGGCCGCTGGAGATGGGAATGGGAAATGTTTATTGATATGTAAATTGGATTTATGTAATGGAAAACCAAAGTATTCAAGAATGGGATTGAAATGTAACTTAATCTGGTACTTACTTTATTTATGTAATGTAATTCTGAGGTTTTGGCAGTGATGCGTGTACCGCTACTGTGACAGAGCAAAGTTTCTGTGAAAGTCACGAACACTGATTAACGGCAGCCTCAGATGAAAGGGGCAAAAGCACACTTAGTGTAGTAAAGCATATCACATGAGGATTTCCTGAGTGGAGGATTTGGTTTAACTTGCTTATGATTATGAAATTTGACTCATTGCAGGTTAACATGAAGATTTATGCATTTTATCATTGCTTCTTTGCTGTGAACCAACACAGATCGCACATATAATAACATATAACATATAATATAATAACATAGAACTGCTGTGAAAAAGTCTTAATTGTAACTGGGTTAATACTGGGAAAGCTACACTCCGGTATATGTTACCTATAGGCTCACCTGTAAATTAATCTGCCAAAACAACAACTAATTCATCAGCTACTGTTTACTCACTCAGCTGAGAAGAGGGACAGTAATGCTGCTCATCGCTTCACCATCTGCTACTTAAATGTGTCACGTAAAGTCTGATTGATGACAGTTCATGACGTGATGGCAGTTTGTTCTACCGCAGCATGCTGCTAATAGAGTCTGTGATCGATGCCAAACAGACAGTTTCATGGTTTAAAGCTTTAAAAACTGGCTGCCCTATTAAAAACTACATGCAGTGGACTAGTTGAAGCGCAGAATTAAAGCCCACATGAGACTTATAACAGCACAGCATCATTCTTGATGAATCCAGTCACATGTGTTCAATCCCCACATGTTAGGGCCAACAGGAAACACTGAGTGTGAACACATCCCGACAAGGAGTGAGTATCATCTTGTGTGTGATAGGATTATTGGAGCAGATGCCCACACTACATATACGTGCTGGTTTCCTTCTAACAAAAATATTCCACGTGTCAGAATGGAAACTTCAGAAATAATTGGACTTAGACCTGCCTGCATCAATAACCAGCAACACCAGCAAAGCTGTGCTGAACATATATGATACTGTATATTACTCTGGATACCTTAATGCCAAAAGATGCTTTAATGAAAACACATTTGCTGACTAATTGCCCTTTGAGTGAACGTAACCCACACATGCTGTGCTCTGTTGGTCTTGTTGTCTCTGCTTCTGCCGGGCTCTTGTTCAACACTAACGCGGAGCCTCAGAAGCTTTGTCAGAGCAGATGTACATCAGATGTACATAAACACAAAATGAATCACAGTGCTGCAGATGGGATGGAAGGGGCTATAAAAGTATATTACAGTAAGAACGAGGCCTGTTAAAATTCTTTGCAAATGGTCCTCAATTGGGTGAATGTTTGGCAATGTTCCTGACAGATAGGTCTTCACATGTCAGTGATGAGTATTCTCTCTGTGTGCAGATTAATATTTTTACTGGAGCCACAAAAATCTGTCCAAATTTTATGTCTCCAGTTTGACACAGAGCATCAAAGGCTTGGCTATGCCCTGATTGAGAGCAAAGGAGGACACAATAATACACAACATCCTCCACTCAACAAGTGATGGTGCTGCATTGTCCTGGCTGTCAACTGACTTCTGTTAAGGTCAGATCTGATCTGTCACTCCTGATAGACGAATGTGAATGTGACGTGAAAAAATGCACCTCCCCTCCAACATGTTTGCATCACTAAACGTTTAAAGCCTATGGAGGCAGATCACTGCTTCAGTGTCTTGGCCACTGGCTGATCTAAAAGGTAGATGGAAAACAAATGTTGATGACATCAGGACTCCTGCACACTGGAATATCTCGACTTTGCAGTTTAGACTAGCTAGTCATTACTTTTGGTTTTAATCATATTTTTATTGTTTTTGTTGTTTAAAAAAATAATTAAAACAGAGGTGCATATACAGAGGTTATAGTAAGTACTATAGTATAGTACTTTGGCTTTATTGATCATTACCAGCATTTGTATCAGATGCTCCCCAAGATGTTATCACCAACTTCCAGTCCATTAGTAATGTGTATTAGATTTTCCATAGCAACACATGGACACATAGTCCCTTAATATATTAATTAATACTTGGTTTGTTTACATTTTCTCTCCTATAGTTATTGCTCTCTTAGCTTGTAAGACACATACATTTATTAGTGCACAGTTTCTGTGCTTTGTAATGAAATGACTTGGATAAATACCCAGGGGGTACAATTTTGTCAAAAAAGAACTTCCAGTTTTGTCATCTGGTTAATCGTGTCAGGAACCAAAAACCTTTGACCACGTTACATTCCCATAAGAAGAAGCATTTTTACAGCATACATCTGGAATATTGGGTTTAAAGTGAGGTAGTTTTGATGGCATTATATATGTTCTTTCATTCATTCATTCATTCATCTTCTAACCTGCTTATCCTGAGCACACACACAGGGTTGCAGGGGTGCTGGAGCCTGCATGAGAGGCAGGGTACACCCAGGACTGGATGCCAGTCAGTCGCAGGGCTAACATTGAGAGAGACAGACAACCACACACACTCACATTGACACCTAGGGTGAATTTTAGAGTTGTCAATTAACCTAACCTGCATGTCTTTGGATTGTGGGAGGAAGCTGGAGTACCCAGAGAGAACCCACACAGGCACAGGGAACATGGGGATTGAACCAAGAACCCTCTTGCTGTGAGGCGACAGTGCTAACCACTACACCACTGTGCCGCCCTATGTTCTTACAATCCAATTGTAAGCCAAGTGTTAACTATTTGTATTTGAGTTTTCAGGCGTACCAGAGACCATTCCTCCTCTGAGATTTCTTCCAGCCTCTCAGTGCCTACAAACATTTTATAGAGAAGCGGTTCGGTTTTGGCTGTAGAGTGGTTAGTGCCCCTCTGAGAGATGGTGGCAGGTCTTCTTTATCACCTTTACATTGTTTATAAATCTGTCTGGACCTTCCCCTGCTTCATGCTGGTGACAGCTTCTGAGAGTTTGCCAGCTCCTACAATAGTTCTGCGTTGGAATCAGCGGAGATAGTGGGGATGAGCTTGGAAAATGTTCTTCTTTGTTCTTTCTAGCGAGGGCCCAAAGGTCTGGCTTTTAGTCCCTTAGCACCGGTTCCATCTGTATATAGTTTTCTAAACTTAGTCCCTTTTGCATTTTGTTGTCCAGCTTGTTAAGAATTCCATGATCTGACATGCAAAACAACAAATCCTTGTACCTTTTTATCTCATTACCTCTTTTACTGGTTTCAAGCGTGCCTGAGAAAATAACACACTGTGGATATTCCATGTTGTTTTAGCTATCTGAGAAGCGGAACACATGTCTCTATTAAATGTGACTCTATTTGACAGTTTCCCAAAGAAAAATTAAAGCAAGAAAGAAAAAGATATATGAGTAATGTAAGAAATATGAGTCCCCATAGGTGCGTTGATGCCTGGCATTCCCCTGTCAAGGCAGCAGGAGGTTTAGCTGCCTGTTTTAAAACCAAAAATGTGATACTGGGAGTGTAAAGACAACAAGAAACCACTATTTCTAATCAGATATGTAGCGTACAGAAAGTATCTGTAGCCTATAACAGGGTATAGAAACAGGCGAGAGGTGCCTCAACGTGTCACCTGGGCAGATAATGGATGTATTCCCTAACACAGTCCCATGGATCTGCCCTTCTTTTTAGCCCCATCGTAAATGAAGATAAATATGCTTCAAAATTCGATAGATTGACTTGATTTGAGAAATTGTAGAAAAACGATCTGAACTCGTAGAAAATTATCATATCATGTCTACAAGCTATCACATTTTGCAACATATTTACCTTCATATACCATGGTTGTTTCATTCGACACTCAGCCTCTGGCCACTCAGAGAGATGTTTAGAGTAGTTTTAGTTCACCGTGGATAGATTATATTGACTGTTTCATTATATGAAATGAGCAATGTCTTCCTTCAGATCTCTCTTGAAATAATGAATTGCACTCAGAATTTCACCTGAGGATTAATCTGACAATGGATCATCTCTCTCCTCATCCTCTGTGGCGAAAGTTAATTGTTGTGGGGGAGGTAGCAATTCTCCTTCAGTAAAAGTTTCAGCATCCTTTTTAATAATTTTCCTGTATCCAAGCATTGGTTACACATTTAGGATTTATGGCTTTTTCTTTTTATCTCCCACTTTTCATAGACTTTATTGCAATGCAGGGTGACATCTGAACTATGTCTGCTCAACACCAAACCATGACCATGTCACTTTTTTTTTGCTTTAAATAGTTCTTGACACAGCCAGTGCTGCATATATTAAATATACAGTATATATGTCACTGGAGGTACTACTCACAGTCCTGCTGCGCTTCCGTGCTTGCAAAGCACTCACTGAAGAGGCAGTGCATGGTGTGGCAGAAGTTGTCTAGGAGGGATTTCGGGGTGGCATATCGCCATCTGTACTCTGGCACCATGTCAGGCTCTTCTGTTAAATCATCCCAAGTTTCCTGGATGGTTTCTGGGAGCTCCTGCTGGAACACCTGGACACACACAGACACACATGCATGAACGAAAACAGCCTGCTTGGCTAAATGTGCGCAAGTGAATGGATAGAGATCTAAACATGCCAGAATCTCAGAAATATATCAACAGCAGTGCAGCAGTGCTTAGTGCAAGCATTCAAAAATCTAATATTTATGGCGATGATACGCTGAATCAAAATGGCCTGATGGAAGAAAAGGCAGCAAAGTTTTCAGTGGAAAAAGCAGGGCTGATCATCCATCAATCACTTTTTCATATATCTTAAACCATTTACAGTTGGATTAAGCCAACAGGTGCTTTTAATCCATGAGATCATCTGTGGCCACGCTGAATTTGTGACTCCTTTAGCCTCAATCAGCCCTTGGAGGCTAATCAGCCCTTAGAGGAATTCAAGTGGCAAACCACATTGAGGAATATGATTTAAGTAACTTTTTATTATTATGATTATTATTATTATTATACTTATTTTACTGCTAACCACAAGAAAGGAGAAACCAGATATGGATCACGATTAAGGCATCTGATCTGGCAGTGATCAGTCCAGACTTACTGTCTGCTAACATTAGATTCCGTGCCTGCTTCCACACAGGACCACAGGACATTGTGTGGAAGATGGCTGTTACAACAACTATATGTAAATGCATGTAAATTGCCCAAAAGACCACGTCTGACAGAAACTGGTCTGGAGAGTGTGATTTACTGCTACCGCTGCATTAAATCTACCGCTGAGCCAATGTGGTTAAACATAGAGGTCAAAGGGAACAAATATTCAAACCGAATCAGCTGGAAAATTAGATTTTTTATCAAAATATCAGCTCAGATGAGTCACCATCAGAGAAAAACTAAATTTAGCCGACCATCCAAATACTCTACTAACCCTACCCTGGAAAACACTTCTCTGAATGATCAATGAGTTTACTTAATCCACCTTCACTGAACACTAGTTGGATCATATATAGAAGCCGCATTTAATTTTTGAATGATAAGGGTAATCAGTCACAGTATTGATAAATGGGATCAATGTGACATTCATCTCCTGTGAAATATCCTCTGACCCTCACAGTCTGAGGAAAATTCATTTACTAATTGAATTTGGTTAATTTGAGTGGGAATTTAATACAGCCACGGTACAGATGCATGAACTCCAGCTTACCTCAGGGGGATGCGACTGTACAAAGACTCCCTCTGCATCCCTGAAGCGTCTTTCCAACTCAGCAGTGTATGAGCGTGATGGGTGTCTTTCTGGCATGACCCGAATGATCTGAAATTTCAAACAGTCTTTAGTTTAAGATAACAAGATGCTCTAAAACTAAAAGTCACCAAAACAAACCAGTTCAACCCTTCTCTCTGCCTTCTCCATTCAAGTCTTTGACTTTGACATTCACAAATTTAGAAAAAAAAAAGAAGATAAATTTGTTTAGAATTTATATTTGCACAATATTTAAATGCATTTATTCAAAGTGAAAAATAATTTGCACCCTGACAACCCTACAAAACTCTTAACATTAATAAGATGTGCTCAGTACAAATTAAGTAAAAAATTAAATGCAAATGTCACTCATGTAGACATCAATGAAAATCACTACTAGTGGAAAAAAAGACCAATCTCACATTTTTAGTGTTCGCAGTTAGTCAAGCGTCTACTTGTCAATTATTGTACATGTTCCCCCACCAGCTTTGTAGGAGCTGTTCCCCCTCAGGGAGGCAGGGAGACAGCCAGGCCCTCAGAGCTACATCGTAACGTCAAATCTGCAGCATGCAGGCCCAGTAAGAGCAAGGTAAGCACTGTGTTCATATCTCCCACAGTAGGTTAACAAAAGTAACGTAACTGAGGCCTTGTTGCTCGCACAGATCGGTGGCTTGACTAGCAGAGAGTGAGAGAACCCAACGGTTTAACTTGACAAACACTGTTTAACTTGACCTATAACACTGGTGGTTATTTGCAAGTGCCTACTGAGTTCTGAGGACTACATGGGCTCAAACCCCAGGGCCTGAGGTTTGGACACATCAACAGAGACTGGAGAGAGCTGCAGGGCTGACTTTGTCAGCAGCTCAGGTGAGCGATACATGCTACTTAAGCTTTTACCTGAAGGCTAAATGTGGGTGCAGGTGTGGGTGGTGTGGCAGTACTACTACATGGGCTAACACAGAGTACATACATGTTCCCTTAATATGGGGTTAATCTGAGGTTTGGTCTTATGATTCAGCTCAGAACTGTATTTCATTACTGCGTGGAGAAAATATGAGGAAACATGTCATGGAAAGAAAAACATTTTGGATGATAACTTCAGTTATATGTGACATTTCAATATATAAAAAATGAGTTAGACATATGAGAACTGTTGAATGAAGGCAGATATACTGTAGATGTCTTATGTTTGTTCTGCTGCTCTTTTGGTCATGAAGTTAAGTTAGTTAGCAGGCGTCAGCCTCTCATCTCTCCCAGTTCTCACTGAGAGACTCAGTCAAGTTCAAACTGTTTTCTGAATATTTTCTGAATACAAAATGTTAATCTCTCTATGCAACAATAAATTACCATTAATGAATATAACTCACAACCTACACACGAGTATATAAAAAACTTATTCAATCAAAGCCAACTATCCTCTGATACCTACTGTATATCATTAAACTCTGACTGAACAACTGTGCACTGAAAACACACCTCTTCCCATTTGAACAGCAGCTGACTCATGCCACAGACTGAGCGGCTGCACAGCACTCACTCTTTGGCTTTTGGCATTTTTATGACCCTCAATCAACCTAAATGACCCTCTTTTTAAAGCAGTTGCCAATAGACAAAGTAGATCTGTCAGCAACAACACGTGCTTTGTGTCTGACAGTGATGGCACATAATATAAATATATACATATAAAAAGTCAGTAGGTCATCTTTCATGAAGCAACTCACTTCTTTCACTTATTTGTTTACCTGAATAGCTGCTCTTATTGGTTGACAGCAGGAGGAAGAGGTAGATAATGTGTCCTTTTAGTGCATCACAATTGCAGCCAACAATAGGTTAAGGTCAAAGCCATATAACAATATGAATGGACAAGACATTATAAAACAATCTTTACGCAGACCATGTTCTTACCTTTTTTAACACGCCTTGGTTGACCTGGAACCACAGCCTCTGAAGAACCAGCTCATCCAGCCCCTCCACCTGTAACCTCTGATGGTTTGAGGAGATAAATGTAATCAATAGGTTCATCTAATTACATTAATCTATGACTTGATGAATAATGGTAATGAAACAAACTTTCAAACAAATTTCTTTCAGCATTTCATCACTGCAGTACATCACTGTGTAGCACGCCATGTTTACAGTATATTTGGAGGGTAGACACAAAGAGCGGGTGAACTGTGGTTATGCAGGTTCAGCTTTTGTTAGAGTTGTGTTGGTCTATGTTGTGAGACCTTGAAGTCTTGCCTTGTGAGACTTGTAATGTACCTGGTAAACATTATCCTGGGAATCTTTTATACCATGTCTTCTGACAGAACATGGTGAGGAGTCAATAAATCAAGAGACAGCGTCGTGAATTTTACCATTCTGCTGATGTTTGACCGTTTAAAGACTTCGTTATGATGAACCCTGATGGTGTAGTTGATGGGGAAGTTGTGCTTCTGTAACGCAAAGAAAGAGAGAGAGAGAAAAGATTCAAATGAAAAAGGTGCATTTCATAAATCAGTCCTTGTTTATAGGATTTTATTGTCCAAACTAGTCAATTTTAACAACCTCCTTCGAAACCGCAGACAAATCCAAGCTGCTCACACAAGACAGCCATAATTGTGCCGTGCTCTGTTAGTGATGATGTCAGAGATACATTTCAAACAATTCAAACTCGGATAAGACAGTGCTGCAGTGAAACAACATTTGCTGGTAAACATTACAGACACAGCAGGTTGTCCTCTCTCACAAGCTGTCACAAATTAGTGAGGCTGTAAGTCTTCATGACGTGAAGACTTTGAAGGAATTTAACAAACTGTATTAAGTGAAATATTTTTGCCAAAAGAGAAGTTATCACTATATTGATGTGTAAGATTCCAGTTAATAATTTCCAGTTAAAGTTGTTAAATATTATCACAATCTCCCCTTCTGTTTGGTTATGGCACTGAGTAATGGCCAAATAGTGTCAATGAGTTTTTCAAGGGCATTATGATGTTAAAGTGAAGCTGAAAAAATGTCATAACTTCATCATTTCATCCTATTAGACTTTTGTGTAAAATTTTGTGATAACCAGTGTATGAATTCTTGAGCTTTGGCGAAAATGTTTTATGAGGGACAATCAAAACAACCGTATTCAATTCTTCTTAGCGTCCAAGTGAACATTTATGCCAAATCTGAGGATATTCCCTCAAGCCCTTCCTGAGACATCATGTTGAGGAGAATGAGACAGACAGACACCCTGGAAACACATTATAAACATAAAAACATGCTCTTTCATTACAACCTACCTCTGAGCCTGTGAAAACAGTTCTATAACGTCTCGTCTGATGTAGCCTATAATAATGGAGAAATAATGCCAGTGGTGTCATAGTGGTGTCATTCAGTACTGCCCTTTATGGAAGATCGAGTGCCCCTTAAAACAATGTGAGTACAGAAGAGACTACTGTTACTGTCATGCCTTGTTATTGTCTAGTTGGTAGGGGTCAGTGTAAAGTTATTCCTGGAACGGCGAGAGATACAACCCCCCAGTTATACACATGGTTCCACTTTTGCTTGCAAAGCATCATTCTCTCACCATGTACCGTCGCCTGTGGCTGAGGCTGTCATTGAGCGTCTTCAAGGGTGTGCACATGCTGACTGGTGTTGGGGCCATCTGAACAGACGCTGGCAGAAACAGACCTACACAAACAGGAGGTACAAAACACATTGTTCAAATTCAAATTTCAAAAATGAATTAAAATGGTGTGTACAGCCAATAATGCATAAGTAACTACACATAGAGTGAGACAACTTCACTTGTTTGGCCTAACAATTGTACACAGACTGACTTTGACTGACTGACTCAGTGCTGTGCATGTGTGAGCAATATGTGTGTGTGATGGCGTGTGTCTCTGTGTACAGGCTTTTAGTGTTAGCTGTGCATTTGTTTGATGTGCGATCAATTGCGGTTGAAGTGGAGCCATCATGACAGAGTTGACCTCTGTCAGGTCAACCAGATGCACCATGGATCAAGAAGTTGTAAGGATGGACATTTCACAACATTCACGTATTTTCTTTTTTTCATTTTCTCAAAGCATTTTCCACAGCTTTAAACCAAAAGTTACAACCAAAAACACATTCTTAGTCATAACAGGATTTTCATGCACCTCAAACACTCCATTCCCTGCACTGTCCTCGTTGGTGAAATTCCCTCAGGAAACACATCAAGTTTTGAGACCTTTAAAAAGACCTTGTAACAAAAATAAGGCACAGTATTCTGCGGGTCAGTCTGGAGCCAAATGCACCAAACATTTGCTTGTGGATCGTTTTGATAATGTACTAACATGGACTCCCGCTCCTCCCTTCACATCTACAAACAAGACAAAGAGTTCACTGCCACGCTAGCAGTTCTTTAAGTCTGCATGTGAGGCGCACTGGTGCATTTAGCTACATCCTAACACCAGCTTGTCAAAACAAAAACGCTTTAATTATTGCCTAAAGTCCAAGTCTAATTGGAAGAATATGACTACTGAAATGATCATGACAGGATTTGTTAGAGAGAAGATGTGTCACTGTGCTGGGAGAACTACAAAAACAGTGGTGACACATAAAATAAATAAATCTTCAAACACCATATATTTTTCTTGCCATTTATCAGCCCTGTCAGTATTTCAAGCAAAGGTGTCAAATTTTTGTGTTTTTACAACAGGTTACAGAAGTCAGTCACTCAGTGTCACTCAGTCAACCATATATTCCACCGAGCAAGCACGTGATCTTTCTGACTGTTGGCATACGGCACACGTTCACTCATTGACTCGGTGCATTCATCAGACACACAAAGTGTTTCGTCTGTTTGCACAATTAGAGGCTGTTGTTCTCACTATTCCCTTTGACTTGTCTGAGACATGCAATTGCTGTAGACATGCAATCAGTGGAGAGATGGTGAAGTGACGGGGCTGATGTGTAATGGCGCCCCACAAGCAATTTGGGGTTTGGCGCCATGTTCAAGGACACACCTGCAGTGCCCTAGAGGTGAACTGGCAACTCTCCTCACTTCAAATCTGAATCCAGCTCCCGTCCTGTTAGCCCCTTTATAACCTAAACCGGTGGGGATCAAACCAAAGATGGGTAATGGTTTCGATGGGGTTTCTACAAGCTGAAGGTGAAGCTCTTTTTTTTCCTCCTCATCAATTACTGCCATGCATCCCATAATAAATAAAGGTATGAGAGGATATTTCATTATGTCTCACACTAAGCCTGTAAAATGTGCACTGACAGAAATAAATTCACCTAAAAAACTAAATCAAGCCCAGAAGGTCTCCAGGTGGGCCGAGCTTCTAACTTGAAGTTGAAAAAGGAGCTCCAGATCAGCAGTGGTTTACTTAAGCCGCACAGCACAGTTTAAAGCATGAATAGAAATCCTGCATTGATCATGACAACATTTACTACATTTCCATCATTCCAACATCAGGAATTGGTTACAATAGTTTAGGATCCTGAGGAGTATCACCATTTTTTCACTCATGATGGAATACCAACATTTATATAGTTGGCTATCAAGACTAGATTACTGAGGTTGGACTCAACATGTAGACTAAAAGGTTGCACTTCACAGAATTCCTGTTTTTCATGATTTACAACTGAAATGTGACCCGGGCGCTATGCCATTAACACACTGTTGAAAGACGACAGCTCCGAGAGGGAGAAAGATGATAACACCATTGGTGGAAAGCTCACAGAGTGATGTGGGAATATTTCTGATTTTCTAAAAAGGATGGAATGATTGCTGAACAGGGACGCTGGCTGAAGCACATATGCTGTTCATAACTCAGAAACACCTAGACAGCACGCTCACTGTGCTCTTTCATTGCCACTTTTCAACTATCTGTGTACAAATGCACCTTTTCCTTTTCATAGAAACCTATAACAACATTTGACAGATGTCTTTTCCATGAACATACTCAAGTTAATTTTATCTCAATACTGTTCTGCCAATACTGCCATTAATACAGGTAATGAGTGGAGGACAGAGGAGCCTCTTAAAGAAGAAGTTACAGGTCTGTGAGAGCCAGAAATCTTGCTTGTTTGTAGGTGACCAAATGCTTATTTTTCCGAGGAATTTACCAATTAATTAATTAAAAATCCTACAATGTGATTTCCTGGATTCTTTCCCCCCATTTCTGTCTCTCATAGTTAAAGTGTACCTATGATGAAAATTACAGGCCTCTCTCATCTATTTAAGTGGGAGAACTTGCACAATTGGTGGCTGACTAAATACTTTTTTGCCCCACTGTACATGTCAGCACATGTTTGTACACATATGCATGCCTGGGACTGCATGCGTATGTGTGTGTGTGTTAGAATGAATCGATTGTATTGCATAACCTGAGATTATTTTCATTTTTTTGTTAGCGTTGTTGTAAATTGAGTAAAAGCTTTTCACAGTGTGTTCCAGTCTGTTGGATCTGTCTGTTGGTCTGTTGGATCTGTTGGATTGCACCAACCCACCAACCCACAACCAGGGAAGAGTCATTGGCCAAACAGGTTTTTCTTAGTGTAGAAGATAGAAACTGTAATCATCTTAGTTATCAGAGAAGCAAATTACAATGTAAACGGTAGAAATATGCCGTTCACTTTACAAAGTAATCTATTTGGAGTGTATTTCCCAGATGGTTGCTCAGCTAAGGTTGAGTCTGGTTCAACTTTTGCCAGACATTTTGCTAAAGCCCTCTGCATTAGCAATCCCGATACACAGATGGACTGGCAGCAGCGCTCTACAGCAGCGCTCTACAGCAGCGCTAGCGGCCGTATGATGCAGAACTGTATTTTCAACTAAGTGCTAATGTCAGCGTGCCAACATCTGCTAAGTAGCGCTGATGAGTTAAGGCGACTGTTGTGTGTTTCAATAGAAACCGAAAATAAAGGAAAAGTCAGATGCTTGTCAAATTCGTACACATTCAACCTCTGAACACCATGGTTTTCTGCGCAAAATTTAATGGAAATCCATCCAGTGGATGCCCAGGTATGTCAGTTTGGACATCAGTGATGGACCGACCACTGATGGACAGTGCCGTTCTTTGAGCCATGATGCCAATGTGGCTGAGATCACAGATTGGATTCTGCATCACTGTATGAAATTTTCCCAGTGATCCTGAATGAACTGTGGAACACCCATTTACATGACCTCATTAGGGTGTATCCTGAGTGGCAATGACTCTCCAACATTAAGTTTGTCTGAATCTCTTGAATGTCTACAGTGAGTTCTACAGAAAATGACAGAAATGAAGATTCACTCATGCAGAGACAGACCCAACAACCACTTAGGTCTGTGGCCCCGGGAAGCACACCAGGTGAGCGATCCAACAGCGAGGGGCTGACATGCTGAGGTGGTACTGATGAGTCCCATGAGTTGTGTCACTGTACCTCCATCAGTGGCCCCACAGGAGCAGCTTTTCTTTCATATTCAAATGTAGATAAACCCACAGAAACCCACTGTGTGGGGAAGATGTATGGCTTACCACAACCGCTGTACAAAAAAAATATTTTCCCATACATGTGATTCTACAGCGTAAACATCTTATTCTTGATGCAAAACATACAAACTGTGCTACACACAAGTCATGTGTCTTTTAGCACTTCATTATGCCAAAATATTGGCTTGGCCACAGCAAGATTACCTTGACAAAGAGAGAGTAATGACCTCTTTGGAAGCTCTGCAATGTGTTAACACCAATGAGGTGGTGTAGGGGAAGGGAGGCTGCCCGTGTCTTTTTTGAGGCAGATGGATAGACATCAGATAGCAGAGACATGGCTACTACACTGTGTATCCATAAATACACCTGCAGACAACTGTGTGCTCTCTTTGTGACACCTACATATGTCACAAATAATGAGTGTGTGTCTTTATTTCTGCCAAGACCTGAAAGTATTCAGATCAGAGAGCATGTAAATGCACTTGCAGAATGCAGTGTTTATGTGTCAGCCCTAAAGATTAAAATGCAAAAATGGCCATACCAATAGCTGTTCCATGTGCATTATATGAGCACATTTCTACATACCATTCTGCATATGTGCCTAATATGCTGTCACGTCACCTCGTCATTTCTGATTTACCGTTCCAGGTTTACAAGATGGCTTGTTTGCAATTGCATTTGTCCTGCCTTTTAAAATAAGAGCTACAACTTTCATAGCTGTTTGTTTTTATTGTGTGACTCTTTTCATTTTTCAGCCAGTGCCTGCAGTCACGTAAAATCTCACCATGCTGCCACAAGTCTCCTCTTGCTTCTGAAAAACAGTGAAATGAAGCCAACAACTTGAATTTGAAAGAATACAAATCTTTGGGTGACTCAAGGTGTTCTCAAACAACCTCATCATCCCTCTGTCGCTGACACTTACTGACAACAATGATTGTTTATCAGTCTGTCCATTTTCCACTAACACTCCTCCTGTTTGGGGCTGCTGCACAGCTGCATCCCTTCACAGCATGTGTTAACAGGGAGGCACTAGACTGCTCACCAGTTTATCACAGGCATAACACACAGAGACAGGCACATCCACACTCACGTTCACTCATCTAGATTATTTTCAATTCATCCAACCTTCATGTCATAGGATCCTAGGAGGAGACCTTTATAAACACAGACGTATGTTTGAACCCTGGACATCCTTCAGCAGTAAATTAGCAGAATACTATATAAAAGTAGAATAAGGACCAAAACCTTGATTGCTGACTCAGTTTGCTATTTTAATAGGTTACTACACTCTAGCCAACTGTGGACACCCCACACCACAGCAGCTTTAGACTGAATTGCAAGCCAAGAACATGGTTTTTTATGATTTCATTTATAGGTCATAGTGCTGATTATGCTCAACTATCAAAATCTAAAACTGCACCATATATTACATCCCTGTTAAGACGCTTAAATCATGATATTAAGAAACATATTAACATATACTAAACACTTGTGTGTCATTGATTAATGTAAGTGGAATTGCATTTCTCAAAGTGGCTAAATAAGATCAAATAAAACAATGTTATGGTTGCTTATTGTACATTCCCAGAATTAAATGCAGATGGGCTACAACCAAAATGTAAAACACACTATATCCATGAATGGACATTTGTATTTGATCAGGGGGAAAAAGCCACAGATTCTTGACTCTCCTTACAGTCTGCATTGTGTATTACCACCACAAAGCATTCCTGAGTAACAGGATGAACCTCCAGGCTACACTGACTCTTACGCACTTGATGACATTTGTGCCTGTATCAAGAGGAGCTGTCAGTTATCATTTCCTCTTCACTGCAGCCCATCTGTCTGCAGACAACCATTCTTTACACACACGCTGGTATTCTTTAGATTTTCATGAGTGCATTTAAAGATCAGTGACCTGACGTGTGTGATGCGTGTAGATTGCCATTGGTTTCCTCTCATTTTGATGAATGATGATTAAATCAATTTGCAGGGATTCTCAGTGGAGATAATCTGTCATATTTTACAGTGTGTCATCACGTATTTGTGCTAAATTAGCCCATGTACGCTGTACCAGTTTGACAAGAAAGGTAGCTGGGAAAAATTCTTTGTTCAGTTGTATGTTCTGATACCACCGCAGGGACATCTAAAGGAAATTTACACCAGATGTCCAACTGCTTTTATAACAGACTGACTGCTGTCTTGAAATTTGCAATCAATCATTGAAGTGATTGAATTGCACTGTCTCTGCAATGCTTTGATCCTGAGATTCTGGGGAATTTGGAAGTACACATAACACGTATATGTTCAGCACACCTGAAAAATCTGGGAAAAACTCATTATGGTGTTTTATGCCAAAGTAGTCAAACTTGGACATGTGCCTGGCAAGAAATACATTTATTCTTCAGTTGAAAATGAATTTGAAAAAACACATCATATGTTTAATGTAGGTACAGTATAGCACTAAATTTGAAGTTACTATAGCCAAAAACAGATGGTTTAGTGTGAGTATCCTGTTACGCTCTAAGTCTGTACAGGGAGTGAAGGGAGAGACACATTGCCCAGGGAGTTGATCCCAGCACAATATGTCAAATTCAGCGCCATCCCAAGCATGACCATTGGCACTGTTCTCTAACTCAGCCATCAAGTTGTACAAGACTTTAACATCCACTTAAACACTGCAGACCAATAAGCACTGGCTTTAGGAGCGGTAACTGCAAACAAATTCAGCCTATGATTTGGTATCCAGATGGCTGTAATTCAGAGAAACTAGCAGATTTTGAGCATTAAACCAGGACTTTGTCTAAGCCACTCAAAAAACACTTTTATGGGAATAATATGATATTCCCATACAAATCAGCTACCTATTGATAGAACGAGTCCTATGACACTGCCCCACCCTGTATCTTTTTTTCTTCCGATCCTCTTTGTGGATTGTCTGTCTGCAGGGACAGGGCCATGCCACCCAGAGTGACTGCTCACACTGTGCATGCATGCTCCATTAACCTGCCAACCGGGAGAAAAGTAACGTGAGGAGTATTGCAATAAACAGTCTGCTTAAATCTGAGAATTAAATCCTTCACTAAACCTGTCTGCACCCTCAACATAGGTGGTAATTTAAGTGCCGAGGTCAGGTGAGGTTAGCCTAAGATCATCTCTCATTGTTGGTAACCTTCTCACCTGGCTCAACAGTGTTAATTCTCAGACAAACAAATACACCTAAATACTTAATTAACTTAACTACACTATTTACAGCTCTTTATTAATCTGCTGGCCTGCAGGAAATCTACTCATTGTCAAAACTAGGATGTTATGGCCTGTATGGCTTAAAGCTCGACCTAAAGCTAATGTAGTGATTGTCAGCGATTCAGTTTTTCTTCATCCTTCATTTTTCCACTGCGGTAATCTCAGTCACAGTCACGTTAACGCTCATGTTGACACCTTATTTTTTCACCAAGACAGAAAGCTCTGTTTTTATGGATCAAAACGAGACGGACAGTTATGGCGCCACGTCTGCAACACGTAGAGCGGTATTTTCATGGCTGCAGATTCACAGCACACCCATGGTGCAGTTGGGAACAGGCTGCCACTGGAAGGAATGCAGTGTACGTGTTTAGGGCACATAGTTTCAAAGTGATTGAAAACAGCTTTTGACTAGACAAGTTGATGATGACACATCATATCGTCAGATACATATGACTTTAGGAAAATGAAACAAATCGGGTCTACATGTTTAATGCCTATAAATATATAAATGAATACTACATTGCAGGGTGATATTTAAATTCCTAATAATAATAAATTCATAATTCACAAAAAACCTCAAGGGCACCACCAGACAGCTTGCAGTGGAACAAAGTCACAGCTCATCACCGGACACAAACAATGGGACGCTGACACAGGAGGACATTCATTTGGGATTTTTCAGTATAACAGCAGCCAACTTAATCCATAATGAAATATAGCACAACATAAACATAAGTGTACTGTAGAGTGGCACAAATGCTCTTTCAAGGCATAAACAGACATTTTCAAAGGCCTATGCAATAAATGTGTGTTGTTAAAAGTATCAGCGTGTGACTACATTTAAATGTAACAACGATATAAACTGCTGCCAAAACAGATTAAAGCAATGTTCTGTTTTAGCCACTGACCAGACTGCAACACAGCATCCTCAAAACAAATACTCTCGCCTATCCAGACATAAAAACATGACAAACATGACGTTTCAGTATGTCATATTAAACAGAAACTATCACTAGTTTAGCAGGCGAACACACGTTTTTATTTAGTGTGTGTGAACCGTACTGAGATATAGAAAAGGTGTAGACTACACTCAGGGTTATAGAGTAGTGAGGTGACTAGTTAACAGAAGTTTGGGCAGTTATTTAACAGCTGCTGCTGTTGGCACAAGATGAAATCAAGTTACAACATGAGATACAGGATGACACTGCTTGTCTGTGACGCTGTGTGACATTCACATTACACTCCAGAGAATAGGGGGACACCTTCCATCAAATTCGACTTGACAGGTTGAACTCTTGACAAACCCCCCCGCACATTATGTACGCTTGAACCCCCCTCCTCCTCTCCCCTCTCCTCCCCTCCACCACCACCACCCAACATGTGTGGTTAGGGGGATATTTAAAACTGCTACATTCTACACAGATGCAGCAACGCCCACAGCACAGGTGCAAAGACATAGAAGTAAAGTGGGAAAGAGGCACCAAAAACACGAAGAATATGAGCAACCCATCTCCAGCCACCTTTCCAAAAATCATTAGCGAGACCCCGGTCATCGTCTACCATGCCTCGCTCTACGTGCGTCGGCTAAAGGCAGAACCCACCACCGTGCTGAAAAAGGAATGGCCTCTGACTTGGACGGGAGGATTCTGGGGCTACGAGTTACAAGTATGAAACCAGCGAGATATACTTTTACCCACGAGAAAAGGGAGAAGAGGAGTCATCCTTACCTGCCATTGCGGCCTTATTCTGCAATGACTGAGCAGTGCTGCGTGGAATGATGTCCAATCCATGTTTTTGGCAGGCTGATGGAGAAGAAGAAGAAGAATACCACGAGCCTGCTAAACGGGTGTGAG
Organism: Scortum barcoo; assembly: GCA_023238725.1. NCBI lineage: Eukaryota > Metazoa > Chordata > Actinopteri > Centrarchiformes > Terapontidae > Scortum > Scortum barcoo. The sequence goes on along the minus strand of CM041536.1, from coordinate 22,997,310 downwards.
TGGAGACCCCAGACGAAACCAGCGACTCTCCGGACGACTCGTCTTTCCGCAGCGCCGTCTGGCAATCTCACGGCTCAGCCTCGGGTCGTATGTACTTCAGAATCAGAATCACCTATATTTGCCAGGTATGTGTGCACATACAAGGAATTTGACTCCGGTTTAGAGCCAGTGTCCGCATAACGGACCGGACCATCCGAAGGACTTTGTCCTGCAATTCTTCAATTCAGAGTGTGGTGTGTTTCGTACGATGCTCACCATCTCAGATGCGTTGAGAGAGAGAAAGGATTACGTCCCTGTTTCATACTGGCAGGGGATGTGTAAGCGATGTCTCGGTTTTTCTAAACCCTACCTCCTCCACACCCCTTCCACACCCCACTACAGGATATAAGGAAGCAGAATGGCATACAGTCTCAACACATCGACCCCAGAGCAAGAAAAGACATGGATACCCTTCTGCGTAAACTCCGTCCAAGACAGCGCTCCACCACCTGGCCCTTGGAGGGCCTCCTTATCGAGCCAGAGGTTTCACCCTCACCCGCCACTAAGGCCGAAACTGAAACCCCCCCACCCAGCAAGTGCTGTCTTGTGGTGATTGAGGAGGAAACTGGTTACAAAGTGTTGGCCAGAATGATCACTTTCATGCCATTTTGCTATGTTGATATTCTTTTTACTCTTACTATTTTTGATGTATTCATGATGATAAACTTACTATTTTTGATGTGTGCTTTTTGAAAAGAAATCATTAAAAATCATTGTATATAAAAGCCATCCTCAGTCCTGTTTTTTGTCAGTAAAACTAGAGACTCCATGCTAGGCAGAATGGACGGAGAAGCGGGTGATGAAAAGAGTGTATTACAACCCTGTCCATCCGGGTAGTTTTGGAGGAGTCGATCGACTCCGTCAGGCTGTGCAAAATGAAATGGGGAAAAAACTCAAGCTTGAAAATGTGAAGAGTATTGCAATAAATTACTTTTTTATCTGAGCAAGACACCTACACCTTACATAAACATTATCAGTTTTTGTCCCTCGACCTTTAAACCAATTCCAAGCCAATCTTTGCGATATGCAAGCCTTGGCAGAACATTATGATGGGTTTAATTATTTATTAAGGGTAATTGACCTATCCGTGTTTTGAAGAGAAAATCTGCTGCCAAGGTGGTGAGGGCTTTTGAATCCGTCTTTCAAGACCCCTCAAGATCCCTGAAAGATCCCTTTTTTTTTCTTTTGAAAAAACACGGCATCGTCCATTTCTCCACGGCCTAGCAATCTCAAAGCCTCTGTGATAGAAAGATTTAACCATAAGCTAAAGACTAGAATGTGGAGATATTTTACGGCAAACAACACCAGACGATACCTCAATGTGTTACAAGATTTGGTCCGTAGTTACAGCCACACAATCATAAAAGTAGAAAAATGACCCCGATGCAGGTCACCTCTGGAAAAGCTTTAGAAGTATTTAAAAACCTGTACAGTACATTTTCCACTCAGCACAGCACTGTGTCCCACATGAAGTTTAAGAAGGGTGATCTTGTCAGAATATCCAAGTTGAGAGGAGTGTTTGATGAGTTTTACGGATCAAGTGTTTAAGGTGACGGAAAGCATTCCTCGGATGGCACCTTCTCCATCCCCGCCAATTCCAGGATCTGCAACCAGGATAACCTGTTTTTGGGACCTGTACCTAAGTACCTGGTGCTGGGCATGGTGCATCACAAAGGCTTCACAGGAAAAAGAAATCTTTCTCCCTCCAATTTCATCCACAACAATGTGGAATACCTGTCCCTCTGCCAGGACAGCAGGCAGATTCCGGCTAAAGCTTTTCAGCCCCACTTTGGGCAGGGGATTTTGGTCAGAGAGTTTTACAACATGTTCATTTAACGAGGGGTATTCCCTGTTTGTGTTTAATCTTGAGCCGTGCGAAGACAGCGATGCTCTGTCCCCTGCCTCTACCGGAAATTTAAGATTGGAAATGAGATTCAGGCAGCCCCAAACACCACAGGCAGCCACACCACCACACTCGTAGTGTACGCCTGTTACTCTTCGATTCTCAAAGTGAACTCAAAGATGCAAGTGCTTGTGGATTACTACTGATTGAAAGAAAAAAAATGAACAGTCATCAGTTGGAAAGTTTTTTGCATCATCTGTTGGGAGATGCGTTCAACCATCCTGCTTATTTTATTGTCAACATCCATCCGGCTCATATGCCCGGCAAGCATTGGTTTGCCTTGACTTTGGAAGAAGACGAGGCCACCTTTTTTGACTCTTTTGGCTTATCTCTGGACTATGTCCCCTACCCTGCCGACATCTTTCTGCAACGTCGTTCCCGTCCCATGCTCCCGTTCGCATATTCTACCACAATCGACAGCTTCAAGACACTCTTTCACTGGCGTGCAGTCAGCACTGCGTGTATTATCTTTGTCATAGAGCATGCGGGTTATCTTTGGAACAAGTGTTATCTTTGTATCATGAGAATGAGGCAGAAAATGATGCCCACATTACCCAGTTTGTTCGTAAATATCAACGATGTATTAGAAATCATAGTTCCAGCAGCGTTCAACATGGAACCTGCTCTTTACAAATGTTTAAAGATTGTCATTGTGTATTAAAAAAAATAAGAAAAAAGATAAAAAACTCTAAATGTGATAAATAAAGTCTTTTATTGAAAACAGCATACAAACTATTTTTGTTTTGTTTTTTTTCCCTATAAAATTATTTTTTTTCATTATAGATCACTTTGGGTGTAAAGCTGTGAAAATTTACCAATGTGCAGAGACTGACTACTGCGCTTTAAATGCAATCTATTTATTCTCACCCTGATTTTATGGCAAACCTGCCATATAGGCCAAATGGAATTAGATCAATGAAGAAGATTTTGAATAAAATTTGGTTTGGATTCAAATTTAGCGCATTGTAATACATCTAAACTACACAGATGCAGAAGGTTTGGAGGGGGTTTTCTCTTTGCAATTCACCAGGATCATGTTGGTGGGAATGACTGTATGAAACCTATATTGCCTTACCACAGATGTACAAATTTTTTTGAGGGAGCTGCATGTGTTTTCTCATTGCAGTCTTGTGACTTCATTAGGTGAAGATTAAAGATCGGAGGGGGTAATGTATAACACCTATACTGCTTTACTGCTGATTCGGAATGTTTGGAGGGATGCATGTTTTCTCGTGGGGTGAGAGACCTTGTTTGACCCCCTTAAATGCTCTACTGAGGCAGAAAGTTTGGAGGGGTGTCTGCTTCCTCTTTGCAGTCTCCTGAGGTCAATAGGTGGGAATAAATGACCGAACAGAGCCTTGTATAACACCTAAAGTTCTTTTACAACAGATGCTGAAAGTTTGAAGGGGGGCTATGTGTGTGTGTGTGTGTGTGTGTGTGTGTGTGTGTGTGTGTGTGTGTGTGCACGCACGCAGTGTGTTTTGGCCCTTCATCGTCATTACAGGCTCCCAGCTGTGGTGAGTGGGTGTGTGTGTGTTTGCTCTTTGCAGTCTACCAGGATCATCTTGGTGGGAATGATAGAGTCATTGTATGAAACCTATATTGCTTTATCACAGATGTAGAAAGTTTTTTAAGGGAGCTGCATGTGTGTGTGTGTGTGTGTTTTTTCTCTTTGAAGTCTTTAGGTGAGGATGACAGACCGGAGAGGGCCCTTGTATAACACCTAAACTACACAGATGCTGAAGTGTGAGCGCTCCCGCGTCTGCATAGGATATTAGGGTTATAAATATCTCGATAATCCCCTGAGCTGCACGGACCTGGGAAATTTTGGAGGGGGGTATCAAAAGTTCAACCTGTCAAGCTTGATTTATGACCTATTCTCTCTCACTCTGTCCAATAAAAAGACCTCACAGGAGCTGTGAATGGCACAGATATGCCGCTTTTCCACTAGTACCTACTCGGCTCGACACGACTCGGTTTGTACGCGTTTCCATTACGTGTTAGTACCTGGTACCAGGTACTTTTCTAGTACCTACTCGGCCGGGGTTCCAAGCGAGCTGAGTCGAGCCGAAAATTGTGACATCAGCAGACGGCAGGCCACTGATTGGCCAGGGCATGACGTTACTAGATGAGTCAGGAGAGCGACTTGTTCATAAGAGTCAACCACACCATTTTTAAAATGCAATAACAGTAAACACGATATGATCAGCTGCATAGAAATCAACCCCATGGAGCAACGACGAGGTGCAGACCTCTGCAGCTTTGTCTGGTGGCCTGGTGGTAGTTGTTTAGTGTTTGTGTCGCATAACAAATGACGTCGCTGGAGCTTCGGCCACCTTGCTATGACGACCCCACCCACGCTGAGGTGGTACTCTTATTGTAATGGAAAATGACCGAAACTGAGTCAAGTCGAGCCGAGTTGAGTAGCACTAGAACTGTGTAATGGAGAAGCACCAATATACTCTGCCTTACTTGCACTATTAGCAGCTCAGCACCAGTTACTGTGGCAGGAGATACTGCACACACACACATATACACATGTGCAGTTGTCACTTACCCAAAAGGCCTCCCAGCAGGCAGACTGATGTGGACAGTTGGACCATGCTCTTGGGCTGAAGTTGGCTCCACAGTGCTTTAAAGTCAGCACAGCGTGTAAACACACACATACAAAGGGCCAGTTGCACACAAACTCCTACCACACTGACGCCTGCAGCTCTTCAGTGTGTGTGTGTTCAGCGGGGCACACGTGGGTTGTCGGTCTTCATTGCATAGTTGAGCATCTCTGAAACATGACAGCAGCAACAGATCCTGGGTTTTATGATTCTTGTACTTCTGTTGCTCCCTGCTGCTGAGAGTCTGAAAAACAGCAAAAACATCATGGGTGCCAGGAAGGAAAATAGGATCAATCAAACAGACAATCAACTCCAATGATGAACAGACAGACCCACAGAAAGTTGCTGTCATAAACACAGACCCCAGAAAAGAGTTTCCACAAATTTTGGGTTCAACATGCAAACGTCAATAATATTTGCACAGAATCAAACACTAACATGCTGACATGCTGATGTTTAGCATGTAAAGGTATGTCTACCGTCTATCGTGGTTCAGCGTGTTGGTGTGCTAATACTGATGCATCTTATGGTTGTTGAGACATTTCGGTAGTGATCCAATCATCCCAGTCAATACCACCTCACCTAAAGGCACACTACCAGCATGGCATTCAGGAAACAAATGTAATGAAGGGAGTCTACCACTTTGGTCCAGACTGGTTGAGGACCTCAATGGTCCCCATAGGATGATCTGTAATAACTCTCCCTAGACTTTTCTTTAGCATGGTCATCGCATCATTATAGATCACTTTGGTTGTAAAGTTGAAAATTTACCAATGTGCAGAGACTGACTACTGCGCTTTAAATGCAATCTATTTATTCTCACCCTGATTTTATGCCAAACTTGCCATATTGGCCAATTTGAATTAAATGAAGCACAATGAAAAAGATTTTGAATAACATTTGGTTTGGATTAAAATTTATTTAAACAGTTCAAATAAAAGTGTTGATTAAAGGTGGTGTGAATGTTTCCTTTCAGAAAGATAAAGGAAAATGAGTGAAAGGGGTGAAATCCACTGTGCACTAAATGTCTAGTATTCAGTATCACTGCTTGCACATGTCATCCAGATGTGGGAATATAACACTGTCATGATATGCATATATAGCATACCATAGCAACCATATAAAAGGTTAGAGGAATGTGGGGGTGAAGACATCTGTGAGTATCACTGTTCACGACAAATCTGCAGAAGACATGTGAGTAAGGATGTATGAGATGGCGGGTGTAGTTTTGAATACCACCTTATAATAACACACGTACACACACACATCAATGCCAGTGTAAGACTGATCACTATCACTCAGTGTGGCCTGGTATGTCTCCATTTTCAGCTACACTGTGATCTCCTATATGGCCTTATTCATAATTATTTGTCAGCAGTAATGATATCACTCAATCAGCATTGTCGTAGCAGCACTGCACTAATACTAATACTAGTGTGTGCCTTAGAAAGAATGTGTTTTACCAAGAAAAAACATTTAGTGTGAAAAAAGGAGTAGTTAAAAATGCCAGGGGAGGGTTCCTAATGTTGTCAAAATTTGTAGTGGTAATATTATTTTTAAAATACTGAAGACGCTGAAGACTGAATTTCATTGCAGTCTGAACAAATATTATTTTAAAGATGATTTGTCTGGTGATTTTTTTCAAATGACAGTGAGGATGTGTAGATGCTTTTCAGTCTGGCCAAACCTTAAGATTTTTCTCCTGTAACAGAGGTGAGTGTTTCTTCTTTAATTGACCTGTGTAGACACAGTGTTGTTCACAGCAGCTCAGCTCTGTATGTAAGGTATTACTCCTCCACCTCATGATTTCCCCCCAATGCACCACAGCCAACAAATTACAGTACAGTAAATTACAGCACTGTAAAATGAGAAAAACAACACACCTCCCACTCTAAAGTTATCATCAGTTTTTTAGGATGGATCCTGCAATGGCAATTTAGTGGTGTCTTCTTCGGAGCTGGTTAATTACAAGATGTTTGCTTGAACCCCCCAGAGTACATTTCCAACCTTTCTGCCTTTTCCTGGAAAGTTCCCCAAACTGAACATGGCTTTCTGGGTATATCAGTCAGACTTAGCTTCATACAGGGCAACGACACTGCACATACATTTACAGTTAATCCTGCATGCTCTGACCTTCAACACGCACATCTTCTTCATACTTGGACCAGAAGGAACACCATGTCCCACCTGTGACCATCTGGCAAACTCACAGATACGTAAATATGTACAAGAAACCCACAGGGGAAAAATTTCCAGCTAACCTCAGACAGCTGCCACCCATTTCCAATGCAGTCACTTCTTTCCATTAGAGTCTGTAGGATGAGGTCGACTTGCAGCTCAGAGGAGTCCTGCTGCACTGACACAGGTTTCTCACAAAGCCTGTGGCTTGTCATGGTTTTATACTGGAGCTATACTGGGCATATTAGAAACATGTGAGGGATAGTAGGAACATACCCCCCTATGATTCTGAGTCTTGAAGAGCAGCATAACCACCGATTATGCATAACTATGCAAGATGGCGCCGCGGATGGCAGCCTTGGTACTGCGCTCTCTCATACCTTTTGTGTTTTTGCTTCTTTTTCTGCTCCTCCTCACTGGTCACATTTACCAGGGAGAAACTCTTAAATATCGGCTCATCAGCCTGTAAAACTTTACCAGTTTTTTCTTGGAACCAGAAAGTTTTACGGAGATTTTGGTCGAGAGGAGCAGCAGCTCTCTATGGGATTAGCCGGAGACGGCTCTGTGGGAAACGCGCCGGAGCGCTCGTCAGACTGAGACAGCGAGGACTGCAGACCGCACTCCCGTCGATTCACCTGGCAAATGTCCACACTCTGGCCAACAAGATGGATGAACTGCTGACCCTCAACAGGAAAAACACAGACTTTTGCAGATCTGCCGCTCCGTGCTTCACGGAGACCTGGCTTGGCGAGCACATCCCGGACAGTTCACTCCATCTTCCAGGCTTCCACCTGATACGGGCGGACCGCACGGAGCTGTCCGGGAAAACGAGGGGCGGCGGAATCTGCTTTTACATAAAGAAGGTTGGTGTATGGATGTCACAGTGCTGAAGAAGTTATGCAGCCCTCATTTAGAAACTCTTTTTATAAACTGCAAACCTTTTTATTCGCCGCGGAAATTCTCCTCGTTCATTCTGGTGTGAATCTACATTCATCCACAGGCCTGTGTTACTGAGGCCTTACAACAGCTGGCTGACCAGATAAGGAACGTGGAGCAACAACATCCAGACTCCCTGCTCATTGTACTGGGGCAAACCTCAGCCATGAACTGCCAAATTACAGACAGCACATCAAGTGTCCCACCAGGGACACAAATATCCTGGACCACTGTTACACAACTTTAAAGGACGCCTATCGCTCTGTTCCCCGGGCAGTCTGGTTCATCTCATCCCGACCTACAGGCAGAAACTAAAATCTGCTAAGCCTGTGGTAAAGACTGTGAGGAGATGGAGCACTGAGGCAAAGCTGGAATTACAGGCCTGCTTTGACTGCACCGATTGGACTGTTTTTGATGCTGCAACCACTGACTTGCATGAACTGACTGACACTGTGACATTCCTACATCAGTTTCTGTGAGGAGATGTGTGTGCCAACAAAAACCTTCCTCACCTACAACAACAACAAACCCTGGTTTTACACCAAAGCTCAGACAGCTTTGTCAGGCCAAGGAGGAGGCCTACAGAAGTGGAGGACAGGATCCTGTACAACCAGGCCAGGAACACACTATCTAAGGAGATCAGAGTAGCTAAGAGGAGCTACACTGAGAAGCTGAAAAACAACTTTTCAGCAAGCAATCCAGTCAGAGCCTGGAGACCATTACCAACTACAGGAGATCATCCCCCCACACTGAAAGGAGCCATTTCTAGCTGAGGAGCTGAGTGGGTTTTATTGTAGGTTCGATAGGCCATCTCTCTCACCCTCTCTCTCACACCAATGACTGCACCTCAGGAGACCCAAATGTTAAACTCTTAAAAGTTTGCAGACCACACAACTGTCATCGGCCTCATCCAGGACGGTGATGAGTCTGCGTACAGACGGGAAGTAGAACAGCTGGCCCTCTGGTGCGGTCAGAACAACCTGGAGCTGAACATGCTCAAAACTGTGGAGATGACACTCCAACACTGCTCCCTCTATCCATCATGAACAACACTGTGTCTGTTGTGGAAACTTCCTGGTTCCTGGTTCCACAATCTCCCAGGACCTGAAGTGGGAATCAAACATCGACGGCCATCAGGAAGAAGGCCCAGCAGAGGATGTACTTCCTGCGCCAACTCAGGAAGTTCAACCTGCCTCAGGAGCTGCTGATCCAATTCTACACCGCCATCATTCAGTCTGTCCTCTGCACATCCATCACTGTGTGGTTTGGATCAGCCACCAAACAGGACAGGAACAGACTACAACGGACAGTCAGGACTGCAGAGAAAATCATCAGTGCCAGCCTGCCCTCCATTCAGGACTTGTACGTGTCCAGAGTTAGGAAACGGGCAGGTAACATAACTGCAGATCTATCACACCCTGGACATAACCTGTTTCACCTTCCTCCCCTCCAGCAGGCGCTACAGAGCTCTGTACGCCAAAACATCCAGACACAAGAACAGTTTCTTTCCTCAGGCTGTCACTCTGATGAACATTTGACACCAGTCACAGAGTGTCAGGAACAATCCCTGAATCATAAACATCCATTGACCTCACCAATATAACATTTCTACAAACAATAAATATATATTTAAATACATACTGTATATACTGTATACATACTGTATATGCTGTACATAACAAACTGTACATAAAATATTCTGTATATTCTGTACATAAGCTATAAAAATGCATCATTGCACTCACTCTATTGCACTCTTCATTGATCACACTTTAAGTTATGTGTATGTTACATAATGTTATATTTATGATATGTAAGTTATGTTTATTTATCTCTCTTACTATTTGCTTGACCTTTTAAGTACGAGAGGGTACTGTAAAAACTGGAGTCAAATTCCTTGATTTTGATTCTGATTCTGCTTTCTGTGTCTCATCAATAAAATGCTCTAATCTTAAGTAAACTCCAGCACAGGTCAAAAATGCCTCTGATGTTTTGGTGGAAAACACATTGTAGCTAAGCTGTATAGTCACTGATGCACGTCGCTGATTTGTGACACAAACTCAAATGAGGATTTACATTACACCAGAACAATCTGGTGCCGTGTCTGTGATACTCTTCATAACTTACTGTAAAGACATTAGAACATGTCTCAGTATTTGCTTAATGTCCATATGCTTTATTTACCCAGACAATACACAATGCCAATTATACATCAGTCCTGCCTCCTGTGCTCCCCCTCAGCTTTTTATCTTCCTTGTCATCTGTCACTCTTTCACACCGGCCTCATCCAACTTTTACCCAAATTCACTACAGCGCTCCAGATGAACGTTATACCTCGGTGAGTCACCATCTGATTAACTCAATGCCTTATTGGCTGGCTAACTGTGCCACCACCAGTGGTTAAGTCATTGTGGCAGGCAGCCAATCCACTGCTGCACAGATCAACAAATGATTAAACCCTGAAACTGTTAGTTTCCCAGCGTGCAATAATGGATGGAACAGTGTGTAGGATGTAATTGCAGCATGTTGCATGTTGACAGGCACCACCCCAAAAATAAAAGCACAGACTGCAACAGGAGCCCAAGGACGATCACCCTCATGACACTTTTACCCAGAGATAGTCTGGAGTTGACAACAGTAAGTACATCTCTTTTTAAGGCCCCCACCACGAGAGAAGAGCTGAATGTTACATGTCTCACAGAGGCAACAATGCATGAAAGCTACCTTGTTAAGCTGCCCTCGGCAGAGCCGGCTGGCCCATTAGGCAATATAGGCAAATGCTAAGTCCAGCCTCTGCAAATGTTGGGCCATCAACAGATATCACAACTTGAGCAGTCTCAAGCACTCCTTCTGTCCCCTCCACCTCAGAAGAGCCCAGGGATGCAGCAGCCTCAAGCAGTCAATCTATCTATCTATTTTTAAATTGTGGTAAGGGTATTTATATTGAATTTCCAATTTTTTTTTGTATTTATTTGTAATTTGTTAAGTATGTAAATTGGGTGACATGTAAAAACAATGCTATTCAATTTCTTTTGTAAGCATATGTATATCGCCCATGGAGGGGGGCGCCATATAAAATCTTGCCTAGGGCATTGCCACATTGGGTAGGGCCGGCTCTGGCCCTCGGAGTGCACTCAGGAAATTACAGGGTCTGTGAATTTCAAGGGATATACTGCATATACAGAATATCATATACTATGAAAACAATATGAATGCAATGCCACAGCCTTTACAGCCACCACATCCCAGCCCGGCTTCACGTCGATGGAAGATTCTAGACCAAAGTGTAAGACAATACTTTCAAGATTCACGAACACCAAATGATATAATATAAACTTTCACCTCCAAATCCATTTGGTGAGCTCAGTGACATTCTCTGATGCTGAATGTCTTTTTGTTGTGCCTAACTTTGTTTCTTTCTCTGACTATCTGCTGTACTCAGATCTCTCTTGCAGGAGCGATTAGCTGATTAAATAATGGTTGTATATATAAATGAGGGCTATATCTTGGGGAGGAAACCATCAAATAGAGTTCCACAGATTTGGCAAAGAGCACTCGAGTTGTTCTGGAGGCTCACGGTGGCCTGACAGCACACTGAGATTTTGTTTTTTGCTTTGATTTGTCACCCATCTGTTCACATCATACAGGCTGGAGTTTCCATGGCTCACATTTCTTTTCCTAAAAAAGTCTAAATTATATCCACAACCATTCACTTAACCATCACCTGATCCATCAGCATTACACGTCCAAACCACATCCTAATTCTAAACCTAAGCTTAAAACCGAGCATCATTACCCTGAAACGGCCCGTGGTGCATGGGTGAAAATTTCACAACTTTCTCAATTTTCACTTTCACAAAAAGAGAGAGACATCACTGGAGGTCCAAACCTCCGGCTGGTCCTCACAAAGACTGAAGTACAGGGACACACACACAGACATTGCTTGAGGCTGACTCACCGCAGCTTTTCTCTTTTCTCCTCCCCTTCCCTGTTCCCTTTCTGTTCTATTATTGGATCTTTTTTATCCTGCGTTTCCCTATAATTTCATCTTTCTCAGTTTACCAACAGAAAAAAAACATTATTATAAATATCTAAATGGTCTGAGGTCTAAACGGCTTCATGCATAGGTTATATAAACATACCAACAGCTGGTCAAGTTAGGCAGGATGACTGAATTTGCCGAAGCAGAACCTGCTGCCCTGCAGAACCTGCAGCAGAGAGCAGGCAGCTGAAGTGATGGTCAGAGTCCAAAGAGTCAGTGTGCCCCTAATCTGAGCCTAAATGCTCTTTCACTGACTCTCTCACCCCTGCGCCTGCCACCGAAAAAGTCTGTTTTCACAGTCTGGCTGAAGTGAGGCTGTGAGGGAGGAGGAGGTCCCTCTGACATTAATGAAGTCTCACCTTATCGCTCATGATCTGTGACAGCTGCTCTGGATTTTATGATTGAGCCCACTGGTCACCTGCCCCGTGACCCTCAGCACTGCTGTGCTGTCACGCCGGGGGGGGCGACGCCTGACTAACAAGTACCTTGACGCACCTGACGAAAGTGAAAGTATTGCCGGACAAGTAAAGGCCACCAGTTGTACGCGCAGGGACATACACACACACACACACACACACTCTCTCACACACACACTCTCACACACACACACACACAGACACACACTAAAGAACACCTGTGTGTCCGAGAGAGAAGTTTAAAAAAAAAAAAAGAAAGAAAAGAAAAGTCCACATCCCAGAGCGCACCCAGTCACACGCACCTTGAGAGTCTCCTTGGCCTCCGCTCCCGGGATGCGTAAAGGCTGTATCCGCTTAGAGGTGGCACGCTTTAACGAGCCCTTGTTAAATTAGAGAAATCGGTCGAGTGGAGGCGAATCCAAACATGAAAGCGCCCGTAAAAGTGAGTGAGGGGAGTCCACAGCTGGCACCGTCCATCCGCCTGACTGCTGCGCGCCCCGATGTGTGGGTGCAGCCAAGTGCGCAACAGGCTGGCCTGCAGCTCCTCTCCGCCAACTGCAAGGCGCACACAGGCACACCAGCACAGGCTGCTTTCAAAATAAAAGCGCACGCAGCCCGGGACCTTTTTACATGCTTTGCAGCCCCCTCTCTCTCTCTCTCTCTCTCTCACACACACACACACAGAGTCGGCTGGCCCATTAGGCAACATAGGCAAATGCTAAGGACGTCGTGGCCTCCAGGGGGCGCCACAAAATCGGGAAAAAATTCACCTTCAATATAATTATATTAAAACTAGTTATTACAATTAAGTCTTAAAATGGAAAAGCAATGTCCAATTAATATTACTACAAATGATAATACCAAATAATAAGCCCCCCCCTCCTCCGGCTGATGGTACCTGCTCTGCTCGCCCTCTGTGGGGGGAGGGGCAGATTTATTGATGTGACCAGAGAAGTTTGTAAAAATGTCAAAACGAGCTAAACTGTCCGGAAGAAAAAAAAAAAGAGAAGAGGAGGAAAAACGGGAGAAAGAAAGAGGTAAAGTAAAGACACAGTAATGAAATGAAGCATCAGTTATCTCACAGTGTACTGTGAAGTTGATAACTTCTTCTGAGCGATTAGCCTCAACATGTTAATCAGTGAATAAGCAGTTTTATATTTCTGTAGCTGGGCGGCATGGAGGCTCTTTACTGTTATGGATCATTTGTAAAGATTAAACCTACTCAGTAGGTGTCTACATTGGCCTAATCTACGCTTTTATTATTTGTTTTATTTACATCTGGCTAGCTAACATTTTTCCTGTCAATCAAAATGCTATTCCTTTTTCACCCCTTTATACATCAGATTTTTAACCCTAGTTGTTCGTTATGTTAACAGTTCATATTGTCTAAAGCATGTTAATTGTTTTAAACTTTACATCAGTGTTAAAGTACACATTATTATTATTATTAATACTCCATAACTTTCATTCCCACATGCCATATTAAACCTGCAGTTTACTGCTTCTTTGCATCTGCTAATCAACATTTCACTGTAATGACAATAAAGTTGTAAATAATCTAATATGCATATCAGAAAAAATATACATTGTATATCAGAAAAAAATACATTGTATATTATATACATGCATAGTAGACAACATGTATCTATTAGGTTTTCTTTCTAGGATTTTCTATCAATCATCATTTTTATATAATAGCTGTAACACTCCTCTTCTCTCTTCAGACTCTCTCTCTTCAGACGCACTTTTGAGATATTTAAGTCCAGTCCGCCTCTGCCTCAAATGTTGGGCCATCAATGTTGGGCCAGATATCAACAGATATCACAACATCAGCAGTCTCAAGCACTCCTTCTGTCCCCCGCGCCATATAAAATCTAAAATATAAAAAATGGGTAGGGCCGGCTCTGCTCTCTCTCACACACACTCTCTCTCACACACACACACTTTTACACACGTTTCCTCTTTTAGTGGAACTGCACCAGCCACCAATATGACTTCCATCCGGGCCTACTGCCCTGTCATTTCTCGGTACGTTGCATCACCAGAAGACCACAGAGCTGTCCGCCGGCCACCGTTTTACTTTTGAAAAAGGAGTTTCAGCAGGAACTGTGGGCTCTGTGTCCTGTGTGACTTTACAGCGCGCCGGCTCACCTCCCTCCCTTCACAGGAACCAGATGATACCTGAAGTCCCACTATGCGCCCTCAGCAGCCGGCCCGCCGGTATCCACGTTTGAGGCTTCACCTTCCCGGAGGATGACTGTCCATCTATCTATGTATGTCTGATCTGTACATATCAAGTGTTTTATAATCTATATGTTCACCGTACTGCCTGTGATGTCTGTGTATTTGGATGACTCTGGATATTACTACATCATTATAGACCAGAGCCAGATCACACCAAAATGCTCAGAGCCAAACCTCCACCACAACCACATGCTGGCTGCTGAGCTCAGAGGGGAAAGCCCGCAGGACAGCAGCAGAAATGAGGGTTTCCATGTAGTCATACAAGGTCACCTTTCAAATTGTTCACTCACAGTGTTACAGTGACACCATAAAGCCTTCTTAAATGGTTTATAGAAAGGTAATCACTTGTTGTCTTTACCTTTATTTAACCTTTGGGATGCCAGTAGCTGTAGTAGTTCATCAAGTGGGCTGTCGCATCAGTCACAGATTTTTCACAACCTGGCAACTTAACTGAAGCACAAATGAATTGGTTTATTATAACCATTAATAAAGCCATTATGAGCCATTTTTAAGGAGAGAGGATGTGGAACAGAAGGAAAGCCCCTTACGGAAGTTTGCAATAGCCTGTTGGGCTGTATAAACACGGAGTCAAGTATATCAGCGATCTTGTGCTTAAATGTGAATTGTCATTGTTGACTTAGGCACACAAAGGCACTGTTTCTAATCTCTAAATTAAGGTTTGGAAAATTGCAATTATTTTCCAGTTTGAACAACTGGGTATCTACATCGAGGAAGGAGAGCGAGAATGGCCTCACAGAGACAGCATGTACCTCTGATTACATGGGGCTTATGAACAAATAAGCAGAGTTTAGAAATGCCGACCTCTTGAGCTCAACCTTTCATTTGAGTATTTACATTTTCTGGCACATGCTTTTATCCAGAGCTCAGAGCTGATTATCAAGACAGCCACATCAGATCTTGTGGGGACAGACACTAATTGGGTCGTTCCAGAGATTTGCGAGCACATGTACAATTGGGGTGACGAACTGGTTTTACTTTCCTCGCTCCAAGTAGAATACTTGCCAGTTTTTGTTGTTGTACTTTTTTATGATACATATCTATTTGTGCTGCATAAAACATAAAAAAACATCCTAACATAAAAAGCAAGATTTTAGTAAAAACCGTAGAAATGCTTTCCCCTCTGTCAACAGGAGTGATTCAGCTCTGGTAGAAATGCTTAGTGGCCAACAGTAAAGAACTCTGTGGTTGTACTTGGATTTGTTATTGTGTCCAGCTCTCTGTTTCCATTGCTCATGGTTACATAGGGGCCAAATGAAGCCTGGTTGGCAACACAAATCCTAATGGGTGACACCTCAACTCGCAGCGAGCCGTTAGCGTGCCACAGACGCCCGACTGTCACATAAGGCATAAGGCTAGTGTTTTGTTGCTGTTGTCATGGATTTTTGTCAATCAGTTGTCCTGCCTGGACAGTCTGTTTTAAATTAAATGTGGTCATTATTAACAAATCAGTCATGGAAAACGTTTGTCTTAGTGTCATGGCATATCTGTGATACTGACACTGAAAGAGTGTGATGTTTTTCTGTGTGCGTCACTCTTAATTACACAGCAGAGGCACCGCTTACAACTGTGTTCACCAGTCAATTCAGAATGATGAAAACTCCCATGAGGGACTTTTGACATGACAAAAAAAGTGCGCCTGCTGCTATAATTTATTGTCTGGATGGCAGGCTCTGCAGTATACTCTCCTCACTACTTCTCTCTAACCTCAGTGATGTGTATGATAGATTAGTCAGAGGGGAACTTCTGGGGCAGTCCGGTGCTTCATTGGCTTCTCGATAGTGGTAAAGAATTTTTTGAGTCTGGCAGGGAGCTCAACTTTTTGATGACAACACCATTTGTCTACTGCTGATCTCTTGAACTACTAAGAAATTTAATTTAGCCAGCAACACAGGGCATAGGACAGGGCATTGGTCATGGTCTGTTTTTCCATTCCTTTGCTAATTAACACTGAACATAAAGTAAATCACTAGGATACATTGTCAGCGATAGTGGACGAGATAATTCAGTCTGGAGCAGTGTTACAGCTTCTGACCATCAGACCCTACAGCCACCACTAGTATGGATGAAAATACTTGTTCTTACTCAAGACTGTGGGAGCGGAAAAATGTATGTACTTTATCAAACTACTCATTAGAGCTCATTTATGACAAACTGTTAAACAAAATCTGTAACCTGAGATTACCTGCTGTAAATATAAATATTAGCACCTGCACAAATTTAGACTGACTCACTACTCATTTGTAGTTAAAGAACTGTTTTGGCAGCTTGGCAAATACATTAACTCGCTTCCAAGATCGATTTAACTTTCAAAGTTTCATCACACACACACACACACATGCGGTCTCACATACAGTGTCTGGGTCCGCTCAGCTGCTCCCACGCAGGAGCTATGACCAGAGAATGACAAAGACATTTTATATTGCGATTGCATAAAGCTGGGGGACTTTAAGACCTTCCAGGGCTACAGAGGACATTATCTGGTTCCTTTCGCAAGTCAAGTTTGTTGACCGTGTGCTTCCTGTTTGTTTTAATTGCTCAACATCAAGCTACTTCAGCACCTCTGTAACTTCTATTTGTCAGTTTGATTTTTCTTCTTCAGATTAGATCAGCTTCTAGCGCATCCTTACGGCTCACTGTCATAAATATGTTTAAGCGGGGTCACTTTCTCACATATTATTTGTGATACTGGTGATGTGGTTCAAAGGAGAGCTTTACAGCGTTTATTTGTTTGACATTGCGTTACTGTTCGTGCGTCACCTCCTGCAGGCTGCTTCTGGGTCACTGAGTTCACCCAGCATATGTGTCTCAATTCAAAATCACTGTCAGAATACAGCAAAGCATCCAGGGTGTGTTTTGGTGCATTTCTCAGCCATCTAAACCCAAAGAAAGAAATCAATATCCCCTTTACATTAACTGCTGCTTTATTTTAGAACGGATTTACTGTCTTGAAGTGTACTTATAGTCGAAGGCCTACTGCCTGATGTGTTTGATCTGAACTTTAATTTAAGCATTAAGACAACAGTGCTTTCTATCGGTAAATGAAGAGGGCATTGGTATTTATGATTTATGTTCTAAATCACAAATGTCAAGTAGTAGCTCATAGTTCAGAGAGAACGTGCTTGAAGAAGTAAGTGAGATGACAAAATGTGTATCAGATTTATGGCTGCCAGTCAGACCAGGTCATTTATCTACTATCTATCTATTATATTATTATTTATCTACTAAATTTTACAAACATAGCAGTGAAATATTGTCACTTGATGTGAGAAGGGTACGAAACTGCCAGGTTGGCGCACACTAGTCCTTGAGCAGCAGTTAAAGCATCTAAGGCTGTGATTATCGCTAGTGAGTTAAGCACTATGAGATAATGATTTGGATATTGTAATTGAGACTAATTGAGAGTGAGTATAGATCTGAAAATCAGATCTATACTCACTCTGTCACCCGATCTGATTTTCAGATCTATACTCACTCTCAGTTAGTCTTTAGTCTTTCTCACTCTCATTTAGTCTTTAGGTTTTAGCTCCTGTAATACATAGTAATTAGTGGCCAAATCAGTTGGACTGGAATTCTTGAGATTAAAATGTTTATAAGGAATTCTCATGCTTTGTTCAATTGTTGCATCTTTACTGAGCTATGCCTTGAGCCTTGGACATATGTATCCATTGAGACTGGCATTTGACCTTAATTGCAGAGGCACTAGGAGGTCTTGAGTTGGGGGGCTGTATCGTGTTTTGCCCCCTGGTGGCTTCAAGCTGTGTACAAAGACGTAGTCACCTGGTTGAAAAGTTTGCATGGGCTCATCAGCTGGTAAAGGAAGAGAGTCAATCATCTTCTGAGTATATTCATAAACAAAGGAGAACAAATGCTTAACATATGTCTGCTGTGCTTCTTGCAAAAGTGTCAGATCCATGGGCAATTTTTCATCCATCTGAATACCTAAAAGAAAAGGATGAGCCAGTAGTTTTATTCGGCATAGCTCTCGTTCAAGGCAAGGCCTCTACCCAATTCATTTTGTCTCGATAGATCATCAACTTTTCTTTGATGGTACGATTAATTTGTTCTACCTGTCCAGAACTTTGTGGATGGTAAGGAATATGAAAAGTCCAGTTGATGTTGAACACATTTGCCCATTGTTTAGTTACCCATGATGTGAATAGTGTTCCATTATCAGAGTCTATACTGACAAATCTACATATCACGTTCCATTAAGCACTTAACCACTGTTTGTTCACTCTCCTTCCTATGCTTCTGCTTTGAAAATTGATCCACAATCTCCAAAAGATATGAGTACCCTTTACACTTTTGCATATGTGTAAAATCAAGTGTAAAGACAAGTGGTCTTGGCAAATGATCATGTTTTGGTGGATTCACCTGTGGATAACATCTAGCACAAGTTAAACATCTTTGAATGGATAAATCAGGGTTGGTATGAGTTGCTGTGGAAATGGTTACGTTTTGAGTTCCTGTCCAAAATGTGTCCATAATTACTACGTCGCTGGCTTGTCATGTGCTGTGTAGTAATATTGAGTAAAATGACTGCGTGCATTGTATGTAATGTTAATAGATGTGCCAAAATGATAGTGTGGCCTGCTCAACCATCATTTTACATTATTCACTGCATGATTTCAATAAAGGATCAATATATGTGAAATATCTGCGGACTGCGCACATGATAAATTGGATGTCTATTCTATATTATCAGTCCATGTGCTGATGTGTAGAAACTGCTCATTTGAAAATGATGGGTCCGCCAGTTTCAAATTGATCATATTAGCTGCGGCTGCTGGTTAACATTCTGCCAATTTCTTAATATCCTCCATGGTGAATAATTTGTAGATGAAGTCAGCATTTGTCAACATGGTTGAGGCTTTGTAGAATGCTCCTGTTTTATAGAAAAGTAATTAATACACTTTGTTTGCAGGAATGTGAATCTCCAAATCATCAGATGAGCATGAAATAATAGCATTAACTTGCCCTAATAATGCCATAGGTGCCGTAACACTCACCACAAATAAGTGTTGAAATCTGATGTCATCTAAATCAATTTGTAAAGGAATGGGTAATGGGTTTGTAGGACACCACTAATACTGACAGATTGGACGGCCTGCCGACATTTCAGATCCTTTTGTCGTAGCTCCTGTATCCACTAGAAATGGGATTCTCTTCCCTGAAACTGGTTTATTAGAAATATGAAAGTGAGGTGCACTGGTTCTTATTTTCGGATATGGAGCCCTGTCCAGGTCCCACTGTTGGTATCCCTAGGGCCTCCATAACACATTGGCTGTCCAGTTTGCAGAAGCTGAGTCCTGCTGTCGATTGTTTCCAGATGTCTGCTGTGAGTGGTAGCATGAGTTGGTCCTCTGTCAGGGAGAACAGCTGTCGGCAGAAACCCAGTATAAGGTTGCAGTGATTTTTCATGGGACGCTCTCTTGACCAGTGTCTTGCTTGCAGGCAGTAATGATAAGTGTCATTTGTATTACCAGTTCTGTATGAGTATCTGAGTATTTTAGCCTGTTCTGTAAGTGGGGACCCCATTCAGTCTCGGGTCTCTATATTACCTAGTTACGCCCCTACCTCTGTGTTTAATATCTAGCTGTTTCACATAAACTGATAGTATCTAATTCTCTTATTTTCTTTAACAGGTCACTTGGCTTGACAGAATAAAGATCTGTATATATATATATATATATATATATATATATATTTGAACTATAAACACAGACACACATCTTGAATGTGTTCTTAATGTATACTATATTAATACATCTCTAACAAGAGAGTGTTGTTATGTCTCGTCATGTCTGTTAAGTTTTCATGTCAATGTCATGTTTCTGGTTTCCTGTTCTGGCGTGTCTGTTTTATTTTGAAATCCTCCCTAACTCACTTCCTCTCATTTCAGGTCCTTTAACTTCCTGCCATTGTGTGTTTCCTGCCTGTGTGTGATATATATATATATATATATATATATATATATATATATATATATATATATATATATATATATATATATATATATATATATACACACACACACATATGTGTGTATATATATATACGTGTGTGTATACACACACACGTATATATATATTATAATAGACTAAACTTTATTGAGATTTTATTGCAGCTAATTATTCAGTATATGGCTGTTTGAAAAGAACAAAATCCATCATGGTCCATAAAAGCCTTGATGTATCTAAAACACTAAGTGTTAAGTGTTTTATTACATCCTCAACGGAGGCACAGCTGATTGCTTTATCAAAGTCTTCCACTCCTTTTAAAGTGTAGTCTGTGGGAGCAGTATTGTGTTACATATTGAAATATACATGCTCTTTAAAATTGTGCTGCTAACTTGTCCTTTCTGGATTTTGTAATGCGTGGTGAGGGAGGGTAGTGTGTCAAAAACTTATGTACTGAAAAGGTAGATAAGATGACTGATCACAGAATGGTTTGTTATATTTTATGATTAGGCCGCCTACCAGCAAAATATCTGCAGTGGTAACACTGGACTCTATATACTGGTTAACTGATGACTTCAGAGCTGTGTCAGCATATTCAAAGATAGGAGGCACTGGACCAACCACAGTGTTTTGTGTCTGCAAGTAGCACAAGATTTTTGAGGACAACAACTCAGGAAAAGGGGTCTGGACCCCCCTGATAACCAGCTGTGATATTCAACAGGACCACAGCTGGAGAAAAAATAGAGAGCTTGAAGTGGCAAAGCCCAAGTGCACCAAGAGTGCAACACTTGGTGCTGTTGAACTGAAGATGTGCAAAGACAGTTGCAATGAAAAAGATCATGTTATGTTACATTTATGGCTCTTTCAGTGTAAAGTGTCACAGCCCAGCTCAAAGCTGGACAAAAGAGGGGAGACCACACATGAGTTGTAACTCAAAATATTCTATTTTACATTACCAAAAAAAGAAATTAAGTTAAAGGAAAACAAACAAACCAAACATGGAAGCCAGGGGAGAGAGAGTGACTGTCACCAGCTTATATAGCTGGTGAAAGTGAAAGAAAGTGGTTCCACCACAAACTCTGGAATAAATATATATAATTTACAGTTAAAGTTTGGCATTCCATACCAAGCCACCTAGTCCATACTTTATTCTTTTTAAAGACTAAAAAGGTTCACATATAGTTACAGAGAGTGCACCTTACACCAAACTGAAAAGCACCCAACTAACATTTTAGCTTCCATCCTTCAGCTTGCCCAACCTCAGATATCCTCAACCTTGGTACCAGAGGAAGCATCTTTAAGATGAGAGGGGAAGACATTATTGGGGTACAAGCAGAGAATGAAAGGCAGACTAAAACAGACGTGGGGCAGTACACAAGGCCCAATCCCTGACAATGTGACGCTAAACAGAAGGTAGCCAAGGCTTTCCATTAACCAAACCTGATACAAAGCAAAGCCAAAGTGTTACATCCCCTTGTGCATAAACACAACTAAAGGTAGTCCACATAACTGGAGTCAACACCCACATAATCAACCATGCAAGTGAATAAACTTGATCCTAGTGTTTAGGCAGTTACTGATAAGGGTACTTATTCACTACAAACCAGTGGGTCCAGGAGGTCCCTGCTATGCAGTTGCCCCCCAGAAAGCCACGGACATAATCCAGAGCATATAGTTCTACCCACTTTCACCGCCACTTTGAGATCAAGCTGCAACAACCTCAATACAAGAGAATAACGGAAACCTTCGGCAAAAGATATACAAACCCAACCCATACACCAAGCCAGGTCAGATTACCACAAAAACTAAATGTCATTCTACCCAAACTGTCAAGTTGATACCGGACGAGCCCTCATTTTGTCGCAGCCTGGCTCAAGGCTGGACAAAAGAGGGGAGACCACACATGAGCTGCAACTCAAAATGTTTTATTTTACATTACAAAACAACAAAGAAATTAAGCTAAGGGTAAACTAAAGACAACAAAACCAAACAAGTGGAAACCAGAGGAGAGAGAGTGACTAGATGACTGTCACCAGCTTATATAGCTGCCAAAAGACCAGGTGAGCCGAATCTCCCTGACGACCCAACTCCACCCATCAGGCTGCTGGGAGGAGATGCTCACTCAGGGGGGTCGTCACAAAAGTTAAATGCAACAGCAAATGTATGAATGTATTCATTTTTTTGATTTAACTCATATTCAAACTGAAGTTAAAGACTTGAGATTGAAATTTTTCAAAAGTGACAAAAAAATGACAGAGTTATACAATATATTTATAAAAAAACAACTTCAACATTTAAAACATCAACAGCCACATATGACTGCATCCAAGTCTTTTAAAATGTGTTAAGTGAGACCAGATCCAGCCATTTTTCAGCTGGTTCCCTTGTTTTATCATTTAGTTTTGAGTTCCACCATACATGGAAACCATAATTGAGTCAGGCAGTGAGCTCATGCAACTGAGTGAATGAAAGAGATTTATTGGATCACTGCATCATAGACCCCTAAAGGCTAAGAGGAAAATCCAATGAGGAGCCTAAATATAGCAGGAATTTCCTCTGAGACAGAGCGCCAGTGATGGTTGAGAGGTAAATGTTCCTAATGTGTTAAATGGTCCTCTCTTTGGTCTCTTTATAGGACATGCTTGGAGGATATGACTTGAGATGCTGGGAAGCAAAGATAAATCCAGCTGCCACTTAATCAATATGTATCTTTTTTCAAACCTATAGCTCTCCTCTATGAGTCATATAATCATTCTGTGTTGTGCAGCCCACTGTCACTGCAGAGAGCTACAAAAAACAACTTGACTGAAGCATGTGAGGTGAGCCATTTTATGGGGTCACAAACCCAATCATTTATATTATGTGTGAAATGATTACAACTGAGGAAACAGTAACTGCAGGATTAAATATGTTAATTAAATATTTGCCAACTAAGTTCATTAAAAAGCAGCTGCAGTTCAGTTCTGTCTTTCATGACTCTTCCCCAGGCCAAATCATTTCTCTTATTGTCAGGATTTTGTTCTGTAATATTATATATTACTTCATTTTAATGTGCATGAGATCAAAAGATCTAGAGATTTATCTGACCATAACCATCTGTTTTAAAGCACCTATACATAACCAACAAAGAAGCTCAATCAGTCTTTAACTGCTTCCATCAGACATTGCATTAGGAGATAGTTTAAGAAGAGTGAAGATTTTGCTGATTTGGGATTTAGCAGATGCATAAGTCAACAAATACAAGTGATTTTTTTTTCAAATACACCTGCTGTTGAAAGTGAGTTGTATATAATTATAGTTTCATCTCCAGGGAACAGGGCTGAGGTCTTTATGAGGAAAAACTTTCCCTTAGCCAAGATGAAATCAAAGATCGTTGGGTTTTGAGGCGGATAAGTCTCAGTCTATATGTCTGACAGTCTGTTGGATGTTTTTGCTCGAAGGTGAACTTTACATAGCTCTTATGAATCTTCAGAGTTGTCACTGTATAGTTTTACATTCTGCGGTCATGTGGCTGAGGCAAGACTTGGCACCGCGGTTAGAAACCTGCCTGTCCTGTCTATCATTTTACACTCTGCCCGTATTCTTATTTTATATTCACTGGCACAGTGAAACAAAATAAAATCTTCTCCGCATGCAACTGTCCACACCGCCTGTCATAAAGTGACTAAAGAGAAACACCACCCGGCAGGAGGCTGGGGCTGCGACTCTTAAAATCTGCTCCTCCCTGATAGGCTCTCCAAGAGGACCTGAAAGAGGCTGCTGGAGAAAACGACAACTGAGCTCTGCTCACCCTGCAGCCACACTGACTCACAGCCAGATGAGCTGCAAGACAATGGATGAGTGGATCAGAATCAGGCTGGCTTACCTGCTGATTTACTTGTCAGTGGGCTGTGTGTGGTTTCTTTTCATTTATATTAGTGCCAGATAAAACCAAGAGAAAAAGGACATTTACAACAGGTTTAGTCCGATGGTGTCTGAAGCCTCCCCCTCCCAGTGCCCCTGCCTGGACCTCTCTGACCCTGTATCCTGTCTGCCATGAAATTTAGTCCTCCAGTTTTAGCCTCTCTGATAGTTATCTGTGTTCTGCATTTATCTCCCCCACTTCAAATAAACCAAGGCTAACACAGGATTTTAAAAAATACTTTGATTTCTTAAAGTTAAATAAGGACTCAATAAGACCCAATTTCTAATGATTGGTTTCGTATTACACATGAATAAAACAGTTTTTTAGTCATTAGTCATGACTTCTGCCTTCTTTTTGAGGTTCACAGTTCAGGAGGCAAATTCAGGCCAGTCAATTAAGACAGAGACAATTTTATATTCTGGTAAAGTACCAAACTTTATTGGAGTTATTACTTAAAGCAATGGATCAAATTGACATTAACTAACAAACTAATAGAGAATTTCCACACCCCTAATATCAAGTGTGCAGTTCCTCTCAGTTCTATGGTGCATTTTTATTTGTTTTTGGATCATTAAATGTTTCTACCTATCTGCATAACATGGAAATAAGTAATTGTTTTCTCACATGTTTGCTATGACAACTTAATGATCAGATATTACTGTAAGCCTATGTTGTGTCTACCGCTTGTTCCACTGTTGAGGTCAGTTTTAATATGGAAAATGTGGTGCTATTTAATGTAATGCAATAATATGTAATGACATTTCTTCATTACCAACCCCACAAGAGATCAGTAGTGAGGGATTCAAGTATAGCTACACTCCTCAACAGGAAGTGAATCATTCCTGCCTGTTTTTCTGGAATATTCCAGTGTCCTCATTAAGTGCATTACAGTTCATGTTTACCACAACCACACAGTGACATGAGTCTGATTCATTCACTTCATTTCATGTGTGCTCAGACAAGGCAGCACCTCCGGTGATGCCCATAGTTATTGACCACATCGCCTCCAAAGGCATCCTGGGACTTCCACTGTTTAAAATGGGCGATAAGACAGAGCGTTCTTCATCATTGTTTGAACTTTCTGAACCTCATTTTGTTGAAATCTGTTGTGCATCAAATGCTACTCCGGCACGACTGAGAGGCAATCAGAGTTGCAACGTCGGGCTGTGAGGGAGGGTGCACAGAGGTGACAAGGTGGGCAGGAAACTAGTAGTAAAGCTCACAGCTCATGAATATAAAGGCACCTTATGAAGGTATGCAAAGATCCACAACAGCTTATGTTCATAAAGTCAGAATGGCTGAAAAAAAATGATGCAGATGCCACATGAGGTGTCATCGTACAGTAAAATGTTGTCTTCTGGCAGGGGTAGTTTTTTCTGTCTTTATTTTCTGATCTTATCTCATAATGCTCCCTCTTGGTTTTCTTCTTGTCGTTTATTAAATAGCGATGATGCGGCAATGAAGAAGACTCCACTGACACCGTCCTTGTGTAAATATGCACACTCATAAACTAATACTTTGTTGCAGCACCTTTGGCTTTTGATTCCAGCACTCAGTCTTTTTGGGTAAGAGTCTATCAGCATGGCACATCTTGATGTGGCAATATTTGCCCACTCTTCTTTGCAAAACTGCTCCAAATCTGACAGATTGCGAGGAGGGCATCTCCTATGCACAGCCCTCTTCAGATCACCCCACAGATGTTTGATTGGATTCAGGTCTTAACCTCAGTCTTATTCTGGTGAAGCCATTCTTTAGTTGATTTGGATGTGTGCTTTGGGTCATTGTCAGGTGCTGAAAGATGAAGTTCCTCTTCATCTTCAGTTTTCTAACAGAAGTCGGCAAGGATTTGTGCCAACACTGACTGGTATTTGGAACTGTTCATAATTCCCTCCACCCTGACTAAAGGCCCCAGTTCCAGCTGAAGAAAAACAGCCCCAAAGCATGATGCTGCCACCATAATGCTTCACTGTAGGTATGGTGTTCTTTTGGTGATGAGCGGTGTTGTTTACCTTTTGGAATATATATACCTTTTGGAATTATGGCCAAAAAGTTCAACCTTGGTTTCATCGGACCACAACACATTTTCCCACATGCATTTGGGAGATTTCAAATCTTCAAGAGAGGCTTCCGTCTTGCCACACCCTTCCCCATAGCCCAGACATATGAAGAAGACGGGAGATTGTTGTCACATGTACTACACAGCCAGTACTTGCCAGAAATTCCTGCAACTCCTTCAATGTTGCTGTCGGCCTCTTGGCAGCCTCCCTGACCAGTTTTCTCCTTGTTTTATCATAAATTTTGGATGGACGCTGTCTGAACTGGTTAAACCCGAACACAGCCATACCACCAGTTATAAGTTATAAGAGGGTGTGCACACTTGTGCAACCTCATTATCTCAGTTGTTTATTTTTACTTTACCTCCCTAAAAGATTTCAGTTTGTTTTTCATTTCATTTGCATGAGTGTGTAGACTTTTTATATCCACTGTATGTGAAAACTAACCAAATACACACAACAACAATAGTGACTATAAATGAGTATATGCACATATGTTTAAAAGCAGGTATTTGCTAAAAGAGTTTGTGGATAAAACCGCACAGGTCTTGATCAGTCTGGATTCAGGAGCTGCACGCATTGTCATCAGCAAGCCTCAATCCGTGTGACACACTGGCCAGCTGCCTTCTCGTCTGGGCTCTGTCTCCTCCCCAAGCTCTCACACAGCATAGGTGGATAAAGGAAGAAAAAGAGAAAACAGGCAAGAGTTCAATATCTTATGAACCCACTAAAAACAATTCAATGTGATTTATGCACATTATCTGCCAACACTTGGTCATTTTATCTACAACAGATATTTTTTCCTTTTTATACTACAACAATAAGTTATAATTTCATACAATACATTATCAATTCAGATATTTTAGTTTTTTTTTTCATTCTAATACCATCTTAAATCTTCTATTATTACTCACAAGCTGTATTTCCTAATACTCTTTTTATTTTAGACAAGGAGAGAAGGGAGGGAGGACCCTCACCGCCCCCCTTGTCAAGACGAGCAATCTTATTTGCGTTCTATATGGGGTATCCCCCCTTGCTCCGCCTCTTAACATCTGCAAGAACTTCCAGTATGTTCTAGCTCTCAGAGAGTGAACATCTAGCCCAATCTCCACATATCTCCCCAAGATCAGACAGACTCCATATAGCAAAACACCAAGTCAGAAACAAAGAACACACATAGCCAGAGCAGAATCTCAGACACACACACACAGCCTCACAGACAAAGAAAGAAAGACAAAGAAAAACTACACACCTATTAATCGACCAATCAATACACTAATTCTGAAATCAAAAACTCACGTTTCAAGATTAAGAACTTTATCAAAGGATTTATTTATTTATTCTTCATTATGCACACAAAATATTCTCACTAATCTCTCCACTTCTCTTCAAGATCACAAACGTCCTTCTTGGGGGCTCATACGTTCTAACAGATTCTAAAACGTCCCCTCGAAATAGGCTTATAAATCTTATCAAAGTCCCCCTTAAAGGCTCATGGTTTTAATCCAATTTATAAAGTCCTCACTTTTGAGGCTCATATGTTTCAACACTTAAAGACAAAATATCTTTCTTTATAAGTTACCAAATCCCCTGTTCTCGCTTACAACCTATATCTACCTATTCAATATAAAATTTATCACATTAATATGAACCACATAAACCAACCCATTCCATGCAGCCTTTCACACACACACAGAAAGAGAGAGAGGAAGAGGGACTGGTCATCCGACAAACCAAGGCACAAAACAAACTCACAAAACAAAAACACACAGCAAAGTCGACATCACCCCAAAAACACAAACACCATTCAATCTTAAATTCTCAAAGTCGACTCATTCATACTTTCCCCTATAGCATGCTTTTTCTGCCGCTCCTTTTTTTCTCTTTTTCCTTCTAAATTTATGCTACCTTTTGAGGTGTAGATATTCAATGAGAGTCTGCTTCAGACACTGTTCGTCAACTAGTGTTCGAGTGGGAACATACAATTGAATTTTTCATTCTACACCTCAAGTTCCTAGAACTGACCTGAAATTCACCTAGTGATTTTCCAGGATTTTAGGCCCGTCTAAAACCACCTCCCAGAGGGCTTTTGTCCAAATCTGAATCCTTTATTCCTTTTCTTCTTTATTCTTAAACTCTTATTTTCTCTTTTCTCTGTATTTCTCTATTATCTCTTCACTTTTTCCTTTTACCTTCTCTTATTTCTCTTTACTTCTCTACTCTCTTTTACCTTGTCTCTTTTTTCTTTTTTCTTACCAATTTCTCTTGGGCCCACTTGCAAACAGTTAAAACTCTCTCCTCAAAGGCAGAAAGCCATCAAGCATCTCTTTTTCGTTTAGCCAATTCCAGCTATTTCTCAAAGCCAATTTTCACGCAGTGATTAATATACACGTCTTACCGGCCCAGTCTTCATTAATCTCTCTTGGTGTTATTTAGCTCACCTTATTGTTAATAATTAGGCTATTCTACACTTTTTACTTAAAATAAAACTTCTTATTTTCTCTATCTTCTCTATTATACTTACCCCTTTTGCGTTATCAATAACACAAAAAAACAAATTTAGAACGGAGCATCACTTCAAACAACAACACATCATGGCACACACACACAAATGCTTCTTTACGGTGTGTCCAAACAGCACACCCACAGCCTCAACGAAAAAAACCAGTGCCCAGTGATGTGAGAAAAGCTCACCTTATCTGGTGGTATCTCGGTGCGGGAGTCCGTGCGCTGAAGCTGTTGGCGGCGCTGCAGGCCACAACACGTTCGTGATGACAAAATTCTTGTTGTTTATTAAATAGCAATGATGTGAAGGCGATGAAGAAGACGCCCACTGACACCATCGTTCTTGTATATAAAAAGGTTTATTACAAAGAAGAAATACAGCATCAAAATAAGCATCATGACTGCCTGTGAGAGGGATCAAAGCCAATATGAATCTCCTCCTGCATACCAAGCTCTAACTATCTACTTATATAGGTTAGTTATTTCCGTAAAGATGTGGCAGAACTTGTGATTTACATTAAGAAAAGTCTTAATTCCTCAGACAGAGAGGCGCCAACTCTGGGGCCCCTAACTAAGCATAATAAATCAATCAACATATGGAATTTCAGACACTACATCCTCATATTTAGTCGTTCCATTCATCTTTTCTTTGCTGTACTACATTTAGACTTCTCTAACATCCCTCTATGTATCGTATTCATATGTAAACGTAATATAATGTAATGTAATATGTAATCGTATAGCGCTTTTATTCAATTACTGTGAGCACAAATTTGATTTTGAATGTTTCTGATAAAATAAAGGATTACATTTTCCTTTATGTGTATCCCTCTTCAGAGAGCATTTTGCTGCACAATGAGCACTTTCACCATTGATAGTTTAAGCATATTTTAGTGATCATATTTACACACTTTCACTCAAGTAAGGTTTTGAATGCAAGACTGTATGTGTATTAAATTATTTTTACGGTGTGGTATAAGTACATTTATCTAAAGGATAAAGGATCTGAATATTTCTTCCACCACAGCTATCCTTCTTGACTTTACATCTCACCTCGTCATCTCACCCCCTTCCTCTCCCAGGTCATTTTTCCATTTTTACCTTCAATAATTGTGTTGTGTTATTTTTAAATAAAGGAAACCTTGTGTTTGTGATGTAGGGCTGCTTGTTCTTGTAGCACAAGAACACGGTGACCACATGAAGGAAACACCTTTGTAGTAGCCTGTTCCTGATAGTCAGCCCTGCTTCCTCCTGCATAATCTCCTCCTGTTGTCCTTCTGTTGGACATGTCGTTCAGATCACAAAATCATTCCTTTATTTATCCATTGTCATCTGCTCAAAGTCCATGCATTGACACTATAGCGGCAGCTATAACTGAGGAAAGAGGACATGTTATTTCTGGCAACAAATTTCACAACTGAACTTTTAATGAAACATTTTGGGGAACATTTGAACAGGCACACTTTCTAATATTATTGTCATGGGCTATGTTCCATTCAGCTTAAAACACTCCCAAGAAACTCCAGGACACAGCTGATTCACTTCCATGAAGTTTACTGGGAATTTTGTGAAACTGTAATACAGTATAATAAGATGTCTTCGTTATTAATCAAACCAAACACACAGTATCTGAATAAATAATACGGCTCAGCTACCTTAGCTCTGAAGCTTATATGATAAACACAAACAAGCTAGTAAAAACAACCAGTGGAAGCAAAACATAAAGCTAGCTTAGCCTAGCATAAACTAATTAGCGTCTTTGCCATCTCAATAATTCTCACAAAAATGAAAAACAAGCGATAACTTAATATTACATAATGAGAAATACTTACAGACGTTGCCTTAGCAAAAAGAGAGAAAGAAAGACAATCAACTTAGAAGCTGACGGCTGGTAGAGCTCACACATAACCATAGCTGATCACCGCATGGCAGTTTTTTACTTCCTGATTCCCAACAATGCACTACTAGTACTACGTTACTATAGTTACAAAGATAAACAAACTACACTAAACTGCTGAGACAAGGCAGAAAACACATTTTCAAGCGGCATAACACTCCCTGCTTGGGGTCTTTAAAGAGCCCACATTACTGAACAGAATCAGTCTTTGGAGAAAGAAGCAGAACCACTTCTGTAATGGGTCGAGAGAAAGTCTTCCTGATTCCATCCTTGACGACTTCTACTTCGACTTTTCGAACCAATCCATCTTCTCCTGGAAAGGTTTTTACAATGATACCCATAGGCCATTGATTTCTCTTTGCCTGATTGTCTTTCAAGAGAACTATGTCCCTTTCCTGGAGACTCTGCCGTCTTCCTTGCCACTTGTGCCGAAGCTGCAATGTTTTGAGGTATTCATGTTTCCACCTGTTCCAAAACATATCTGCTAGGCCCTGAACCCGCTTCCATTCCTCTCTGACGAGATCCACTTCCTCAAAGCTGCCTGACAGAGGAGCAGGTGCAGAGCCTGTCTTGAGGGTCAGGAGCATTGCTGGAGTGAGGATGAGAGGCGATTCCGGATCCAATGACACTGGGATGAGCGGCCTAGCATTCATGATTGCAGCTACCTCGGCCATGAGTGTAATCAGAACCTCATGTGTCAGGTGAGACTTCCTTTGCTCAAGCAGCATGCAGTCCAAAATACAGCGGGCAATGCCGATCATTCGTTCCCACGCGCCACCCATATGAGACGCGTGGGGCGGGTTAAACACCCAGGTGCAACTCTGAGTTTCCAGGTATTTTTCCACACTGTTGAAGCCTGGATTAGTCTTGTCCATCTCCAGCTCACGGGAGGCACTGATGAAGTTAGTTCTGCAGTCAGAGCGGATCTGCTTTGCGGGGCCCCTGACTGCAAAGAACCTCCTCAAGGCATTGATAAAGCTGCTGGAACTCATCGCCTCAATCACCTCGATGTGAACTGCCCTTGAACACATACATGAGAACATCACAGCCCATCGTTTAGAGTTGGAAACTCCTCCTCTAGTGCGGCGTGAGACAATGTCCCACGGTCCAAAAACATCGACACCTACGTAGGTGAAATGAGGTGCTACTTGTAGCCGTTCTGCTGGCAGAGCTGCCATCTGCTGATGTTCAGTCTTTCCCCTCAGTTTTCTACAAGTGATACATCTGTGAAGCAGACTGCTGATACAGCGTTTAGCTCCCACCAGCCAGAACCCTGCCGCTCGAATGGCACCTTCAGTCAGATGTCTTCCTTGGTGTTTCACTGCTTCGTGATAATAAGACACAAGCAGGGTTCCGAGATGATGCCGGCCAGGAATGATGATGGGGTGAGTTTCGTTCACGGTCAGACCTGACTGTTCAATCCGGCCTCCTACTCTAAGAAGTTGATCTTGATCTATGGACGGGGTGCAATTTCCACAGGCTGCTGGAAGATAGGATGTTAGATCCTGAGTTGATACACTTCAGTTCCTCTGTATAGCACTCCTTTTGGACACTTTTCACAATGCACACTTTGGCCCTCAGCAACTCTTCCTCTGTAGGACGACAAATGTGCCACCCCTGACATTCATTCTGGGTAGAGTGGGCAAAGGAACGAGCTACGTGGATGAGGTGCGCTATGGCTGTGAGGAGAGTGCTGAACTTGGAGAAATGTTCAAAGCGTCGTGGGTGTACCACATCTCTGGTAACATGCGTGAGACTTGTCACCACCTGAGGACGCACTTCAGAATCTGTGTCAGGATCAATAAGGTTGTAAGTCTCTTGAAGCTCAGATGAATGCGAAGATGCATCATGGAGAAAGGCTGGTCCTTTGAGCCACGTCGTATTGCTAAGCAGAGCTGGTGTCACAGTTCTTGACCCAATGTCAGCTGGGTTGAGGTGCGTTGGGACATACTTCCACTGACCGGAACAAGGTGATTGATGGATTCGTTGGATCCTGTTATGTATGTAGACATAGAATCTCCTTGACTGATTGTGGATGTACCCCAATACGACGTTGCTATCTGTGTAATAGGTGATGTTGTCAAACGTTGTGTCCATCTCTGTGACTATCATCTCGACGATCTTAACAGCGAGTACAGCCGCACAGAGCTCAAGTCTCGGGATAGTTAAGCCAGGCTGAGGGGCCAACTTTGCCTTCCCGAAGACAAAGCCAATCTCAGTCTGTTCTTGGTGGCTTGTCACCTTGATGTAGGCCACGGCTGCTATTGCTTTGATAGATGCGTCTGCGAAGACACAGAGTTCTCTTCTTAGTGCGCCTGTGGTGGAGAAAGACGCATAAGGGCTTGGTATCTGAAGCTCCTTTAGATCTTGGAGTGATTGTTTCCATCTAGTCCACTCGATCTCCATGTCTTTGGGAAGAGGTGAGTCTCAGTCCTCTGCTTGCATGGTGAGTTCCCTGAGTATCAGTCTTCCATGGACCGTAATGGGTGCGAGGAACCCTAGAGGATCGTAGAGGCTATTCACAGTTGAGAGTACCCCTCTGCGAGTGAACGGCTTCTGGTCATCTTCGATTTGAAACATGAAGATATCTGTGCACATGTTCCAGAACAATCCAAGGCTACGTTGGATGGGCAGATCATCAACAAAGAGATCTAAGCTGTTGACATCCTTGGAGCGATCTTCGGATGGGAATGCTTCAATGACTGCAGGTCGGTTTGAAGCAATTTTGTGCAGCCTGAGGTTAGAAGCTGCAAGCATCTTCTGCGCTCGCCCAAGGACACTGATGGCTTCTTCCTCTGTGCTGAAGAACTTTAAAGCATCATCAACGTAGAACTCGCGGTCGACAAATCTTCTTGCGTCACTGCCATAGTCGGCCTCTGCTTCCTTAGCTGCCCGTCGCAAACCATACACTGCAACGGCAGACGAGGGACTGTTCCCAAAAAGGTGAACCCGCATCCTGTAGTCCACATTGTCAGAATTGGGGCGTTGTTTCTATACCACAGGAAGCAAATTACGGTGGTCCTCCTTCACGACAAAGCAGTGGAACATGTGCTCGATGTCAGCAGTGATCGCAACCTGTTCCTTCCTGAACCTCATAAGAACACCCAACAGGCTATTATTAAGGTCAGGGCTGGTGAGCAAAACATCGTTGAGCGACACTCCTTCACATGACGCACTGCTGTCGAAGACTACACGGATCTTATTTGGCTTCCTAGGATGATACACGCCGAACAGGGGCAGGTACCAACACTCTTGTCCAGGCTGCACTGGCGGGGCAACTTCTGCATGTGCCTTCTTGAGCATCTTCTCCATAAACTCTAGGAAGTCAGCTTTCATCTGCGGTCGTTTTTCCAACGAGCGCCGGAGTGAGACAAGACGGTCAAAAGCCTGTTTCCTGTTGTTAGGCAGCCGCTGTCTCAGCGACCGAAAAGGTAAAGGTGCAACCCAACTTTTTGAGCTGTCCTGGTAGCACTCGGCTTCCATTATCTTCAGAAATTCCAGATCTTCCATGGATGGAGCGAGTCTGTGGTCGTCGGGAGTACGAGCGAAGACAGTTTGCCCCACGCGGTCTCCAACGAGAATCATAGAGCTGCATGCGGAGGTTGGTACTGGATGGTGCTGATGTTTAGGTGCTTGACCAAATACCTCTTTCACCCTGATCTGGTTGTTGCAAGGCTGAAGATGACTCGCACGACCATTCTCTAGGATGGCTGTTTTGTAACTCCTCACCTCGAGTGGTCTATGAGCACCTCCAAGACACACATCACCAACGACGACCCATCCTAGGTCAAGCCTTTGAGCAAACGGTGCATAACAATTATACAGAAAACACATGTGAAATTCCATCAAAATAATTCTGAAAGATACCCGTGGATGACGGGAGATACCTATTATGACCTCAGACACAGGCAGCGGAATCAAAACTAGCCTCAAGCAAGCTATATTTCAATTGTAGACTAACCCTTCATGCACAGCAGGTAATTTATGCTAGCGATAACACTAGACGGATGATAAACTGTGGGTGTGTATGTGGTTTTTATTCATATGATCATGGCTAAAGACATACTGTCAGTGCGCTGTGTCTTTGTACAGCCACTTATCCCTCTCCATTCTTGCTCATGATGACAGTGATAACACGCTTATTATGATGTATGTCATCTATCTTAATTTAGCATGTTATCATGCCAACATTTGCTAAGAAATGACAACAAATTACAGCTGAGGCTGATGGGAATGTCACTAGTTTTCCAAATACTTTGGTATAAATCCTTGGACAAACAAAACACTTGGGGGCCGTAGTCCAACAACCAGGATTTATTACGACAGCTGAGAAAATGAGTCATGTTGCTGTGTCTGTCTTAGCTTTGTATGTAATGTTTCAGTTTTCTGACCCTTGATGTACAGTATGCATGCTCATACATACCAGGACATATGGAGAACATGTTTTCATATATATGTATAAATATAATAATTAAGTAATCAATAAATAAAAAAAAACAATATATAACCACAAGATCTTAGGACTGAGCAAAATCGATCACAGGGGTAGGGAGAGTGCTTCACAGTTAATAGAAATTCAGAAACTCCTCTGTTCAAGACAAGCGTGTCTATTAACTGTGAAGCACTTTGGAGCTGCTGTTACTGTTACTTACTAATATATTCTAAACATCTGCTTTTAAGTGCATCAAAGAACCAGTGCTTTTCCAATTCACAGAAAACAGATTTTGGAAACTCAATTTTCTGCACTGATAAGATCAAGGAACTTTTAAAAAGGCAGATTGTGACGTCCTGTTGTAGGCTAAGGTCAAATCAACTAAACAAAAGGAACACGGCAGACAGGCGGACAGAAAGTGGCAGGATTCCCTAATCAGTGCCTGAGTCAAGCTGCGGTTGTCAGGAAGCGTTAAGTGTAATCTAGAAAAATTGATACTTCCTGCAGGGAGTCACTGCTCCAAAGCCCTTCAAACAGCTGGGGGAAATTTGGCCCCTGTACTGTTATAATGATGATTGAAAGGAAACAAAAAGAACGCCAACCACATAAAAGCCAGGCCCAGGCCAGGCTCTCCTGAGTCAAGCTGTGCCAGCAGAGGAGCTCGAGTCCCAGGCTTCATTGTCACCACATTTTCTGGCAATATCGATGACAGAGAGCTTTTTTTCTCATAATTTTGTTGCTTTAACTATATTTCTTTGTGTATATTTAGCTTGTGATTTAGCTTTCTCTGCGGACAAACAGTCTGATCTCAGTGAGTTTTATCATAATATTTGGTTTTGGTTGTTACAACTTCAACTTGACGTTGCAAATAGCACATGTATCTACTCACGTGACACACACGCACACAACTGCAAGGCTCAGGAGGGGACAAGCTAATTCATCCCTGGGAAGAAAAACGACTGTGTGCAGGAAAACATTACATGCATCAACAAGTTTGATTTTTAGACTTGGTTTTTGAAAAAAAAAAAGAAAAAAAGTTGGGACCACAAGTGCCTGCAGATCAGCAAATACTGGTGGTCAACCTTTCATTCCTTTGACCAGAAGAAGTGAACAAAATGTTGCGGCGTTCTGTTCTCAAAGGGTGATCTGTTTCAGACCACTAATTACCTGCTAAGTGGTTACTGCTGAAGTGCATTGGATTATTTAAAAGATCAGATTCTTTTGCAGCCATTTTGGGTAACTGGCTCCCTCCAGAATGAAATTAAAAATAAATTTTATCAGCTGATCCCCCTGCAGACAGAGCATATTTCAAGGCATCTGAGCACCCACACACACTGCGTATCACCTAATTTGTTTGCCACCGGTATATGGGCTTGTGACCCCGAGCAGGTCCATGCACAAAACATTAAGCAGGTCCAAAACACAGGAATGATTGATCTGTAGCATGCGGCCATCTATAAAAATGACTCGTCAAACAATAATGGCTCTTGAGGCTTTTCATCCCTCTAGCGTCTTTTGATCTTCAAGACGCATGACCAATTTTAAGTGACAGACAGAATATTCACAAGTGTGGGAAGTGCTGTACGTTGTAATGAGGAAAATGGATATAACTGTGGGCCCCTGCAGTTTCAGCAGTTAATGTTCTGCAGTTGTTTATCTTCCAGGGAGAGAGAGAGCGCTGGTGAAAAACACATGTTTTTTTAAAGGTTACATACTGTTCACAGGTTAGCTCCAAATTAAAGTTTGAATTCCTGTCATCACAAGGCTGTGGAC
Source organism: Scortum barcoo (assembly GCA_023238725.1). Lineage (NCBI taxonomy): Eukaryota > Metazoa > Chordata > Actinopteri > Centrarchiformes > Terapontidae > Scortum > Scortum barcoo. Next base: position 22,960,394 of record CM041536.1, on the reverse strand, counting down.
ATTGCTTTACTGAGCACTGAAATACTTTTCCTCCTGGTTGTTTTTCATTTTTGACAACTGTTCATAAATGTGTTCACCCCACGTTCATACAGAACCATTTATTTATACAGTGGGTCTGAAGTTGAGAACAGAAAACAAAGCGATGCCTCACTAAACAGTTAAAAAACACAGAGACCGACCACAAACCCCCAAAACAGTTAAATAGGGTGAACATGAGAGGAAAAATAAGAGGATAAAAGTATATGAAAGACTCATCCTATCATCGTCATCCTATTAGCTGTTTTGTTAATTAAGAACTCCACCCCCTCTGAAAACATAAAGCTTGAAAACCAATACCTTCCTGTATGTCAAATTAGCAAATACTACATTCAGCCATGGAGAATTTACACGGGGCCACAGCCACAGGTAGCAACAAGGTACTTGAACTTTAAAGAAACACACACACAGTGAGAATAATTAAAAAATAACCGAAGTAATGTAATGTATTTAGTTACTATTAGTTATTATTTTGATAATTAATGAATCATCATTATCATGCGAACAGTCTGGATCTTTGTGTGTTGCCTGGACAAAACAACTATTTTGAATTATAAATGATGAGATAGAACAAGCTATGATTGTCGTTTATTTACAGTGTTGCAGTGACACAGTGTCAAATAAACATACGGCTAAACCAAAACTCAAACTCAAATAGGCAGATAGTCAATGGTAAAAATAAATTATAAGTATATGAAACAAATAAGAATAGAATAAAATATGAACCATAGAAAAACAATTAACTGAATACTTCAACATATGCGGATAACAGCAATACACGCACATCGCAAAGTAACATAGTGTGAGTACTGGCTGGAAAAGTCAGCAGAATACAGTGTATATACAGTAATACAATACCATCATCTCGTACTCTCCACACCAGAATATTCTATAACGTGAATATGTAATATTATACTTCCTATATGTCTGTATAAATATATATGGAAATCAGTGTAGGGAAGGACTGCGGTCCCTACTGCTGCTGTACAGTCTGATGGCAGCAGTTTCAAATGAGCACCTAAGGTGGTTTGTTTTCCATGACATTCATTAGCCTGATTTTATGGCCCATAATTGCACATGGGACACAGCCTTCTCATATGGAACATGAAAGTTTGGGGGTCAATGTAAAGTTCAGCTCCTGCTGCTACACCGAAACTGGAAAGAGAAATCCCATGTAAATAAACTTCTGAGGAATCTGAGGTCAGTCAATCAGCAGCAGAATGTACTCAGAAAAGCAAATTTTGAGAAGAAAAAAAAGGTTCAGGGATACTGAAGGTCAAAGAAAGAAGGAAGAAAACATAATCCATGATGTGTGTTCCTTTCCAGAGGAGCAGGGTGATGGACCTAGTGGGAGGGATTAAAAATTAAAAGGAAAACTTTATCTGTAAGGAAAGAATGAAGGCAGGCATTACTCGAATGTGCTAATTAGCCATGTTCCTGTTTTCTGGGTCATTTAGTCTTCAGGAGCCAGACCAGGATGATTCAGAGGTGAATTAACACTGAAGCTGAAAGTACCCATTTCACCACTAGTGTGGGTAATCATTGGTGTGGAGGCCGAGTCTGACAGGTCGGCTAAAAATGAATACGGGGTAAAGTGGGTGCAGTGCGGTTTGGGTAGCAGTCGTGGCCGGGGGCCTTGACGACCCAATCCCTTGGACCAAAACTATGGCCATAGGGACATGGAATGTCACCTCGCTGGGGGGGAAGGCGTCTGAGCTTGTGTGGGAGGTTGAGAGGTCGGGCTCACCTCCACGCCCACAGCTTGGACTCAGCTTGGACTTGAACTTGAACCCAGCTCCTTGAGAGGGGCTGGACTCTCCACTACTCTGGAGTTGCAAGCTATAAGCAAGCCCTTGCAAAAACTTGGGTCTGGGAAGAGTTCGGTGAGGCCATGGAGGAGGACTATCGGTTGGCCTCGAAGAAATTTCTGGCAAACCGTCCGGCGCCTCAGAAGGAGGGAAGCAGTACTCTGCCAACACTGTTTACAGTGCGGTTGGGGAGCTGTTGACCTCAACTGGGGATATTGTCGGATGGTGGAAGGAATACCTCGAGGATCTCCTTCAATCCCACCTGACACGCCTTCCACTGAGGAAGGAGGCTGAGGACTCTGAGGTAGTTCGGTGCAAGCTCCTCGGTGGCAAGGCACCGGGGGTGGATGAGATCCGCCCTGAGTACCCTCAAGTCTCTGGATGTTGTGGGGCTGTCTTGGTTGATACACGCCTCTGCAAGCATTGCATGGAGGTTGGGGACAGTGCCTCTGGAGTGGCAAACCGGAGTGGTGGTCCCTCTTTTTAAAAACTGGGACCGGAGAGTGTGTTCCAACTACAGGAGGATCACACTTCTCCTCCCTGGGAAGGTCTCACCTCGCCAGGGTACTGGAGAAGAATTCGGCCTGATAGTTGACCCTCGGATTCAGGAGGAACAATGCGGTTTTCGTCCTCCCGGTCCTGGAACACTGGACCAGCTCTATATCTTCCACGGCGCTGCTTGAGGGTTTATGGGAGTTTGGCCAACCAGTCCACATGTGTGCTTTGTGGATCTGGAAAAGGCATTCAACCGTGTCCCTCGTGGTGGCATTCTGTGGGGGTGCTACTCGCGTAGAGTATGGGGTCCAGGGCACTTTGCTAAGGGCTGTTCGGTCTCTGTACGACCGGAGCAGCTGGAGCTTGGTTCGCATTGCCGGCAGTAACGTCAGACCTGTTCTCAGTGCATGTTGGACTCCGGCAGGGCTGCCCTTTGTCACCAGTTCTGTTCATAATCTTTATGGACAGAATTTCTAGGCGTGTAGCCAGGGGCCGGAGGGAATCCAGTTTGGGGAACCACAGGATTTTATCTCTGCTTTTTGCAGATGATGTTGTCCTGAAAAGATGAGAGAGGCCTGTAATTTTCATCATAGGTACACTTCAACTATGAGAGACAGAATGGGGGGAAAGAATCCAGGAAATCACATTGTAGGATTTTTAATTAATTGGTAATTCCTGGTAAATTCAACCCTCGGTCCACTCGTTACTTGTATTAATGGCACCTGACACAACCTCAAACAGTCAGACTCCAAACTCCACTATGGCTCCAAGACCAAAGAGCTGTCAAAGGACACCAGAAACAAAATTGTAGACCTGCACCAGGCTGGGAAGACTGAATCTGCAATAGGTAAGCAGCTTGGTGCTGACCCCGTGGGGTCAAAATGATCACGAGAACGGTGAGCAAAAATCCCAGAACCACACGGGGGGACCTAGTGAATGACCTGCAGAGAGCTGGGACCAAAGTAACAAAGGCTACCATCAGTAACACACTACGCCGCCAGGGACTCAAATCCTGCAGTGCCAGACGTGTCCCCCTGCTTAAGCCAGTACATGTCCAGGCCCATCTGAAGTTTGCTAGAGAGCATTTGGATGATCCAGAAGAGGATTGGGAGAATGTCATATGGTCATGAAACCAAAATAGAACTTTTTGGTAAAAACTCAACTTGTTGTGTTTGGAGGAGAAAGAATGCTGAGTTGCATCCAAAGAACACCATACCTACTGTGAAGCATGGGGGTGGAAACATCATGCTTTGGGGCTGTTTTTCTGCAAAGGGACCAGGATGACTGATCCTGTGTAAAGGAAAGAATGAATGGGGCCATGTATCGTGAGATTTTGAGTGAAAACCTCCTTCCATCAGCAAGGGCATTGAAGATGAAACATGGCTGGGTCTTTCAGCATGACAATGATCCCAAACACACTGCCCGGGCAAGCAACGAAGGAGTGGCTTCAGTAAGAAGCATTTCAAGGTCCTGGAGTGGCCTAGCCAGTCTCCAGATCTCAACCCTATATAAAAATCTTGGAGGGAGTTGAAAGTCTGTGTTACCCAGCGACAGCCCCAGGAGGAATGGGCCAAAATACAGCAGCAACAGTGTGTGAAAACCTTGTGAAGACTTACAGAAAACGTTTGACCTCTGTCATTGCCAACAAAGGGTATATAACATAAATATACAATATATTAGTAAGTATATAGTAGTATAAGTATTGAGATGAACTTTTGTTATTGACCAAATACTTATTTTCCACCATAATTTGCAAATAAATTCTTTAAAAAGTCAGACAATGTGATTTTCTGGAGTTTTTTTCTCATTTTGTCTCTCATAGTTGAGGTATACCTATGATGAAAATTGGAGACCTCTCTCATCTTTTAAGTGGGAGAACTTGCACAATGGTGGTGGCTGACTAAATACTTTTTTTTGCCCCACTGTACCGGGCCTGTCAATCTACGCTCCCACTCTCACCTATGGTTATGAACTTTGGGAACAAACTTCAAAGGACAAGACAACCGCAAATGAGTTTCCTCCATGCAGGGTGGCTGGGTGCTCCCTTAGAGATAGGGTGAGAAGCTCAGTCACTCGGGAGGAGCTCGGAGTAGAGCCTGCTGCTCCTTCACATCGAGAGGAGTCAGCTGAGGTGGCTCAGGCATCTGTTTCAGATGCCCCCTGGACGCCTCCCTAGCCACCTCCCCGGGAGGAGGCCCTGGGGAAGATCCAGGACACGCTGGAGAGACTATGTCTCTCAGCTGGCCTGGGAACGCCTCGGGGAATCCCCCCGGAAGAGCTGGAGGAAGTGTCTGGAGTGAGGGAAGTCTGGGCATCTCTGCTCAGACTGCCAGACTGCTGCCTCCTCGCGACCTGGTCCCGGATAAGCGGAGGAAGATGGATGGATGGATGGATGGATGGATGTATATAGGCTATATATTTTTGTGAATACTTTTGATTTAGCTTTTTTGGCAATGTTTGGCAATGGCAATGGCAATATTTTTCTTTCAGCTCAACATAAACTATATGACCTGACTATTATTTTTTTAACTTTGACATACTGTGCTGGAACAAATGAAGGCATTTGATCATGCCGATGTGATCGAAGACCTGGGAGGATTAAAGCCAAGAGCTCTATTTTAAAGAACAGAAAAATGGACTGCTAACGAATTCTGCTATAACTGTACATTTATTACACAGCATTTTTTATTTTACAAATACCTTTTTTGTAAAAAGTAGAAATGTATGACATCAAATACATGAATTGTACACTTGCAAGAAAAAGCAGCTGTCGTAGGCCCACTGTAATCTTTATTCAGTGTGAAGATGCAACTCATAATGCAACACAGAATTTAAGCGCAACAAGGATGAAATAAAAGCAACTAATGTAGTTTTTACAGGCAGCGACTGCTTTTACACAGTCAACTGGGTGACTTGACTACTATGACATGTGAAACTGGGGAAATTCCAATTTTATTCAAAGCCCCAGATGTTATGGTTTGCGTTATACCCTGTTGTTGCCTATTGTTTCTTGTACCCCTTGTGTTTTCTCTGTCTTGTCTTCCTTGTGTTTTTCGTGTCTCCTTGTCTCTCATTCCCTGTGTCCCATGTTAGTTTGTTTCTCATCTCCTGTTTTGTTCACTTCCTGTTTTATTTTGTATTCCCTCCTCTCCTCACTTGTCTGCCACTTAACTTCCTGTCCTTGTGTGTTTCCCTCCTCTGTGATTATTCTGCTCCTCCCTTATTAGTTTCACCTGTCCCCTGTTAGTCTCCTCACCTGTTTCCACTTTCCTGTCCCCCTACAGTGTATATATACCAGTCCCTTTCCTTTGTTCTTCGTCGCGTTGTCAATGTCATCACCTCTAGTGTGCTTCTGCCCTTTCTGCCTTCTGTCCTGCCTGCTGTGTTCCTCCTGTGTTTCTGAAATAAAGAGTCATTTAATCTACTCTGCCTCCTGGCCTCATCTGCATCCTGGGTCCAAACTTTACTTTGCCCTTGCACCCAACTCTGATACCAGAAGCCTTTGTCCATGATGTTGACTGTGTCAGGGAGCTGACAGCGTACGGCGACATGGCACTAGACAAGATACTACAGTATCAGGGCAAACTGAACAGTAAGTAGATTTAAATACACCCATTTAATGACCATTTATTGATGGCATTCTAGTTGACACGTGGAAACAGAATTTCTCTATTTATTCTAATTGTTAATAAATAAGAGTTCTCCTGGATCAGACAATCATTTGTATATTCAGAAAGAGATGACCTTGTCTAATAGTGTATTTCCTTAGTATCCTTTATCAGCTTAGTGGAAATTAAGGTGCAAAATTTCCCATAAGAACCCCTGTAGTGCCCTTCCTTCCATGCAATTATTTAACATGAGACTGAGACAAATGTCTTCATTTTTCATATAGACCGTTGTGTACTGTAGGGAGAAGCTAACTTGAACCTGCTTATGAAGTGAGTTTCTCCAACGCTTCACTTTGCCCCTTCTGACATAGAATACATAAGTTGAGTGTTAGTTTCATTGTCTCTTTCCCTTTCTCCGATAATCAGCCCAGCCCTCATCTTTTGTTAAACTTGTTTCCTGTAGCTCTCTATATCAACTTGGCCAGAAACTCACTCTGGTCAGAGAGAAATACAGTCTCGCAGTGAACTTCTGTCTCTGCTCCTCAGTGAATAAAACACAGAACTGGACCTGAAAGAATCTTTTTCTTCTACACCCAGCTCCAGGGCTGGTGAATGTCCACTGGGACCGTTGATTTATTAGTCACACCTTTTCTCGCTATGAGCCTAAATGTCTGGTGTGAAAAAGGACCACATAACTTTAATATCACCAACTGTGTGTGACACATATATTGACAGTGTGGGCCATTTGCCCATCAGGAAGAGCAAAGACAGGACAAGAGACAACCACAACCACAGACAGAAGGGAAAGGAGGCTGAATCATGGTGTCTGAAGACAGTGACTACACTCTTCTCCTACATTGTACAGTGGTATCTATGACATCTACTGTAATGTCCCACTGAAGCTGTTGCTGCAATGTGAATTCAGTAGGGAGGCAAGTGAGGAAACAGTTAGTCTTACAAAATGACAGTAGCTGACATTATCAAGGCAAATGCTATTTTCACACAGGTGTCTGTAGTCGGTGAGTTTATATTAGATAATTGTGAAAGCCTCTAATTATCTTTTCCTAAACGTAACCTTGTAGTTTTGTTGACTATTCCTAACCAAACTACAACTGACACTGGAAATGAAATCAAGATTTGATTCAAGATTTTGATGGTGTCTGGAGTGAAAATCTTCTGATTAGTTCATTTAACCTCCCTTGTTTTTGCCCCCTACTTATACATCCTATCGTGCTAAAACAGAGAGGCCTAGGGGGGCCAGGGGTGTAGGGGCTGGGTACAAATAGTCTGGGTATAAATAGTCTAATAGTTGCCATATGTGCCATTTGTGAATTTCTCTTGGTGTGAATTTCTCTTGGAGATCAATAAAGTATCTATCTCTATCTATCTATATCATCTATCTATCTATCTATCTATCTATCTATCTATCTATGTCTATTTCTACCTAGGGAAAAAAGACACTTCGTACAATTAATGCGAACTCCTGTTACAGCTAAGGTGTTTGCAAACTTGCTTATTCACACGACAAGGAGAAACATTAAGCACTGTGTATTCATCAGTCCTCTCACATTACAAATAGTCATAGTCAGTCAGTTATTAATACTATATATTGATTAGTGGGGCTTTTATGAATGAATGTGTTACTCCTGCAAGGGAAAAAGTAGACAATAATGTTGACTGTTTAGTGACATAGGAAATTAAAATCATTAATCAAAATGTTTAAAATTAATAATGGCCCTGAACAGACATACACAGATACAGACACACACACACCTCTTACTCTGTGACACACAACACCGAGGCCAGAGTGCAGCTAACTAAGATGATCTATTTGACTGAAAAAATGTATGAAGATAAACATGGCAAAGGAGAGCATGTCTTACTTAAGTACCCAATGAGGCAGGTGCAACGTACAGTAAGTCATTTGTTTATCATTTATTGTTGTGTATGGGCTTTTGTCGATTTGTTTTCTGATATGATTAGGGAGGAAAAAAGTAAAACAATAGTATGAGCTGTGTGTCTTGGTTCCTTCTTCAGATACACCACGAAAGATTACGTACGGTAAAAATAATTTAACACTCAACACAGTTGCACAAGATTAATATCAGCAGGCCGGTCCCCTCAGGCCAGAAAAGGAGAGAAAATGTGGAGGGAAATTGAAACATCACTAAAACATCAAGTCTTTTTTCTTTGAATATATTTAATGTAATGTAATTTTTATTTGTTTTTAAATGTATGTTTTAACTTACTGTAATTGTAAGTTAAAACTTGGATGACAATAATGTGTGGCTGCTGGAGGGAAGATCCTGAACTCACTCGGGTAGCTTGCTGTGTCAGACAGATGGAGACAGATAGAGACAGACACACAGACTGAGAGAGTTCAGGACACAGTAACAGTAACTCACTGTCACACTGAGAGGTCAATCTTGGTAGGAAACTTGGTCTACATTGAAGCCCTTGAGCTTAAATTAAGTTTCACCACCTGCATGACACAAAATCTAATCTTTTCATTGCTGTTTGAGTTGGGGGAACATCTTATGCTGAGCAGCTTTCAGTGTTTTACAACATTCAGGCTCTGTATGTGTGACTATCTGCTTATATAATCTGTGGCACAATCCAGAGACCTGCTTGTATTTTAGTTCCAGTTGGATTAATTATTATTCCTCTGTTTGGCACTGATGTGAAAAAGAGCCTCTTTTACATGTTTGGTTGCGAATTGTGTCAACAGGGTAGAAGAGAAAGCGTGGAAGTTGTTTACATTTTATTGAAATTGTTGATGTTTCAGGTGGATTTGCCCTGTATTGAATATATAGTCCACAGGGTGCTCAGCTGTGAACACATTATGATTTAATAAAGGAAAGAATCACCCATAGCAAAAGTGATATATTTATATTATTTTAAACGATATATATCGTTTACCCTGGACCGGTCCACAGACTGTAAATAAGAATGTGTAATGGAATAAAATGCAGATGAAAGACAAATATGTGACTGACGGAGTTAATTTTCTCACTTACAGGTATTTTAAGAGGAATTCAGCAAATCTCTACAGGACATAACAGCTCAGTCAAAGTTTTCTTTGAGTCGTAGTGTGTTTTCTGGATCTGCAGTTTCTAACTTTTATTAAATGGCTGCTTGATTTACCCAACTCAAGAATGTATTATAAAAAGATACAAGGAGGGCACCCTGGAGGATCAGCTGACTACGGTGCACAGTATGGATCTATGGGACTTTGATTCTTTGGTTTTCATTACACGTCGACTCTATTTTCCAGGAACAATAAACAATGAGCTACGAATTACGATTTAGTGGAAAGGTTGAATCAGGACAGGATTTAATGCATTCAGTGTTTCTAAATGGGGGTTCCCACCATGCACAGGGCGGAGGGCAAGGGGAACAACTTGGACGGCTTTACCGGCGCCTAACATGGCAATCCCAGCAGCAGCTCACTTTGGTCGAGCCAGCTAGTTAAAACCATTATTTGATGCTTCATTTGATCGGCAGATCTCTCAGGCAGGTGAGGTGTAGGGTAGTGTGAGCTTCATTTGGAGCCTGTCCGGAAAAAAATTGTGAAGAAACTTCAATAAGCTAGTCAGAAAATGAAGAGCACCACTGACACACCCAGTGATATCGACATGGAATAAAACCCTTAAAGTAGAGCTGTAAGATGTCAATTCATCAACTCACATGAATGCTACAAGCAACTGCAGTATGCCTTGGTTTATGAAAATGTAAAGAGTTGAAGTTTTATATTTTTAGTTTGTCTTGTCCTTTGACCTTTGACCTGAACTTTTAAAAAGAATAACTCTACGTAAGACAAGAACACCTTCCTATATAATTAACCTGAGAAAAATTCTTGTTTTTGTTTCAACAGATACAAGCAGCTGAAATGAGTTTCCTCCTCCATAGGGTGGCTGGGCTGGGCAGCTCCCTTAGAGATAGGGTGAGAAGCTCTGTCACTCGGCGGGAGCTCGGAGTTGAGCCGCCGCTGCTCCTTCACATCAAGAGGAGTCAGCTGAGGTGGCTCAGGCATCTGTTTCAAATCATGTTCCTGTTTAAGTTTTGTTTATAAGGCCATGACTTTAGGCAGCTATTCTGTATATAACAAGATACAATATTTCAGGATCGTTTTTACTTCAGCTTTCATGAATATGTCACATTACACGTTACATTGATTCACTCTTGGAACTTGGAAATCACATCATTTGAAAACTGTTGAACTCCATCCATCCATCCATCTTCATCCGCTTGATCCGGGACCGGGTCGCACGGAGGCAGCAGTCTGAGCAGAGATGCCCAGACTTCCCTCACCCCAGACACTTCCTCCAGCTCTTCCAGGGGGGACTCCGAGAGGCGTTCCCAGGCCTAGCCGAGAGAGACATAGTCTCTCCAGCGTGTCCTGGGTCTTTTCACCGGGGCCTCCTCCCTGGTGGGACATGCCTGGAACACCTCCCTAGGGAGGCGTCCTTCAACTTCAACCTCATTGAAGAAAGGTAGTGCACACACATTTACATTAAATCCTCCAATCAAATCATCTGAATGATGTGAAGAACTCACTCAGGTGAAAAGTAAGTGTGGTTTAAATGTCAGTATAGAGCTGGACTTCTTGCAGAGCTGATGGGGAAATACAGTTTCCTTCTACTCACATACTATCCATTGTTTAAAGTTGAGAAAGTAGTCAAAATGTCTAACTTTAACCGCTTGGCACTGGCATGAAATGCTGATGCAAAATAAAACAAACGTTTCTATTGTTGAGTAGGTTAAGACATGGACCTACACTTGCCACACTGAGCTGCAGCAGATTGGATGTGGTGTCCAAAACTTTGACCATAAAAATTCAAGTGTAAACACTTTCTGCATTGCTCCACAGCTACAGCAGACACCGCCTCCAGCTGTGCATCTTGTAGTCTTCATCAGGGCTACCTAAAATACACAAGTTGTTCATTATACTACAAGTGTTGCTGAAGTGTTTTGTCCTGTTCAGACTTTTTTCCCATCTCCATGCACCTTGAAAATAGAAGAAGGTTGCATAGGGAATCCCTGCTCCACCACACACCACAATTATAAGGACATGGTGCTCACATGGTAAATATTTGCTAAAAATTCAACATATCAGGTCACATGTGGCCTAAATGCTGTGGGCAGTGCTACAGTTTAGGGGTAAAAGAGTGCTGGATTATATGGTGAATGATATCACAGACACTTATCTGCTAGCACAAAAAGGAGACACTCTCTTAAAGCAGAGGCACAGGATCAGGATGAGGATAACATGGTGGTCACACAAGAAGAGGTCCTGACACAGCAGGGAGTCTCCGTGAGACATCTCACATGCAAAACTTTGTGACAACGGATGTGTTGCCATGTTGTGGAAAAACACAAATGCACTTTTAAAATAGATCAGTCAGAGTGATGAATTGTAATCATGGTTAACTGAGGTTTATTGGTTAAATCATCGGCACCTGTATGTTGCTAATTTCTTGCATCATGTCTCCGTACTCCACTTTAGTCGCCACTTCAGAGCTTGAGACTACTGAAACCAGAGAGCTCTTAGTTTCTTTTTCAGGTTTGCTCACATATGTGTGAGACACTCGTCCCTGTTGTCGCCTGTTAATGCTTGTGACGACAGATGAAAATGAAAAGGTCAGCTTACCGCAAACGCAATGGCAGGTGCAAATGTCATTTGAACTTTGGTTAAAACCTGAAAGGAATGCTGATTTAAAAAAAATGTGAATTTCAAATGCATGCTGATTTATCTTTTAAGTAAACTGCAGAATGTTCAAATGCAGGGGCGTAGGACGGGGGACAAAGAGCGTTCATTTACAGAGGTGACATGGGGAGGCCTCACAGACAGCCCAGAGTCCTGTGACACACACCTGCTGAAATGATCAAAATAACATGCCGATGTTAAGATGCTATAGTGTTCATTTTGCATTTTACATTTTACAGTGTTTACCAGATAACACAAAATGGCCACAGTATTATATGTGATATTTATTATCTCAACAACAAGACTGGACACTTTATTTATCACTGGTGTCCCATAAATACAGATTTTTATCGAAGCTTGAATGTGAGTATGAATCTTTATGTAACTCTGTTGGTTTCAGTTTTTATTTAATCCATAGCTCAGTTTATCTACAAACTTTAAGATCATAAAACATACAAAATCCATTATTTTCAGTGGACAACACTTTGTTAAATCTAAGCAGACCCATCTCCCACATTTTCAGGCAGCAAAAAAGTTGAACATTACAAAAGCAATCACCCGTAAGAAACAGCTCCTCACAAAACAAACCAAAAAAGCTGAGGGCCCAAGAATAAGAAAACTTTCATCATAATGAAGTTATGCAATTTAAGACACATACATTGCAGCAAAGACCAAAGCAGAACCAAGATTTCACCAACTGATACTGTAGCACAAAATGTACACAGGAAGCACTGACACTCAGCTTCAGGCTTTGAGGCTTTGAGCATCTGTAAAAAAAAAAAAAAGAACTATGTAGAAGTGATAAAGGAATGCACTGTGAGCGATACGCAACAACTGTGTTTTCACAGAGTCATGACCACTGAATGTCACCGTGATGTAGTCCAGGTGGGTGTGCTGATGTTTGCTGCGAAACCTAGACCAGTGACAGTGGCAGCAACTTCTCACACGCTGAAGTCCCCCTTTGACATGCTGTGTGACCAAAAGTAGTGTATCGGTTGAGTGTATTATACACTGGTACGCTGTGTAAATTACGCCTCACTGTTAATGCAGAGCAAAGTCAGTCCAACATCACTCTCAAACAGGGAAATAATGTACAAGAATCTGTAAAGGCAACAGCTGCATTTCCGTGCTACAGTCCTCTAAAGTCCAATGAAACATGTTGTTTTGTTGACTGCCATGCAAAGTGTCTGAAGTGGCATCAGCTTTCAGTTTACATTTCTGCATGTCTTTCTTTATTAGGATACTTTTGGTTTGACATGCTTTCCTGTGTACATAACTGTTACAGAACAGCTGCCACTGTGGCCACTCATGTGTTAACAATAAATGCCATGACGCAGTTTAAAAGAAGCACAATCAGAGAGGAATCAGCTGACTTAGGAATGGTAGTTATACAGCAATATTTATTGATTATTAGTTTACATAAGCCATTTATAAGCAACTGGT